>CM067171.1:87106919-87182624 GCA_034093135.1 Erigeron breviscapus | reverse complement strand
ACTTCACATCTAACTGATGTATTGACCAACCTTGTTGTGCAGCCACAGCCAAAACGACTCTTATAGTTTCAAAACGAGCTACGGGGGCAAAGGTCTCGTCAAAATTAACACCCTTTTTCTGAGAGTACCCCGTTGCGACCAGTCTCGCCTTATGCTTCATGATCTTTCCATCAGATCCAAACTTAGTTTTAAATAACCACTTGAGACCAACAACATTTTTCCCAATTGGCAGAGATACTAGTTCCCATGTTTTGTTCTTTTCTATAGAGGCCAATTCTTCTGCCATCGCCACCCTCCATTCTTTTTTTGAATTTGCTTCATCAAAGTTGATGGGATCAGTCACAGAAAGTGCAAACGGGCAGGTTGTAAAGTGACACTCATCATCAGATAGCCCTTGACCAGTTTTATAATCACTTAACCATGTGGGGGGCCTTGGAATGCGTTTGCTTATAGTTGTAGCTGCATTGGAGGTGGACGGCTCTGTAGGAGATGGCGTGTTTAGTGAGTATGATTGTGAGTATGAGTGTGAGTGGTTGGACTATTGGATGATAAAGTATTTTGAGTGGGTGAGTTATCTTGGTTAATAGGTGACTCATGGGAATTGAGAGTATTGTCATTTTCAGAAGTGGGCTCCATAAAAGAATCAACTTGATGGTTTTCACGTGATTCTTTCCCCACACATTTATTCTTCCAATCCCATTTTTGGTCTTCAAGAAATAGCACATGCCTTCTGGTCATAAAGGTATTAGTAACAGGATTAAATAATCGATAACCAGCTTCTCTCCTCTACTATCCAGTTTCTTTTTAGTTTGAGATTCAACAAGGCTATAAGAAACACAGCCAAACACGCGTAAGTGTGATATGTTTGCCTTTCGACCAGTCCAAGCTTCAAATGGTGTACGACCTTTAACTGCAATAGTAGGGGGTCTGTTGATAATATAAATGGCAGTTGACACTGCCTCAGCCCACCAGTGATTTTGTAATTCTTTCTCTTTTAGCATGCTCCTGGCCATGCCCATGATGGTTCTATTCTTACGCTCAACGACTCCATTATGTTCAGGAGTGTATGGAACCGTCAATTTACGCTTAATTCCGTGCGACTCACAGAAGTTGTTGAATTCATGGGAAGTGAATTCACCACCCCTATCAGTACGGAGTACTTTAATGGGACGGTCACATTGTTTTTCAACCATTTTCTTAAACACTTTAAACTTTTTAAATGTGTCTGACTTATTATGTAGAAAGTATATCCAACACATACGTGACTTGTCATCTACAAACAACAGGTAGTATAGGTTGTGACCTAAACTAGGTGTTTGCATTGGACCACAGAGGTCTGCATGCACAAGTTCGAGTTTGTTTGAGGCATGCCAAGAGTGAGATGCAAATGGGAGCTTTGTTTGTTTTCCCATTATGCATTCTTCACAATGTGTAGTGGTTTGGATTTTTGGCAGCCCATTTACCATGTGTTTGTTAGATAACATTCTTAAACTACTATAGTTAAGATGACCGTACCTCAAGTGCCACAATCTTGAAGGTGTCACTTTCTTCATTTGAGCAGAGCACATCTCAGTTTTTGTAGTGTCCAAGAGAAACATATTGTTTTTGCAACTTGAATCTTCATGAGGCTAGTACCATCTAGAGATATCACACACTTATTCTTCTCAAAGTGTAAGGCATAACCTTTCTTCATTAGTTGGCCCACGCTAAGCAAGTTATACTCCAGATTTGGAGCATAGTATACATTAGTTAGAAGTTTATACCCACCATTTCCACAATTGATTTTCACAGTACCCTTGCCCTCTACTGCAAGTTTCTTTTTATCCCCCAATTGCACATTTAATTTAAAAGTTTCATCAAGTGAAGTGAAAATCACTTTTGATCCAGACATGTGATTACTACAGCCCGAATCAAGAAACCACAAGTTTGCATTGTTACCTTTACTTCCAGTAGTGGACATGAGTAAGAGTGGGCCCGACATCATCATAAACAAGTGTTCATCAACTTGTTCCTCTGCCTCTTCTTCTTTCACTTATGTTGCAACATTAGCCTGATTCTTTTCATTGTACCAGCAATCGTTCTTAAGATGCCCATATCTATCGCAGATATAGCATTGGGGTACCTTATTCCTTTCATTGGTTCTTCCACCTTCATTACTTCTACCACGTCCTCGACCACGAAAGGCACCCCGGCCTCGTCCTCTACCTCCACGGTTCGAGAAGCGGTTCGTCGGAGAATTGTCATGGAAAACTTGCAGAGCCTGCTCCTCAGACTTGACAGCATCAACTTTAGTGGTCTTGTCTCCAATTCGACTGTTGATACGGGCTTCTTGTGTCTGCAGTGAACCCATAAGTTTTACTGGGGTCAAGGTAGACACGTCACCTGAAACCTCAATGGAAGGAACCACATAGTCGAATTTTGGAGAAAGACTCCTGAGGATCTTCTCAATAATTGCCTTGTCGGCAATAACTTCACCAAAAGCTCTCTGCTGGCTAACAATGGCCATTACCCGAGAAAAGTAATCACCAACGCCTTCTTCATCCTTCATTGACAAGTTCTCAAATTCTCTTCTTAGCACTTGCAATTTCACCGCTTTAACCTGAGTGTCTCCTTCAAACTCCATTTGCAGAGTAGTCCAAGTTTCCTTGGCTGATTCTGCTGCTGCAATGCGAGAGAATAAGGAATCATGAACCCCTTGTTGTATAACAGCCATGGCATAGACATCATTACGGTTTGCAGCCTTCAATCGAGCCTGATCAGTATCTTCATTGTTAACACCTGATTCAACATATTCCCACAGGTCTCGTGATTTCAGAATGGTTTTCATGCGGATGCTCCAATGTTCATAACCATCTCCTTTGAACAAAGGAATGGGAGATGAAGTAGTAGGTATGGTATTTGTGTTGTCTGCCATGGATTGGAATGAATTGAGAGAACAAGGTATGGGTGCACGGTGAGGCTCTGATACCACTGAAGATATTTCAAGCCTTATGATTAAGAGAATAACAATGAGATAAACTAAATTGATAATTTTGATTTCTGGAAGGTGTGTGTGACATAGACTCAAGCAACCCTTATATAGGGGTGAAGTACAACGTAAACATAAATCAAATAACAAAAGATACGCACTATCTCAACTACCTAGACACGACTGGCACGTGGCCTTATTGAATAACAAAATACTGGAGATGACTAAATCAACCCACGTTCATAAATCCACACCTAAACTGAATTCCAGAAAATCAGGGAGATAAGAGTTCATGGGTTTGACTCACTCTTCAACACCATCTTCAACCACCATTGATGGCCGGAAAAACCTTCAATCTATGACATTGGCAACCGATCCTGAATTCAGATTGTATATCAAATCATAATGGTAAACATTCAGGTGTTGAAATAATTGCCTTTGGTGCCTCAAAAGTGGGGAAGATGATGTTAGAGATGTCACCGGCGATGGTGGTTGCAGATAATAAAAAGGTTTGAATCAAAAAGTGAATGAATTTCTAGTTTATTATTTTAGTCTCCAATGAATCAAAACGAAGTTCAAAGCAAAACAAGGTTTGTGGTTTTTGATTGTGCCGACAACAAAAGGGCAAAAGACTTCTAATACTAGTATTTGTCTTGTTTTCGACATGATTGGTGGAGAAGACAAGCGGTGGCTGGAAACATGGGGGTTGGTGTAACACCCCAAGCCAAGGCTCGAAATATTACGGAAATCATATAGCACAAGGTGGGATTAATGTAGAACATGAACTAAATGCAAATAAAGGATTCAGTGAATCCACACAATAAGATAAACAAGTATCAAAAATACATACAGAGCAAATCATCATCAAATATTACAACGGAACATCAAAAGGTGCCTAACGGTTCTAAGTACAATGCAAAAGAAGGCAAATGGATCCTTGATCCATATAAGTCCAAGTCCGGGTTCAACAGCAAGCAAATAATCAGACTCCACACCCTGGATTAACCTGGTTACCTGAAAAGTGTACTAAGCATAGTCAACACAAGGTTGGTGAGTTCGTAGTAATGGTCCATTAGAAACCATCGTCAATAATCATAATATACGAGTAGAGGTGAAACATGACTTACAGTGATCCTCTACGAAAAACACAACGACATCCACAACAAAATTACGCAAACAAGTAAGACGTGTAATAAACAATACACTCAAGTAATATACGTAACATCCATTCAAATCAAGTATCATATCCTCTTCAGTGGGATTTATACACTACATATGTCATATCCTCTTCAGTGGGATTTATATACGTCATATCCTCTTCAGTGGGATTTATACACTACATACGTCATATCCTCTTCAGTGGGATTTATATACGTCATATCCTCTTCAGTGGGATTTATACACTACATATGTCATATCCTCTTCAGTGGGATTTATATACGTCATATCCTCTTCAGTGGGATTTATACACTACATATGTCATATCCTCTTCAGTGGGATTTATACACTACATACGTCATATCCTCTTCAGTGGGATTTATATACGTCATATCCTCTTCAGTGGGATTTATACACTACATATGTCATATCCTCTTCAGTGGGATTTATATACGTCATATCCTCTTCAGTGGGATTTATACACTACATATGTCATATCCTCTTCAGTGGGATTTATACATTACATATGCATCAATCAACATCCATTCATCACAAGTCCATCAATCATCAAACATCAAATTAAATTAAACTATACGTACATACACTTAGGAGGATTCTACTTTCTTCGAGTCCCAGATGCTTATATATAGGGTCACCCGCAGCCTTCCCACCACATCTAAAGCCCTTGGAAGGTATAACCGACTTCCATGTATGCACGTCTATCCTAACAGTAATAATAATAAAATAATAATAGTAGTATAAACCTATCGCAACCCTTTACGAAAATCAATCAGATGTGTCCAACAACTCATCATTCAATCATTCAGTCAAACATTCAATCGATGACCATTAATTCATAAATTCATCAATACAACGATAAAAGTATGAATAAGTGCGTATCACGCAAGTCAAGTATATCAGGGCATTCATGTCTATCCCAAACGTATTTCCAAGTCCATCATTTACTCTAAACAACGCGTATATACACTTCGGAGGATTTTACTTTCATCAAGTTCTAGATGCTTATGTATAGGGTCATCCGCAGCCTTCCCACCACATCTAAACTCTTTGAAAGTAAAACCGACTTCCATGTATGTACTTCTATCCTAATAAATTACAATATCACAATCACATTCGTAAACCATCACACAACCAGTCAAAACTATCTATCAATCGACAATCAATTAGAAATTAACTAGACAGCCAATTAAATCAACCAAACAATCCAACAAACACGTATATGTACACTTTTCAGCCCGAATCTCTATTGAGTAGGGAGCTACGAAACTCACCTGATCGGCAAAGAAGTTAAGTTTGATACAAAGTTGAGTTACAGTCGCTCGATGTTCGCTTCGCGTCCAAAACCTAAATATCGATCATGTACATTCACATCAACATACATAAGCACGTATACATAACTTATCAATTTCTCGACAAAACCCTAATTAGGTTTCCAAGGTGGTTCTCGACGTTAAGTGACTTCTAAGACTCTTAATCAATGTTAAATAAGTTAAGAAGTGATTTAGATCGAAGCCCGATACGTTATTAGGGTTCTGGAAGTCAACTAGGTCAAACAAGAAAATCAGAAAATTACAACTAGCGTAAGCTACGCCCCTATGGGCCGTAACTTACGCCCATACAAAGTTCAAGTGCAAGGGGGCGTAAACAGAAGCAATTTGGCGTAATGAAAATGGAGAGCACCGTAAGGTACGCCCACATTTGGCGTAAGGTACGCCCAAAGAAAATATAACTGGCGTAACTTACGCCCCATAGGGCCGTAGGTTACGGCTGTTGTTTTCTGAAATGTTCCTTGTTTGACCTAGTTTGACTTCTAGACCTTTTTACGCGCCGAGTCTTAATCTAATTCACTTCTTATCTTGCATAACATTGATTTAGAGTCTTAGAAGCCATTTAACGTCGAGAAACACTTTGGAAACCTATTTAGGGTTTTGCCGTTTTCTTGATAACTACGTATGTGTTTATGAATGTTGATGTGAATGTATATGATCGATATTTAGGTGTTGGACGCGAGGAGAACATTGTACGATAATAACTTGACTTTATATCAATCTTAGCTTTCTTAACCAATCGAGGTGAGTTTCGTATCTCCCTACTCGCTTGAGATTCGGGCTGAAAAGTGTAAACTTGCGTGTTTACTTACGTTGTTGATTGTTTGATTGTTTTGGTTTAAATGTTGGATTGATGAGACGGATATCACGTTTGATTGACTTGGTTTACGTTTGCTAAGTATTTCATTAATGTTAGGATAGACGTACATACATGGAAGTCGGTTATGCTTTCATTGGGTTTTAGATGTGGTGGGAAGGCTGCGGGTGACCCTATATATAAGCATCTGGGACTTGAAGAAAGTAGAATCCTCTTAAGTGTATGTACGTATAGAATTGGTGTTAATATTGATTGTTGGCTCATGTTTGTCGATTATCGATTGTTGATTCATGTTCATCGTTTTGTGATTGTTGGCTTATGTTTGACGAATATTGATTGTTGGCTCAGGTTCATCGTATATTGATTGTTGGTTTATGATTTGATGCATTTACAATTGATTGTAAGCATTGCATACATTGCTGATGAGCCCTCGGCAGGGGATTGCCGACATCCTGGTGTATAGATGTATGCACCCATTTTGGATGTAGATCTTGACCCCGAGTATATAGACATATATATCTCGATGTTTTTGAGATGCCGCTTTGTTCATGGTGATGACAAGCGAGTATCGTTGCATAGGTGACCGGAGATCACGCATAAGATAGGCATTTTGGCTTACTTACGCATATGGCATTACATTGATACTCATATCATTTATGCATTTCTTATTACACGCTTTTTGTACTTGTGTAATCTTGTGGTTGGACATTATTGTGTTTCTTAGAGGCTCACTGTAAGTCATGTTTAGCCTCCACTCGTACTTTATGATTTTTGTCTATGGTTCCTTGTGGACCATTACTACGAACTCACCAACCTTGTGTTGACTATGCTTAGTACACTTTTCAGGTAATCAGGTTCTCCCCGGACGTGGAGTTTAGTTGCTTGCTTGCTGTTAACCCGGCTTTGGACTTTATGAATCAAGGATTCATCGACCTTCTCTTTTGCATTATACTTAGGATTGACTTGCCATCTTTGGGATGTTCTTTTGTAAACTTCGATGGTTATTTGCTCCTTATGTATTGTGGTACTTGTTTCGTATTGTAATGGATTCACTGAATCCTTAATTGCATTTAGTTCTTGTTCTATTGTAATTCCACCTTGCGCTATATGATTTTCGTGATATTTCGAGCCTCGGCTTGGGGTGTTACAGCCCCTTACTGGGCAGCAATACGACCAGGAGCATTTTATGCAGAAAAACAAGAACCCAAAACCCTAAATCGCATTGCAAGATTAAAGGACTCATTTTGATGTTACATTTGACCTTCAAACACCTAAATACACTTGCCAAACCCATATTTCCATCCATAACATCATCAAATTCTCCAAATCGATCAAACCCTAATTAAACCCTAATTAACCCAAAACTCATTTTAAGGCGATTTAGAACTTGTAAATGTACGAGATGACTAGAAACGAGTAAACTAACATAAATAGAAGTAAATGGGATGAATTAGACTTACAAAACTTCCTTTCCGAGCTAGAACCCGAATTGGGTCAAAATGGGTAAAACCTTGAACTAAGAAATGAAATCCTTTGCTTAGACGATAATGAGATGAAGATGACAATGATTCTCGAGTTAATCTAAGCCCAAAACACCAAAAGATGCTAGAGAAGAGAAGAAATGAGATTGGATAGTCTTGCTTTTACTTAGAGAGAAAAAGAGAAAGAAGAAAAGAGAGAAGAGATAGAATGTGTGGTGGAAGGGAGAGATAAGGGGAGGGAAATGGGTCAAGAGGGCTGGTGGGTCGTGGATGACCCACGGGCCGACCCGTTTCCTTTCTCAAACCAAAATACAATTGTTAGGCATTTAAACACCGATTAAAACATATTATCGACCCGACGAACATACCACATTGTCATTAAATCACAAAACGACCCAAATATTTCATTAACTCAAATTGTTAGTCAAATTACACATAAAGTCAAACGGTCAAAACTCACGGATGTTACATTATTCCCCCATCAAAAGAATTTCGTCAGGTAATTAATTAGTAAATATGATAGAAGTATTAAGAAATTTAATATATTTTATTTATAATATCATATCACTAACCACGTAAGCATGCCACATATATAATTAATTTAATAAAAATAAAATGGTAACTGGCTACTGGTACAACCGGTCACCCAATACACCACATAGCCCGAAAAACATAAGGGTGAAGGGAGTACTCCACAAGTACCTTACCCAATCTCTCTTCCAATCAAAACCCTCCAACTCACAACTACCCAATTCTTACCCAAATCACTGCAATACATACCCAATTCTTACCCAATTTCATTTTCTTTTCTTATTTTTTTTCTACATAAATATATTACTAAAAAACATTTTATTAAAAACTTAAATAAACATTACATAACACTTAAAAAAAAACAATACATAATAATGGAAAAAAACGTACATAAAAATAAAACCACTACAATTATTAAAATAAACGTATATTGTCCTTTCAAGTGTTTAGGACAATTTAACCACTCGACATGTGTACAATCGATGCTACCAAGCATCCCCGACATGTGATGGCGATGTTCGTTTGCCTCGAAAATGCGAGCAACGTCGTGTTGAGTAGGCCTACGTAAGTACTCTCGACCATACAACTTAATGATGGCGTCACAAAAATGATCAAGGGCCTCGCGCGATGTTCGAGCGGCCATATGTAAGTACTCATCGTACTCGTCGGGCGGATTCCCCGTCGCGAATTGGCGTACCGCCGAGCACACTTTTTGGATCGCCTTGAAACTTCTCCTCCCACGCGCATCAATCCCCTTTTGAAAATATGGAAAATTCGCCTCGATGTCGTCTACGGTTTTCAAAAACATGGTTTTGTTCATACGAAACTTCTTTCGAAAGTATGCATCGTCGTATTTTGGTTCGTCAACAAACCAATCATTTAGTAATATTTGATGGCCGATTTGACGTTCTCGATTTATGTATCTACGGTTTTGAACGGAGGATGCCGTGTCGTCCATCCATTGAACCGCGTTTTGCAAAAAGTGAATATCGGTCTCGGATGACGATCCCGATTCCACAACGACATCCCGCGATTCGGAAGATGTGGAAGACATTTTTAGATGGGGTGTATAAAAGTGGTGATTATGTGGATGGAGAGAGTTTTTAGATTGATAAAATGTATATATGTTGTTTGTAAAGATAGAAGAAGATGATATATATATAGAAGGAAAAAGGTTTTTTTTTATTTGAGTCAACATAGCCGTTGTTGGGGGGGGGCACGCTTTCCAACGTTCACAATTTGAACCCAAGCATCGGTTATGTTACTCGATTTCGTAGCCGATTTTCACTACCCGATCGATGCCTGAAAGGTGGCAGCGGTGTTGCCGAGCGGCTTCAGCGAGCCCAATGCCTAGCCGAGAGGTACTCCCTCCGGCCTAAGTCCATACATTACATAGCCACCCGAGTAGGTCACTACATCACATAACCATTTTGTCATAGGTGGTTACATTCATATGCCATTATCCCTTTTTTTTTTCTTCCACTTTTCGTCCTTCTCATTGATTCCATTATTAAAAATGATAATCAGCCTAACTTCAAGTGTTAAATTGTGTTATTCATTTATTGTGTTTTAAAATAGCCTTTTTTTAATTTACAATTTACTACGCTATTGGTTACAAAGTAGTTTGGATTTGTTTGATAGGTGTTGTTATTCATTTGTTTTTTTAGTTTTTTTAATAAATATATTCCGAAGATTATTTTTAGATTTGATGAAATAATTGCTTTTTGTTGAAATAATTACTTTAAACTAGGACGAATGAAGTATTTATATATAAAAATTTAGGTAAATTACACTTTTCGTCTCTAAAGTTTGGCCGATTATCACTTTTAGTTATGGATTAAATAAGAAAGACGAAAAGTGAAAAAAAAACTTATGAACGTAGACAAGTTCACGGAGAAAAACTAACGAAGTTGACGTGGTGACTAAAAGTGAAAAAGAGTGGCAAGTTTATTACTTCATCCGTCCCACTAGAAGTGTCATGTTTTGAATTTTCAAAGTCTAACTTTTGCAACTTTGACCATAAATAATTTTCTTTGTGTTAGATAATACTTGATGAAAGTTATATGAATTGATTGTGTTTTAGAAGTGTTTTCAATGATATAATTTTCATTAAGTTTTATATAACACAAAAAAAAATATTTAATGTCAAAGTTTAAAGATTAAGACTTAAATATTCAAATTAAGACACTTATAATGGGACAGAAGGGGTATTTTTTCTAAGTTTAGTGACTAAAAATGCAAAACGTGCCGGCTTAGGGACCAAAAATATAATTTACCCATATATATCTTAAATAAAAAAGAAACATTTAGAGAAAATTTCATAATTTTGAATTCAGAGAAATATATGCACGTGAACAAACCCAATTTTTTAAAGAAAAATTCCAACGATTTTTAGTTTTGCCATTCTCTTGCTTGGGCTCTGTTTTTTTTTTAACTTAATATATTTAATAATTAAGAACATAATCCGTTCAATTGAATTTTATGGTTTTTTGACTTAATAAAAATAACCATAAATTACCTATTTTTTATTTAATACATACAAACATTATTTATACATTCAGTCACTTAATACATTCAGTACTTAATTACTAAAAAAAACGGACGATATTAAAGATATAAAATAAAGCATATAAACTAATCGCATCAGAATTAGAAAAAAATAATCACATAAAAACTAATGAAAGAAAAATATATCAAAATCATATAAAGTAATCATCAATTAGAAAAAAGGTAAAAGTAATTCAATAAACCCAACACTGTTAAAAAAGAAGAAGAAGATGTTAAAAAAATAAAAATAAATAAGAATAAACACCAGTTACCACTTCTGGTGCTCTCCATGTAGGCAACAAAGAATTGAATTGAATTCTAGGGTTTTGTATTTACAAATTATTTGCCTTTTTAACTCTGGTAAAGTAAGGAATTGAATTAATTTTGGGGGTGGGGTTTGTGTTGTTGAAGAAGCAGCAAGATTTGTTAAGGCGTGTCACACCCCACCTAAAGTGGAATAGTGCGGTGTGAACAATATTGAAATCACAAACACAAATTACAATAAACGACCTCTAAATGAGACGTTTTCGAAATATATATTAATAATACTGATATGTTTGATACAAAATATGAACCGAGTTCACAATAAAAGACTATCTATAATGCTGTAAAATCTCTATCTGTAATCTCCATGTATTTGTGACTCCAATAATATGCAACCTAACATATGCTCCAGATATACGAATTCCTGAGAAATACACGCTAAAATACGTCAACATAAAGTTGTGAGCTCATAGGTTTAACAACAAGATTTACCGTGGACCACAAGATTTCCCAGATGATAATGTACATATACAATATCATAAAACAGTTATATTCAATAAAATGTCATGCTTATGCCTTGAATCGATACCTTAACAATATAATTTACCCCTCTTATGATGCCTTTGGCTATTACATCACGCTCGTATTCAAATATTAAATGTCCGTTGTGCCATAGCGCGACTATGCCGGACAGGGGTGTCAACCCCAAATAGTACTATTTATAATATTCGCGCTGCAGTTTCTCGATTCAAGTTCTCAGGGGATTTTAAATTAGCCAATCATACAAGTACATAAGCATACATAAAAACACTTGTGTCCGATTTAAGAGCAATGTATTCTCATCCCAAAAACAGTTAAAAGGGATCCATGAAACTCACCTTATCAGCAAGAGAGTTGAAACAAGTACGAGATGACTGGGCAAGACAAGTAAACCGTCACAAAAATCCTAAATACGATTTAAAAGATCTTATATTTTAGGTTCAATTCTAGAATACTTATTTATTACAATGTTATTATTGACACGCTTGTCAACGTAGTTTATTTATTTAAAACTCATTTAGTATCTAATTTAATACGAAGTGAATCCATGTATTTTACGAATAAAAATGTATTCAAGGTGAATACGAAATGTATTCGAATAAAGACGTCAAATATCTTAATTTGAATCAATACTCAATGTATTCGAAGAATGAATACGAGAGTGTATATATATACTTATTTATAGAAGAGATACCTTAAATGGTAAAAATTATAATTAATACGAAATGTATTAATTATAAAGAAAACGATACTCTAGAGTATTTGAAAACTAATACGACTTCATGCCCGGATAATTGTACGGAGGGATCAAGTAGGGATGAAGCACGGTAGGTTAGGATCTTGAGCTTTTTAGGGCCATTTGTTTATCCAACCAATTCCGACTTACAACCCGCTATTTCCCCCTATCTATACAACAAAAGGCCTGCGATCATGAAGTACTTAATAAAAAGTTATTATTTGTAGATATATATAAAAGATATATATTTTGTTCATAACGCGAAATCGAAAGTACGAAATACGTAATACGTATATATAGGATATACACATTAATAAGTTAAATATGTAAGGATAATCATAAATATAGTATTTGTATAACTTATATCAGTTTTGTACAAGTTTAAATAACAAAGTGATTACTTAGACGTTTTATGCGTATAAAAGTCAATTAATACGTATAAATGTATAATTCAAGTATAATACCATTTGACAAGCATTTCAATACATAACATGTAGATATATGATCATAGATGTAAGTATAGTAAGGTTTTATAGGAATACTTACTAGTAAAGAGAGTGATTTACTTGATAGAAGATAACAACGTCGTGCGGTTTGATTCTTCGTACGAATTCAAGACAACATTGGTTGAGCTTAAACCATAGATATGGTGAGGGTTTTAATAAGATATACTTGAACTTTAACAAGAATTGATCTCGGAATGATAGGGATTAAAGAAGAAGAAGGGTGATTGTGTGAATTAGCAAATTGGAATGAAGGCTTAAGGTTGTTATTTATAGGAAAAGAAAATGAGGAGGTTTCATGGAGGTGAAAATATCAAGGGGACAAAAGGAGGAGACAAGGTTGTTTGTGATGGATGAGATGGTCACGTGATGGTGTAATTGGTGACAAGTGGTGGAGATACTTAGGAGACATAGTTACAACATAGTTAGGAAATGTTTCTTACTTACTTACTAACTAGTTTTCTTTCCTTTCTTTTTCCTTCTATGTGAACATGGTTAAGCACCCATTTACGGGTGTTTCAATAAAATGAAGTTGATTGTTAAATTTCATCTATCGGAATGACTAAATTATCGGTTGACAAGAACTACTTAAGATTCGAGACGTCGAACGTATTTATAAACTTTGCTAAGTTCCCATGGTAATTTTAGACTTTTAGTGATAAGACTAATATATTTGACTATCTCAAATGGTTTGATGTATGTTGGGTTCTGCTTTTCCCTGCTTTCTAATATGGATGACACCTTTTCAAAGTGACACTTTTAGCATGACTTTGTTATGACTTGAAACTCTAAAGTTTTCCTTCTTACGTCACAGTCTTATGCAACCTTTAACCGGTATTGAACTTGCACAGCTTTCTCTGTTGTATTGTGGATGCTTTATAAATGAGTCCATGCTATCCTAGTTTCTTCCATTATATCGGTGATCTATACATTCTTTCATGACGTACCTCGAAAGGGGCAACTATTATACTTACGTGATAACTATGATTGTCTAAGAATTCCTCTAGTGGAAAATAATTACAATAGTCACTTCCATAATTCGATTTTACATGCTCCCATCATGTATTTCCTCGTTTGGATGGTTCTTTGACTCTGACCATCCATCTTGGAGGGTAGGTAATACTCGTGTCCAATCGAGTGCCTAATGCCTTAAAAAATTTCGGCATAACCTTGATGTGAATATTCTATCACGATCAAATAATATAGATGAGTACTTCGTGCCTTGAGATGACTTCCTTAAATTTATCCTTTCTATCTTGTTCGTTTTCTTTGGTCGATAGGAAGTGTGATGGTTTTATGTGAGACGTTCTATGATTACTCAAATCGTATTATGTCCACTTGACGTTAGTACGTCTTTTTATCTATTACAAACCTTCTTAAACTTTCACGGAAAGGTACCCAAACACAATCCGTGAGATACTTAGTTGCATTCGAATTCACCTCAAATTATCTATTCATCCTTCTCAGGGATTTTTCTTGCACATTAACTTCTTTAATGGCTTTAACTTGATCATCGTGAAGAGGCGAGGTTCGTGTGAATAGTTATACTTAGTGCTCGAACTTAGGTTCGATTCTCACTTTCCGACTAAGGGTGTTTGCAACTACGTTTACTTCCCTTGGGTGGTAGCATATCTTATAGTCGTAAAGACGTCAATACTTAATTCAAGGTGAATATGAAATGTATTCGAATAAAGACGTCAAATATCTTAATTTGAATCAATACTCAATGTATTCGAAGAATGAATACGAGAGTGTATATATATACTTATTTATAGAAGAGATACCTTAAATGGCAAGAATTATAATTAATACGAAATGTATTCGAATAAAGACGTCAAATATCTTAAATTGAATCAATACTCAATGTATTCGAAAAATGAATACGAGAGTGTATATATATACTTATTTATAGAAGAGATACCTTAAATGGAAAAATTATAATTAATACGAAATGTATTCGAATAAAGACGTCAAATATCTTAAATTGAATCAATACTCAATGTATTCGAAAAATGAATACGAGAGTGTATATATATACTTATTTATAGAAGAGATACCTTAAATGGAAAAATTATAATTAATACTGAATGTATTCGAAGAATGAATACGAGAGTGTATATATATACTTATTTATAGAAGAGATACCTTAAATGGCAAGAATTATAATTAATACGAAATGTATTAATTATAAAGAAGTCAATACTTAATTCAAGGTGAATATGAAATGTATACGAATAAAAATGTTACTTAATTCAAGGTGAATACGAAATGTATTCGAATAAAGACGTCAAATATCTTAATTTGAATCAATACTCAATGTATTCGAAAAATGAATACGAGAGTGTATATATATACTTATTTATAGAAGAGATACCTTAAATGGAAAAAATTATAATTAATACGAAATGTATTCGAATAAAGACGTCAAATATCTTAATTTGAATCAATACTGAATGTATTCGAAAAATGAATACGAGAGTGTATATATATACTTATTTATAGAAGAGATACCTTAAATGGCAAGAATTATAATTAATACGAAATGTATTCGAAAAATGAATACGAGAGTGTATATATATACTTATTTATAGAAGAGATACCTTAAATGGAAAAATTATAATTAATACTGAATGTATTCGAAGAATGAATACGAGAGTGTATATATATACTTATTTATAGAAGAGATACCTTAAATGGCAAGAATTATAATTAATACGAAATGTATTCGAAAATGAATACGAGAGTGTATATATATACTTATTTATAGAAGAGATACCTTAAATGGCAAGAATTATAATTAATACTAAATGTATTCGAAGAATGAATACGAGAGTGTATATATATACTTATTTATAGAAGAGATACCTTAAATGGCAAGAATTATAATTAATACGAAATGTATTCGAAAAATGAATACGAGAGTGTATATATATACTTATTTATAGAAGAGATACCTTAAATGGCAAAAATTATAATTAATACGATGTAAGTCCCAACTCAATAGATGGTACTAACTGAAGACACCTCTATGTCAATGGTGAGTTAACTTTGCAATACGTTCACTGACCTGGAGACGACCAGTTGCAGTGAACAGTATACCAGGGTCTGGATTAATTACTTATAAAAGTGACAATGTAATATAAGTAATTGACAATGCAATAAGTAAATACTTGAAAAGTAAAATGGTGAGATGATATGTATTTTTCAAGTGTAATTTATTTATTAACTTTAAATAAATTACAAGGTTGTTGCGGAACCAAGATAATACAAGTATGTAAATATCCTAACAACCTATGAAATACAATCGATCTAATACTTGGAAATCTTCTTCAACAATCGAAACACTTAAAGTTGTGAAATGTTCCTTTTTGCGATTGAGAGAATATCGCACAAGTTCACCAAGAATATTGCAGGTTTGCAAAGTTATATTTTGGTTGTGCAAAGACCTCTATTTATAGGCAAAGTTGACATTGGGATGTCAACTTTGGCCGTACAAATATGGTTGAGAGCATTTAAGGAATAGCATTTAATTCCTTAAAATGCTTGATAAAGTTATGACATAAAGTCACTTTATCTAACCTGGTTTATGTACCTTTGTACTTAATACATAGATAAATCCTTTTATCCGTGTAATAGCACATAAAGCATAAAGGTCTTTTCCTCGTAATCACTGTAAAGCTTTGTAAGTACTTTACACTGATGATCTCCAGTTTACATCTGAGTAGAATGTCAACTGGGCTTCGCTGCCATTGTCATTCTCTATCTTCCATTTGTTGTCTTTGACTTCAACTGGAATGACTTACATCTGATCAGATCTCAACTGGAGGAAGTCTTCAGTTGCGTTAACTGTACGTTGCAACTGGACTTCAATATATTTCTGGACAATTCTTCTCGTCTCCAGGTGCAACTGGAGACTGGCCAGTTTTCAGCAAAACTGGTCCTAACAAATTCCCCCTATTTGTCCTGAAATATTGCTAAGTCTTTC
Source organism: Erigeron breviscapus (assembly GCA_034093135.1). Lineage (NCBI taxonomy): Eukaryota > Viridiplantae > Streptophyta > Magnoliopsida > Asterales > Asteraceae > Erigeron > Erigeron breviscapus. The sequence goes on along the minus strand of CM067171.1, from coordinate 87,165,745 downwards.
AAGTTCTTGTATCTGTACAAGTATGAACTGGAAAAGACTTGTTTGACTAAATCTATCTAAATTTTCCAAGGCATTTTTATAGATCAATAAATGCCTTGGTATTTTTCTTTGAGTTTGTTAGATTTTAATCCATTATCTATCTTGTTGTTACAATCTGGCAACTTCATTTATACAACAAAAATGAAATTTACACAAGTTACAAGAATGTAAACAAAAATGCAAGTAAATAAACTGAAAGGAGAACTTAAACAGATGGCCCTTCGCCAGTTCTCCTTCTCTTTTGCAAGGAACCAATTGGTTGAGAATCTTCAGGGTCAACTCCCAGTTTTTCTTCCATATTTTCTTTGTGCTTGATCTTCCCTTTAACAAATTGATCCAAGCTTTCTCAAACCTGTTCTTTTGTTCCTTGGCTTCCAAAAAGTTAACCATCTCCACCTATTCACTGAACCCATATTGAAGAACTGAGGGGTTGTCAGTTGTTACCAGTGGCCCTCTGGTGTAACTGACCTGAACTTTAAACTCTTTGGTGCCTGGCTTAACAGTGACATTCACACCATTTATCTTTCCAGCATGTTTCCTCTTAGCCATTATTGATGAATAATAAGCTCTGGCTTCAGTTTCATTGGCAATCTTGATAGACCCAGCTAGGGCAGAATGCACAACAGCTTTTATATCATCATTTGACACTTCTCCAGTTGGTTCAACAAAGGTTCTTAAATTAGCATCTCTGGGCAGTGGCTTTGTTGCCCTGGGCCTTGGTGGATTCAACACTCTTTTTACAACCTTCTTAACATTTTCAATACGCCTTTGAATCCCACCAGCCCTAAATTCTTTTGCCTTTTCCAAGGATACATTCGTGTTCTTGGCATCAAACTCTGCTTCATCATCTGGATAATCTTGGTCAAGTTGAATGTCGAGCATTTCATTCACCATGCCAATTATCCTTTGATCATTTTAATTCTTTGATACTGCTCCAGTGAAATGCCCAATAGAGCAGCATCATTGACATTTAAGTTCATCATTCTAGGCCTGGCAACCCTTTGGTCTTCTTTTCTTTGATTCTTCTTTCTTTAAATTGGTTGCCAATAGCAGCCAGTCTCTTGCTTTCTCTTTCAGTTATTGATGGAAGTTGATCAATGTTGCTAGTTTCAAGTAAGGTCTATCTTTGGCCGCTGGACAGTTTCTTCAGTTTCTTTGCCCTTTCCCTTATCCACATTCCCCCTCACATCAACATCATCATCAAACTGTTTAATTACATGCTGACTGGCTTCAGTACCAGCAACTACCACAATTGCCCTTTCAGTTGTTTGCTGACCAGCATCAGTACTGGCAGCAGCAACAACAACTTGTCCAGATGAAGTACCTTCAGTTTGATTTGGTGCAAGGACTGCACTTCTTTACCCCTTGGCAGCATCTAGACCTGCCCTTATAACATCCAAATCAGCATTATGAAATAGCAACCGGTCAAGAGGCTGCCATGATTGCATGTCCTTACACTCTTTGAAAATAATGCACATCATTCTGAAGGACCTCCATAAGTGGTTGGTCTCCCTTGACTGGGTCAACACATTTGCAACAACTTGTTGCTGACCAGTTTTCAGTTTTCCAAATTTTAGTGTCTTCGCAGACCAGAAACCACATTTTCCTTCACCTCTTCATCCTTTTTCTTTGATTTTCTACTTCAGTTGTCAAATTGTCAATTGAAGTTTTGTGTTCAGATACTTTGGTAGCCAGATTATCGAGACTACCTTTCAACAAATCAACCTGAGCAGTAATTGGGGCCAGGTCAACTGAAGAAGGAGCAATCTTGGTGATCTCAGTCATCAACCTTTGAACCAATGGTTCTCCCCTTTCTACCAAGGTATCCTTAATTATCTGACCAACTGATGTTGCCAACTGCTGCCCAAGCTCAGTCACATTGAGTGCAGGTCTTTCAACTAATTCCTTGACCTGTTTCTCTATCTCCTATAATTCAACCTCTGATGATCTGACAGTATTCCCCAGCAGGTTGGAGATAGAAGTAGTGACTTTTGATTGAGTTAGTTCAAAGGCTTTTTTGAGAGAACTTGCCAGATTGTTACAGCCATTGACTAACTCATTGAGCTTCTTAAACACCAAGTCTTCATTCACAGCAAACTTGTTAATCCCCAGGTCTACCACTTTTTGATTGGTCAGACTATCTTTATTGTACCTGGAGATTGACTTGGCATTTTTCTCAATTGTCTTATGAACATCCTCCACCCGTTTGATCAGGTTTTGGATGTCGGTTGTAAAGGAGACAAATTGAGTGTCCAGTGACGGAGGGGAAGGTGTCACTGGACCAGCAGCAGGTTCTACTGGAGCAACCGGAGGAGGCACATTAAAGGAAACCTCCTCAGTTAATACTTCAGTAGAAGAAGAAACTTGAAAAGAAGTGGGAAATGAAGAAGGACGATGAGTGAGATCAAGTTGTTGGACATGCTGAGTATGCTCAGGTGTGTCCAACGGCGGTGGTGGTGGTGGCATATCTCGAAGAAGTGAGATCCTGCCTGATGGTGATGGTGCCATACGTCTATTGCTAGACACATAGCTATAAGTGGGAAATGGAGTTTCAGTAGGCTCATTTTGGTGAGATGCTGAAACTGAAATTGAAGCATCTGGAGGCGTGACAAGAGATGAAGGGTCTTGAGCTTGTACAGAAGCATCAAGAATCTCAGTGTCAGAAGCAGTTTCCTCAGAGTCCGAAGGCTCAATTTGGAAATCATCGTCATTAACATTCATGTCCAGACCCATGAATGTAACTGATGGCTGGGCATCATGCTCAGGCTCCTGATGCACTTGGTCAGTTTCCTAAAGAGTAACATCAGTTGTTGGCTCAGTCGTGGTGACATCATCACCAGGAATAAAGGTCACGGGGGTTGCCTCAGTTATGATTACTCTATCCATAATCATAACATCACTGGCCGAAGAGATTGGAACTTCAGTTGCCAGTTGTGACTGGTCAGCAACATCATCAGTTCGTGCAGTAGCAGTGTTAGAAGTTTGGCCATCGACACTTTGTGCAGACTCTAACTCTACTCTGGGTTGGGCTGACCCAGTATTCTCTTCACCACTTCCTCCTACAGAAATTGCGGAAGTGGTTGCTTGCAAGTTTCCCATTTGACTTTCTCCAGGTTCCTGTTGGGAGGAAACTGGAGGGTTGGCTTGGGTACTAATGTCAGTGGCTCGTACTGACTGATGCCTAGGGCAACGTGTTCGAGGAGCCTTTTGTAACTGGAAGACCTGTTGGGAGGTCTCCAGTTGGTTCTGTAGGAACTGACCGACTGGAACTGGCGGGATTTGACTGTTGTTCAGGCCCAACAACTGTCACTGTGCCAGAGGACGAACCGGTGGGTCCCTCATTATTTTGAGGCCCGCCCAGTTGCCTTTCCGACTCACCTGGTATTGGTGCATCGGTTTTAGCGAATGCCAGTCGCATTCTTTCTGGAATCTCAACCTCTCCAGTTTCAGATACCAGAGAGTCAAGATTCCTCAACATATCTGGGACAGTGTAAAGTGAAGTTGTATTGTGATATTCTTCACTGCCCAGAATATGTAGAAAACAGAGAGAGAGATACCTGGAGAAGGGGATGCACAGTCCCCTGGTGCCCTTCAGTTTCTACACCAAACTTCTGAAAAGTATTTCTGCAAAGTCTACTCTCAATCCGTTCCACAAGCAGAATGCCATTTCTGCTTGTGAGGAGTTAATCTGGTCCAAACCACCAGAACTCCCGCCCATACTTTCTACCATGTGGATGAAAAAGTATCTCCATGAAGGTGTAAGGCCCTTCATGGTCATCGCACCCTTAGTTTTCAAAACCCCATTTTCCAAGCAATCTTTGTGTCCCATGTCAAGGAGAACCTGTCGAAAATTTTGATTTGGGGAGATGACAACTGGAGATTCACCTTGTCTCCAATAATTGAGGTGTAGGGCATCCCTCAAAGTTTCTACCGTAAGGGTACACCGGACTGTTCCACTTTTTAAGGTGAAAGAGATGGAAGAACAGTCAGCAGATAAGGAAGCGGTGTACCAAAACTCACACAAGTATTCATGATACATCTTGCGTGGGTTTGCAGAGAAAGTGACACCAATTGGAGAATCCCTCAAAAATCGTTGGATTCTACCAATAAGAGTATTGGCGCCTTGATTCCCCTTAAACTCGCCATCAGATTGTTTGGATTAAGTTTTATGAAGTGGGTGTTTCCAGGGGCACCAGATGCCTGTTTGACATCTGGTGATGGATCATATGGGACAGTTAAGAGATTAATATCTCTTGATCGAGAAGATTTAGGAGCCATTTGATTACGATATGAAATTGAAAATGCGAATTTTGGAATTAGGGTTCTTGATTTATTGAGCAGAGAGAGAAATGAAGCAATTTTGATGATTGGAATTGAATGAGAGAATGTGAAAAGAAAGTAAATGAATTTCGGAGTAAATAAGGGGTATTTATAGGAGAAATTATGATCCCAATGAAACACCAAGAATATTTTAATGTCAAAAATCAAATTTAGAAGATATTTTTATAAATGAAAATTTGCAATTTGAAGCAAAAAATTAATTCTCCGTGTCAGCATTAAATGCTATGACGAATTAACTTCCCCATACGCCCACTATCTTTTCATATTCCCAATAAAAAGTGTTTCCTTTTACAAAAATGACCTTAACACGTCATATGACGGTAGTGAGTGGGTTGAGACACTCAAGTACCATCACGTGTCACAAATATTGACCAAGTATTTTATAACGTTATGAAATCTGGTTGACTACCAGTTTTAAGACAAGACTGAACCTGGTCACTGGAGAATTGGTCCAGTGCCAGTTTCCAAATGGAGAACTCTCCAGTTGCAATTTTTCAAACAAAAATAATTTTAGTCAGAAAAATATTTTAAGTCTTTCCCCCTAGAATGATGATCCAGAAATCAATTAGTGCCAGGATAGTATCACAACGGCGTTCGATATCCTGGCGAGCAAGGATTATCTGGACCTCCTCAACTGGAGAACTTCATCAGTGTCACTGACGCGTTCATAACGAATTCTCAGTTTTAAGGGTTTAACATTCCCAGTTCACTGATGAGATGTTTAAAGGTTTTCTCATCAAGAGGTTTTGTAAAAACATCAGCGAGCTGTTTGTCAGTGGGGATGAAATAAATTTCAATGTCTCCTTTCATAACATGATCACGAATGAAATGATATCTGATGTCAATATGCTTTGTCTTGGAGTGCATCACTTGGTTGTGAGATATAGCAATTGCACTGGTGTTGTCACAGAAGATTGGGGTCCTAGTATATTTTTTACCATAATCTAGTAACTGGTTCTTGATCCAGAGAATCTGGGCACAGCAACTGGCCGTAGAAATGTACTCTGCCTCAGCAGTGGACATAGAGATTGACGTCTGCTTCTTGCTGGTCCAACTTACCAGTTTTCCTCCAAGGAAATGACAACCACCAGTTGTTGATTTCCTATCTATCTTACAACCTGCATGATCTGAATCTGAATAACCCATTAGATCTAACCCTGAGCCCTTGGGATACCAAAGACCAAGGCTAGGACACCCTTTCAGGTATCTGAAGATGCGCTTAACAGCATGCAAATGTGATTCTTTTGGGTTAGCCTGAAATCTGGCACATAGACATGTTGCAAACATTATATCTGGTCGACTGGCAGTTAAATACATCAGTGAACCAACCATACCACGATATTCAGTGGTGTTCACTGGTTTGCCAGTTGGGTCAGAGTCCAAATTTAAAGGTGCTGCAATAGGTGTGTTTTTAGATGGGATTGAATCATATTTGTATTTTCTTAACAAATCTCTGACATATTTTTCTTGGTTTATGAAAATTCCATTTTCAGTTTGTTTAATTTGAAGACCCAAGAAAAATGTTAATTCACCCATTAAACTCATTTCATACTCAGATGACATGATTTTAGAAAACCTTTTATACATTGCATCATCAGTTGAGCCAAATACAATATCATCAACATAAATTTGTACCAGTAAGATATTACCTTTTTCTTTCAAGATAAACAAGATATTATCTATTGCACCTCTTTGAAAGCCATTTTTGAGAAGATGTTTAGTTAAAGTGTCATACCAGGCTCTTGGGGCTTGTCTTAGACCATACAAAGCTTTGTTCAGTCTATATACCCAGTGAGGATGCTTCTCATTAATGAAGCCTGGAGTCTGTTTAACATACACTTCTTCTTCCAATGTTCCATTTAGGAACGCACTTTTGACATCCATCTGGAAGACTTTAAACTGTAGATGGGCTGCATAAGCCAAGAATATTCTGATGGCTTCAAGTCTTGCAACTAAGCAAAAGTTTCATCAAAGTCAACACCCTCTGCTTTACAATAACCCTTGGCAACTAATCTAGCCTTGTTTCTTACAACATTGCCATCTTCATCCATCTTATTTCGGTAGACCCATCTTGTACCTATAGGTTCTTTCTTTAACCCTGGTGGACAAGGAACAAGTTCCTAAACATTATTCCTTTCTAACTGGATGAGCTCTTCTTGCATAGCTTCCACCCAGCTTGGGTCTGCCATAGCCTCGTCAATCTTTTTGGTTCAATCAGTGATAAGAAGGTGACATTCAAGCATTGCTCGCTAGTGGCTCTTCTAGTCTGAACCCCACTATTTGGATCTCCAATAATCTGTTCAATTGGATGTGCTGCAGTCCATTTAGTGTATTGACTAGGTTGATGTACAACAATATCAGTGCAAGTCACCTGGGGATCCTCTACAGTTGTAGCAACTGGTGGAGGATCAGCCCAAACTACCTCAACATCCTCATCAGAGTCAATGAGGTCACGATTTGCATCATGAAATTTCTTCATTAAAAGGCATTTCTTGAAGAACTGGAGAGTCTGGAGCAGTTTGAACTGGTTCTGGTATTGTAGTGGCACGTACATCTGATCCAAACACTAGTTTCTGTGGTAAGTTGAAACTGATGGAGGGATAGAATGAAGTGTCACTGGTGGAACAACTTTTCTTCTTTTGAACTGGTTCCAGTTGAGTGCAACTGGAAACATCTTCTGGTGAAATAACTGACTGATGAACTTGGTCAGTTTCACCAAAATTTTTGGAACGACTGGAGAGATATCAAGGTTTGGTCTTTTGTTGATTGCATCAGTTGATTCATCAAATGTGACATGAATTGTCTCATGAACCTTTTGTAGTCTATAATTATAAACTCTAAAGGCCTTTCAAATATCTGAATAGCCTAAAAATACTCCTTCATCAGCTTTTGCATCAAACTTTCCAAGCTGACTGGAATCATTCAAAATATAAACTGGACAACCAAATACATGGAAATATCCAATATTTGGTTTTTGATTCCTGAGCACTTCATAGGCAGTCTTCTTGTGTCTCTTGATGTAGACTGACCGGTTTTGGGTGTGGCAAGCTGTTGCAACTGCTTCAGCCCAAAAACTGGTGGGAAGACCTGATTCAGATAGCATGCTTCTGGCCGCTTCTATCAGTGTGTGATTCTTTCTTTCTACAACTCCATTTTGCTCTGGAGAGTGCGCTGATGAGAAGTTTTGAGAGATGCCAGTGTCATTGCAAAATGTTTCAAGTACCTTATTTTGAAATTCAGTACCATTATCACTTCGCAACTGACAAACTTTTCGAGTATATTTAAGCTCAATTCTTTTGATGAGTGAGATAACTTCAGCAGGTGTATCACTTTTAGATCTGAGGAATATCACCCAACAATATCTGTTGAATTCATCAACCATAGCTAGAGTATACTTCTTACCAACTCTAGTTTGAACATTCACTGGACCAAAAAGATCCATATGTAGCATGTTGAAGAGGTTCAGTGATGCTAAAGTTTTGCCTAGTCTTGAAACTGGCCCTTTTCTGCTTGCCCATTTCACACCCTGGACATGGCTTTTCTTTATTAAAAGAAATCTGAGGTATCCCATCTACCAGTTGTTTGCGAGACAACTTATTAATATTTTTAAAATTAAGATGGGATAATCTTTTATGCCATAGCCAGTTGGTGTCCTCATCAGCCTTGGTATAGAAGCACTGCTCTTTTGGAGCAGGTTCCATGTCCATGACGTACACATTTCCCTTTCTTGGTGCAATCATCACCACTTTCCAATCCTTGTTAAATATGGTGCCTTGAGCAATATCGAACAAAACTCTGTAGCCATCATCACAAAGTTGGCTCACACTGATCAGGTTATATTTCAAACCATTCACAAATGCAACTCTTTTAAATTCGACTTGTCCATTATTGAGCACACCATATCCTTCAGTCTTTCCATTCTGATCATTACCAAACGTCACTTCCGGTCCATCTTGGACAGTGAACTCTTCCAGCAGGGGCTTACATCCAGTCATAGTCCGTCCAACTGCGCTGTCCAGATACCAGGTATTCTTTTTACGATCGCCTTGCACACCCACAAAAATCATTAGTTATTTTTGTGAACCCATCTTTTCTTGATGGGTTCAGTGGACTTCACTTCAGAAGTCCCAGTTGATTGTTGTGGTGTTGAACTGGAGGCTGAATCTGGAGCTTTTTCATCAGCTCCAGGTCCAGGAGTAAAAACGATTGGTACTTGATATTTACTCGCCTTTTTCTTTTCAGATTTTGTTCCAGATGGAATATTTTTTTGTTTTTGTTTTGAAGGGGGTTTGATATTTTGTTTTTCAACTGAAAGAGACGAGGCTCCTTCCAGATTTTTAATTCTGGCAGTGCAACTCTGAACCTGCCTAGACAAAAGTTGGAGTTGACTGTCCAGTTTTAACAAAATATCATTTTCAACAGGCAGCTGAACCTTGGACCTTGGTTCAGCTGGAGATTTGGTCTTGGGATGCTTGGGCCTCCTTGACTTTTGAGGTAAAGGCTTGTCACCAGTTGCCTTTTTAACTGGAGCTTTAGCCTGATCAGCTCCAAGTTTAACCTCAGATGGGGTGGTCTCATTGGGTTCAGTTTTGATAATCTTAGGTTGATCATATGGAGTTTCAACCCTAAGAGCTGGAGGCAATGCATGAAGATCTGGTATGAGTGTTGCCATTTCCAGATCTCCAGATTTCCATGCATTTTTCTGGGCATCAATGGTTCTTGAAAATGCATCATAATTCTTTCCAGATGCCTTTACCCATGACTTGATAATCATTTGTTCTTTTTCAAGATCAGATTTTAATTTCTGATTTTCAAGTTCAAAAGCCTCAATTTTCAAAACTGACTCCTTGAGAGCCAACTGGACACTTTGCAAATTTGAAATTTGTGGTTTTAAATTATTTAATTCTGTCAGAACTGTTTCTAAATATCTTTCACTGTCAGTTCTAACAGTTTCAACAAAAATCAAATCACTGTTAAGTGATTCAGCAAGGTCCAGTTTCAGTTCTGGGTCCAGTTGATTATCATATTCACAAACCTTTTTCAATATGATGTCCACCCATCTTCCAGAAATGACATCATCTTTCACCACATGCTGCTGGTCTTCCAAAGCCATAAAACACATGTCCCTAATCTCTTCATCATCATCAGATGAATCATCATAGTATTCCTACTTTCTTTGAGTTTGTGCAATCATGCACTGGTTTTTCTCTTTTTCAAAGGAAAGAGAGCAATCTGGGCTTTAAGCTTCTTGTATTTAGCTTTATAGCCATCATCAGCCCGATTGTTGTTAGGGACAGGGGGACCAGTTTGATTGTTTGACTGACTAGATCTGCATTCCTTCATAAAATGTCCTTTCTTACCACACTTATAGCAGGTAAGATTGGACTTGTCCAGAGAGTTGGAGCTGGAAGCATTGTTGGGGCCATTAAATCTATTAGATTTATGCTTAAACCTATTAAAGGTTTTAGCAATCATGGCTACCAGATCATCATCGTCAGTTTCATGACAATCATCACTGATTTCAGTGGTCAAGCCTGAGTTCAGAAAACTGTTCAACATCTCCTTCATAGAATGTGACTGGACATTCTCAGTAGATATTAAAGCAGCACAAGGTTTCTCAGTAAAACTAGAAACCTTTGAACTCTAGGCATGATTTAAAGCATCCTGCTCAGCCACCAGTCTCTGTGCATTATTATCTTCAGTGAATCTGAAGGCTCCATACAGAGATGCAAGAGTGTGGTTGTGCAGGGTCTTACCTTGTCTTAGGACAAGAATCATGTTTTCCCATTTGGAAGGAAGAATATCACAAAACTTCTCAAGAAGAATATCCTTATCCTTTTCTACACCCAGCCCTCTCAGTTGATTAATCACACTGGTGAATCTGGTATAAGTACCAGTCAGGCTCTCATTGGGTAAAGCAAAAAAGGATTCATACTTCTTGTTTAAAGCAACTTTCCTGGTGACAATGGTGTCATCACCTCCTTCATACTGAAGAACTAACTCATCCCACATTGCCTTGGCACTGGGGAACAACACAAGTGTTGGTATAAGGTCTTCAGGAACAGCCCCAAGGATCATGTTTTTCAGTCTGGTGTCCAAGTCCACCAGTCTGCGATCCTTATCAGACCAATGGTCTTCAGGCTTTTTACTAGTACCCCTTCTAGACCCAGTAGGATCAAGAAAAGGACTAACCCCTTGAGACATGGGTACATGTGGCCCATCCTTAAGGATTCTCAGCATGTATCTCTCTATCCCACCAAAATGCAAAAGCATTCTGGCCTTCCATGTACCAAAGGTCTCACTGTTTCCATCGAATTTGGGAACAGGAGTATTGGAATAATGTACATGGACATGATTAGGGGCATTAGGAGGAGGAGGAGAATTGGTATTAACATTTTGAATAGGTGGTGTACCAGGTGGAACATTAATGTTAATATTTTCAACATTAGGACCAGAACCATTCTCACCTTCAGTAGTAGACATCTAAGCAGATCTAGGCAAGTATATTAGCCTTCTACTCTGATACCACTTGTAAGTCCCAACTCAATAGATGGTACTAACTGAAGACACCTCTATGTCAATGGTGAGTTAACTTTGCAATACGTTCACTGACCTGGAGACGACCAGTTGCAGTGAACAGTATACCAGGGTCTGGATTAATTACTTATAAAAGTGACAATGTAATATAAGTAATTGACAATGCAATAAGTAAATACTTGAAAAGTAAAATGGTGAGATGATATGTATTTTTCAAGTGTAATTTATTTATTAACTTTAAATAAATTACAAGGTTGTTGCGGAACCAAGATAATACAAGTATGTAAATATCCTAACAACCTATGAAATACAATCGATCTAATACTTGGAAATTTTCTTCAACAATCGAAACACTTAAAGTTGTGAAATGTTCTTTTTTGCGATTGAGAGAATATTGCACAAGTTCGCCAAGAATATTGCAGGTTTGCAAAGTTATATTTTGGTTGTGCAAAGACCTCTATTTATAGGCAAAGTTGACATTGAGATGTCAACTTTGGCCGTACAAATATGGTTGAGAGCATTTAAGGAATGACATTTAATTCCTTAAAATGCTTGATAAAGTTATGACATAAAGTCACTTTATCCAACCTGCTTTATGTACCTTTGTACTTTATACATAGATAAATCCTTTTATCCGTGTAATAGCACATAAAGCATAAAGGTCTTTTCCTCGTAATCACTGTAAAGCTTTGTAAGTACTTTACACTGATGATCTCCAGTTTACATCTGAGTAGAATGTCAACTGGGCTTCGCTGCCATTGTCATTCTCTATCTTCCATTTGTTGTCTTTGACTTCAACTGGAATGACTTACATCTGATCAGATCTCAACTGGAGGAAGTCTTCAGTTGCGTTAACTGTACGTTGCAACTGGACTTCAATATATTTCTGGACAATTCTTCTCGTCTCCAGGTGCAACTGGAGACTGGCCAGTTTTCAGCGAAACTGGTCCTAACATACGGAATGTATTAATTATAAAGAAAACGATACTCTCAGAGTATTTGAAAACTATTTGAAAACTAATATGACTTCATGCCCGGATAATTGAAAACTATTTGAAAACTATTTGAAAACTATTTGAAAACTATTTGAAAACTATTTGAAAACTATTTGAAAACTATTTGAAAACTATTTGAAAACTATTTGAAAACTATTTGAAAACTATTTGAAAACTATTTGAAAACTATTTGAAAACTATTTGAAAACTATTTGAAAACTATTTGAAAACTATTTGAAAACTATTTGAAAACTATTTGAAAACTATTTGAAAACTATTTGAAAACTATTTGAAAACTATTTGAAAACTATTTGAAAACTATTTGAAAACTATTTGAAAACTATTTGAAAACTATTTGAAAACTATTTGAAAACTATTTGAAAACTATTTGAAAACTATTTGAAAACTATTTGAAAACTATTTGAAAACTATTTGAAAACTATTTGAAAACTATTTGAAAACTATTTGAAAACTATTTGAAAACTATTTGAAAACTATTTGAAAACTATTTGAAAACTATTTGAAAACTATTTGAAAACTATTTGAAAACTATTTGAAAACTATTTGAAAACTATTTGAAAACTATTTGAAAACTATTTGAAAACTATTTGAAAACTATTTGAAAACTATTTGAAAACTATTTGAAAACTATTTGAAAACTATTTGAAAACTATTTGAAAACTATTTGAAAACTATTTGAAAACTATTTGAAAACTATTTGAAAACTATTTGAAAACTATTTGAAAACTATTTGAAAACTATTTGAAAACTATTTGAAAACTATTTGAAAACTATTTGAAAACTATTTGAAAACTATTTGAAAACTATTTGAAAACTATTTGAAAACTATTTGAAAACTATTTGAAAACTATTTGAAAACTATTTGAAAACTATTTGAAAACTATTTGAAAACTATTTGAAAACTATTTGAAAACTATTTGAAAACTATTTGAAAACTATTTGAAAACTATTTGAAAACTATTTGAAAACTATTTGAAAACTATTTGAAAACTATTTGAAAACTATTTGAAAACTATTTGAAAACTATTTGAAAACTATTTGAAAACTATTTGAAAACTATTTGAAAACTATTTGAAAACTATTTGAAAACTATTTGAAAACTATTTGAAAACTATTTGAAAACTATTTGAAAACTATTTGAAAACTATTTGAAAACTATTTGAAAACTATTTGAAAACTATTTGAAAACTATTTGAAAACTATTTGAAAACTATTTGAAAACTATTTGAAAACTATTTGAAAACTATTTGAAAACTATTTGAAAACTATTTGAAAACTATTTGAAAACTATTTGAAAACTATTTGAAAACTATTTGAAAACTATTTGAAAACTATTTGAAAACTATTTGAAAACTATTTGAAAACTATTTGAAAACTATTTGAAAACTATTTGAAAACTATTTGAAAACTATTTGAAAACTATTTGAAAACTATTTGAAAACTATTTGAAAACTATTTGAAAACTATTTGAAAACTATTTGAAAACTATTTGAAAACTATTTGAAAACTATTTGAAAACTATTTGAAAACTATTTGAAAACTATTTGAAAACTATTTGAAAACTATTTGAAAACTATTTGAAAACTATTTGAAAACTATTTGAAAACTATTTGAAAACTATTTGAAAACTATTTGAAAACTATTTGAAAACTATTTGAAAACTATTTGAAAACTATTTGAAAACTATTTGAAAACTATTTGAAAACTATTTGAAAACTATTTGAAAACTATTTGAAAACTATTTGAAAACTATTTGAAAACTATTTGAAAACTATTTGAAAACTATTTGAAAACTATTTGAAAACTATTTGAAAACTATTTGAAAACTATTTGAAAACTATTTGAAAACTATTTGAAAACTATTTGAAAACTATTTGAAAACTATTTGAAAACTATTTGAAAACTATTTGAAAACTATTTGAAAACTATTTGAAAACTATTTGAAAACTATTTGAAAACTATTTGAAAACTATTTGAAAACTATTTGAAAACTATTTGAAAACTATTTGAAAACTATTTGAAAACTATTTGAAAACTATTTGAAAACTATTTGAAAACTATTTGAAAACTATTTGAAAACTATTTGAAAACTATTTGAAAACTATTTGAAAACTATTTGAAAACTATTTGAAAACTATTTGAAAACTATTTGAAAACTATTTGAAAACTATTTGAAAACTATTTGAAAACTATTTGAAAACTATTTGAAAACTATTTGAAAACTATTTGAAAACTATTTGAAAACTATTTGAAAACTATTTGAAAACTATTTGAAAACTATTTGAAAACTATTTGAAAACTATTTGAAAACTATTTGAAAACTATTTGAAAACTATTTGAAAACTATTTGAAAACTATTTGAAAACTATTTGAAAACTATTTGAAAACTATTTGAAAACTATTTGAAAACTATTTGAAAACTATTTGAAAACTCTTAAACCTATCATCTACTTATAAGCTACAAAATGTAACATATATATACAAACTGAAGTGTTTGTTACATTTGCAAATATTTATACAAGTACATGATAATCTGAAAAAGAAACTACTTCTTAGCAGGCCTTGAACCAGAAGGTGCTTCAGTAGGTTTCCTCTTCAGTGGAGAATGATCCTTCTTTCCAAATAATCTGCCTTCAATCTCTACCTTGGCCTGCATCTTTTGTTGTATTCTTGATAACCATGCACCAATCAAAGCAGATTTCGGCTTCCCCCTCAGTATTTGGATCATCTCCCTATGCTCAGAAATCCCAAATTCGTGTACTGAAACCTGATGATATTCTTCAGCTGCCCTTCCTTCCCTTTTCACAACCAAGTCAAAAAGCTTCAATCCATCAGCTTTTGTTACTTCCATATCAACTATTTTGGCTGAATGAGATCGATGCTTCATATAATGCTCATATTGATCCCTTTCATGTTTTCTTTCAATTTCAATAGCATCATTAGACATTGGCTTGAAGGTAGAAAGATCAGCATCACGAACATTCTTTCTTGATGATCTTGGTCCATCACTTTGGGCTTAATGGGTGGCCTTGACAATTCTTTTTCAACCTTCAGAACTCCAGCCAGAATTTCTTTCTTTTTAATTGCCATATCTTTTTCTCTATTTTTCACCAAGTCCTCAATGGACTTCTTGAAAGTGAGATGGTCCAGCTTTTGTTCTAAGGGAGAATAATTCACCCCATATTCATACTCGAGCATATCAACAACAGCCTTCTGCACTCTTGGATCATTTTTAATTTTCAGATATCTTTCAAGTGAAAGACCAAGAGCTGCAACATCAATATGATCAAGGGTTCCCATTTTCTGATGTTGAACCCTTTCTCTTTCCTTATTTTCTCCCCACATAATAAATTGATTAGAAACTTGCTTTTGCAGAGTCTCTAATTTCTTGCTATCAGCATTAGGATCATGAATGGGATAACCTTGTTCATCAACATTTTCACCAACCACCAAACCAGAACCCTTTGCATCTTTCTTTGTTGGTTCTTCCACCACTTGGGCCTTGCCCTTATCTTTCTTAGCAGGTTCAGAAGCTTGCATTTCAGATTTCTGAACCTGTTCCCCTGAACTGAGGCACTACCAGATGGTACCTCAACTTGCTTCTTGGTTGCTTCTTGGTTACATCAATCGCCGTCTGAATGGCCTTCAGAGGTTCCCAACTCTGCTGCAGAAGGCAATCAGAAATGCCTTTTGCCATGGTAGAGAACTGAGCCCTTAACCTGAATGATGAGTTAAGGTTCAGATTCTCTTTTTCAGTTAGCTCTTTCAGCAATTTCCTATCTTCTTCAGAGAATGAAGGAGGAGGAGGAGCAACAACATTTTCTTTCTTGAGCAAGGTCAGAATTTCATCTAACTGCTTGGACTGGTCCTTCACCGATTTATCAAGAGTGGTTACAGATTCTTTTACTTCATTAACAGTCTTATCCACTCTTTTATTTGTATCCTTGGTAAGCTCGGCGACCATTATTCTGACCTTCTCTTCCACCTTTTCAGCCACTGAAGCTGAAATCTGATCAACAAGAGTCTGAGAGATTTCAGACTTCAGCTTCTCAATCACATTATTACCAACAGCAGACCCAAGTTCTTTCTCATGGACACTTGGTCTTTTTACCAACTCATTCACCTCCTTCCCGACTGTCAGAACCTCTTGTTTTAACAATTCAATACCAGATGTCAAGTTCGCAACAACTGAAGCTTGCACATCTCTTTTGGCCAGTCTGAAGGCTTCCCTGATAGCTATACTTATCTTATTGCATGAATGTACTAGCTCATTTAGCTTCCCACCTACCAGTCCCTCATTTCCAGCAACCTTGGTGAACTCAGTTCCAAGAAACATCTGAGCACCCTTCATTTTAGCGATGGAACTGGTATTGGCAGTTAGAGATTTAGTTAAGTCCTCCACCTTGATAAGTAGGCTTTGGACTTCGGCATTTTGTTTCTCTAACTGTGCTTCTATACTCAAAGGAGGAGGTGGTTATGCAGAAACAGAAGCAACAAAGGGAATTCTACCAAGCCCATCCAATGCCTTTTCCAACTGCATTTCAGTTGGACTCTCAGATTCAGTATCAGAGTCCAACTCTTTCTCAATTTCAATATCATAATTGATGGGCCTTGGCACTTTGTGAATTTGTGGGTGTAAGTGTTGGAGTTGTGGTTGAAAATGTGGTGATGAAACATAGGCAGGTGTAGAGCCGGGTGGAAAATATGGGTGTTCATGTGAAGTTTCTGGTTGGCGATATGGTTGTTCAACATTTTAGATTTCTGGGGGAGGTTGGACGTTTGTGAGGTTGAAGGTTGGCTCAGAATCAGAAGACTGATTCTCCTCCAGGAAGTCCTCATCAAACTCAAAGTCAGCAAAGGAATCGATATTCCCTTGAGGTGGCTCATCTTCATCCCAGAGGTCAGTAAAAACTGCAGTCTGATCAGATATGCCCAGGTTCAGATCACTGGTACCTGAACCAGCTTCTGGTTCAACAACTGCTACTACAGATGCATCGTCACCAGATTTATTGGTTGGCTCAGCCATAGCTTCATCGCCAGAGACAGTAGACACGGGGATTGCCTTAATGATTATCATACCGTCATCAAGAATCACTTCATCGGCCGTAGAGTCTGGAATCTCAGTCTCAGGTGATGTCACACCAAAGACTTCATCAATTCGTGCTGCAGAAGAGTGTGAGATTTGTGAAGTTTCAGGGGGTGCGCGTGCAGACACGGACTCTATTGTGTGCTGGGCGGACACACTAATATTCTCTTCACCATCTCCTCCTAAAGAAGTTTTGGAGATGGCTGCTTGTGGGTTTCCCTTTTGACTCGATTCCTCTGGTTCTTGTTGGGAAGATCCAGAGGGGTTTGCTTCGGTACTAATGTCCTTGGGCTGTGAGGACTGCTTAAATTTACGTCATTTTAATACGCCCTTTGGAGATCCTGAGGGATCTTTTGGGAGATCCTCAGGTTGGTCAGTGGATGAGGGAGGTGGTGGTTGGGTAGAAGAAGTTGCTGGGGTTTTAAACAACTTCAACATTTGACCACCAGGTGCACCAATGGGTCTCGCATTCTTTTGCGACCCGCTTGGTGACCTTTCTGAGCCAGCCGGTCGTGCTGTTTCAGTTTTAGAAATTACCTGAAGCATTGCAGCGGAGAGTTCTGGTTCTGGATCTGAAGTAGAAAGCTTTGATAGATCCCTGCAGAACTCCGTCGCTGAAGATTCAAGCCCTCAAAATGATACGCATCTCCAAGCATATTTCTGAAGCAAACGCTCAGAAATCTAGGGAATGAGATATGTGGACTTCTTTTTCCTTTCAATTTTGCTACCAGCTGAGAGAAAAGTATCTCAGCAAAATCCACCTCAATCCCATGCCACAAGTAATACCCAATTTCTACTTGTGTCAAGGAAATCTGGTCCAAACCACCATAATTTCCTCCAAGGCACTCGACAATCTGAGTCCAAAAATATCTCCAACAATTACCAAATCTAGACAGAAAGATGTGCCCAGATGTCTTCAGATTGCCATCTGCATCGACCATGTCATTATGACCAGTGGCCTGCAGTACTTCCCTGAAATTAATCCCTTTAAGCCTTTTAGCATAGGCTGAAGAGGAGGGAAGATAGTTCAAATGAAGGGCCTCCCGAAACCCATTAAGTGAAAGGATATACTGCTTTGTGCCTTCTTGTAAAGAAAAAGCAATGGATTTTTCATCCTTGCTCAGAGTAGCAGTATACCAGAATTCAAGTAAGTATCGATGATACATTACCTGAGGATCAGCAGTCAAGGCGTAATGGAGAGGGGATTGTTCAAGGAATTTATTTATCCTCCCCATTAGAGTTTTGCCTTTGGCATTCAGTGCGGCCATGAAATTATTCATATTAAACCTAAGGGTCGACGCATCGAACCCCTTTGGCCATTGAGCACTGGCCTTGACTACCTTAGATGGTTTGTATTCGAAAGCTATAAGAGATTTGGCTTGGGAAACTTTAGCCATAATTTCTACAAGGGAAAACTGAAAGTGAATAGATGAATTTAGGGTTTTGAGATTATGAAGGAATGAGAAGTAGAGAGAGAATGATGATTGAGAGTAAATGTAAGGAGAAGTAAATGAAGGAATTGTTTTGGAAAGGGTATTTATATTTATGATGGAATACAAAGAGGTTTTTCCAAAATAAATAAAATAAAAAGATTTTGAAATTCAAACCCAAAAATGAAATATTATTAAAATGAAATCAGTTTTGATCGGGTTTGAAGTCCGAAAATAATTTTTGGGTGTACGTCCGCATTAAATGCAACGACGGCTATGACCCCACATTTTCACAAAACTTTTCAACACTTTCAAGAAAAAGTGATCATTACTTTCCTTTTACGGCGCAACTTGGGTGCCACGTCAGCCAAAACATCATTATTTAAACGTTAAACAGTAACCTTCACGTGTTCACACAACTACCAAGTATCCAAAATACCTTATAAAGGACAGACTCATTTCAGAAATGGTATAAAGAGTCTGAGCATGATCAGAATCAAGAGATCTGAGTCATCTCAGTTTACACAATTATTCTGAGAACATTTCAGAAATTCTGAAGCATTTCAGACAAAATATTTTTCTGAGAGCAAAGTTCCCCCTTAGAGAAAAACTCTTTTAAACATAAAAATATTTGACACTTTCCCCTGAGGTGATGCTATACAGGATTTAGCATACCTAACTCACTGATGAGATGTTTAAACGTTTTGACATCCAAGGGTTTTGTAAACACATCAGCGAGTTGTTTATCAGTGGGAATGAAATGAAGTTCAATGTCACCTTTAATAATGTGATCTCTAATAAAATGATACCTGAGGTCGATATGCTTGGTTTTGGAGTGCATGACAGGATTGTGAGAGATGGCAATGGCACTGGTGTTATCACAAAATATTAGAGTCTTTGTATACTTAACACCATAATCAGTTAGTTGGTTCTTCATCCACAAAATCTGAGCGCAGCAACTGGCTACAGAAATGTATTCAGCTTCAGCTGTGGAGAGTGATACTGCAGTCTGTTTCTTACTTGTCCAACTAACCAATTTGCCACCTAGGAAATGACAACCACCTGTGGTACTTTTCCTATCTATCTTACAACTGCATGATCAGAATCTGAATAACCCATTAGATCTAGACTTGAGCCTTTGGGATACCAAAGACTAAGTCTGGGGACACCTTTAAGGTATCTGAAAATCCTTTTCACCGCATTTGCGTGTGCATCTCTGGGATCAGACTGAAATCTTGCACAAAGGCATGTTGCAAACATTATGTCAGGTCTACTAGCAGTTAAGTACATGAGGGATCCCACCATACCACGATATTTTATGGGATCCACTGGTTTTCCATTGGGATCTGAGTCCAAAGTTAATGGTGCAGAAATAGGAGTATCTTTCGATGAGACTGAATCAAATTGATATTTCTTTAATAAGTCTCTGACATATTTTTCCTGATTATAAAAATACCATCACTGGTTTGTTTCACTTGAAGACCTAGAAAATATGTCAGTTCGCCCATCATACTCATTTCATACTCATATGACATTATTTTAGAAAACTGTTCACACATTTTGTTATTTGTAGACCCAAACACAATATCATCAACATAAACTTGTACAAGTAAGATATCATTTTTATCATGCAATATGAATAAAGTGTTATCTATTGCACCCCTTTTAAAACCATTTTTCAGAAGATGTTTAGTAAGAGTATCATACCAGGCTCTAGGTGCTTGTCTCAGACCATATAAAGCTTTGTTCAGTCTGTACACCCAATGAGGTCTTTCTTCATTTATGAATCCTGGTGGCTGATATACATACACAACTTCTTCCAATTCACCATTCAAGAATGCACTTTTACCCTTCCTCTTCTAGATCCAGAAGGATCAAGAAGGGGATTGAGAGGTGATGTGGGGACATAAGGTCCTTCATTTAAGATTTTCATCATATTCCTCTCAATACCAGTGATATGCAATATCATCCTAGCCTTCCACGTACCAAATTCATCACTGTTCCCACTGAATTTAGGAACAGGATTGTTTGAATAGTGCACATGCACATGTGGAGAAGGAGGAGGAGGTGGAGGATTAGTGTTATTAACAATAGGTGGTTCATTATTTTGATCATTAACATTAACATTAGGATCGGGACCAAAATTAAAACTTGCTTGTGTATTTTCAGGGGTGGCCATCAAAGAAGCAGATCTAGGCAATGTTTAGCCTTCTGCTCTGATACCAATTGTGAGTCCCAAATACGATGGTTAAACCCATAAGTGTATAATACAACAAGTCTAATAATCACTAGAATGGAAGAGGAATGGTATTTAAACAAGGTACTCTATTTTTTTCTTTTAAGGTTGGGGGATGATTGCTCTTTGGATAATGACAATTTTAACTAAGTTTTGTTACATAAAAAGGGCTGCTTTGTTGCGTGGACAAAGGGAAATACTTGCATAGGTCAAATCATGTAACGTGTCTATACTTATGACTATGTTGACCTTTTTTGACACTTGACCTGGAACTTTTAACATGGAAATTTGAGGACTAAGATGGACCATATTATAGGATAATATCGCAAATGAAATATGGGAGTAGCTAAATAGAGTGGTTTTCTTACAACCAAATGACATTGTATGAGGTATTTACATGGGCATATTAGTTCTAGGTTAGAGACGTGAATATAAGTTTATGTAGGTATGGGGTAGTTCGGAAATGGTCTAAGCATAAATCTCGTGACCAGTTACCAGGTCAACATGTCAAAAAGTCGTTTTTTGAGTGCTTTGATACCTTAGATAACCAAAAAAAAAGTTTAGTATCATGACACCCTAAAGGCTTCAGTAACCTTAAAAAGGTTTAGTTTTAAAGAAAAGTTGAGTGCTTATGACATAAGTGAGGGATTTTAACAAGTTTAGGAGTACTTTTATAGCAGTTTGGCATTTTCCATTTATAATTTAACAAGTTTGGCTATATTGTGTTGACCAGAAGTTGAGTTAAATTTTAAGCAGACAGGAAGAAATTCTGTTTTACAGCATGATTCGACTAAGGGATCGAGTTACTGTATCACAGTTACTTCTTGGACTATTGTACTGTCTACAGTTGGTTCGGATGTTGTGGTATGTCATTTCCCTTTTGATAGTTTGAGATTTTCATTTTGTGTTTTTAATTACTTTATTCTTATAGCTTTGTGATTATTTCATGAATATATGTTGTGATGTCGGCTGTCTATGTTGCCATTTATGTTCTACATTTTGGATGCAGTTTTTTATAGTTCAGGTTGGTATGCAATCACCAGAACGAATCACATCAACTAAAGAAGTACTAAGAAGATTCAAATAATTCAGTATTGAATTGTTCCATTTGCAGTCAACAAGTAAAACATTAAGTTGTCATGAAGAGTGTGCAAGGCCTTGTGGAGAGGTTGCAAAGTACTCACCCATCCACTTTGCCTCACTTACGTGATAGCATATAGAAAATTAATTTTCAGATAAAGACTCGATATAGATTTTGTAGTAACCAACCTGATAGACGATCACAATACCTATGGAAGATGGCAAATTATTTTCCTTCACTCTTAACTTCTTATCTTCTTAAATTCTCCGTTTTTGTATGCAGATATTTTGTAACACCCCGATCTAGGCTCGAAATATTACTGAAAAGATATAGCGTATGCATGGAATTATCGTAGAGTAAGACTAAATGAATAAAAAGGATCCGGTGAATCCAAACATCGAATCTAAAGTACAAACTGCACGAGAAGCAAGTAACCATCAAGCGTTTACAAAAGACTATCAAAAGATGGCTATCGATCCTAAGCATAATGCAAAGCAATGGGCAAATGAATCCTTGATCCACATAAGTCCGAGCCCAAGACAAGCATCAATCAAACTTCACGTCTTGGATTCTCTTGAATACCTGAAAAGTGTACTAAACAAGGTCAACACTAGGTTGGTGAGTTCGTAGTAATGGCTTACAAGGTACCATCGTCAATCAATCACAATATGAACAAGAATAAGGCGAGTAACAACTTACGAGACGTCCATATATTACACATGAACGTAATTTAGGTTTGCTCAATGTACAACCTAGCCGCACACATAAGTATCCGTACAATAAACTACACAAGATAGTTAGAGAACGCGTAATAAGTGTGCACAAGTAATAGTACGCCAATTGAAAGTATCCTAAGTATCCCACGACAACAACAATACAACCACCACTACAAATGTTCATCAAGTATAAGATACTTAGGAGTACGTCGTACTGTAACATCCCGAACTTTTTTAATTAACGGTTGACTTGAGTCGTTAAGTCATGTGAGGTCCCAAATACGATGGTTAAACCCAGAAGTGTATAATACAACAAGTCTAATAATCACTAGAATGGACTAGTATTACTTGTAAATAAATGCAAGAATATATAAACAAAGTAATACAAGACTTAAAGCAATAAACAAGTAAAGTGGAACATAATGTATTTTTCAAGGTGTATTTTATTTATGATGTTAAATAAAATACAAGGTTGTGCGGAATCAAGATAATACAAATAAGTATGTATCTGTTATGAATAGAATTCGAGCTTTTGTGTGTGTAAGTGTGTGTGTTAATGGTGGTTTCTAGAGAGAGAAAGTAGAGAGAGAGTAGAGAGATGTCAGGGAAAGATTGGATTGTATTATGGGTTCAAAGGTTACAATTAACATAATGGAGGGGTTTATATACATATGAGCTATTTACACTATGCCCCCTTCCATTGTAACAAGTTTACAATATAAGTACAAATTAACATAAGGTACACAAATCAACTACTACATTTATATTTCTAACAATCTCCCCCTTAGTAGTGATTTGTGAAAGATATCCAGTCTTTGTCTTTCTTTAAGCTCTTGTATTCGGTCTATCTTTGTTTGGATGCCAGAACCAATTTTCTCCTTCGGGTCTATCATCAGGAACAACCATGTTGTCTGCAAAGTTTCTTGGAGGAATGTTCTGTGGACCTGGACGATGACCGGGCTCGTACTTGATCCAACAACCTCCTCTTCGACGTACGACGTACTTAGAATTCTGAACATTCTTTGCTTCTCTCATCATTCTAATGCTGTCTCTGTACTCGAGTCTTTGATTAATCTTGGAGATTACTTTATCAAACACTTCCTTTTTCTTTTCATCTTGCTCGTCTTCTTGCAGGCACAACAACACATTCTTACAAAACTCCAAAGTTCCATCAAAATAAGAAGCAAGTTCATCCATGCGAATGAAAATCTTCTTCTTTCTGCTATTCAAAAAGACAACACCGAAGGATGGTTCTTCTATGATATGACCAATACTTAGCTGTTCAATATCTGCGGTGTATAGACTTTGATCAGGATACGGCACATTAATCTTCCTCTTCACAACTTCAAATCCTATTTGAAAATCTTCCAATGAAGCGTACTGAATGCAGCTTGACATATATCTTTTAACAGCTTCAAAGGCAATAACATCTTCACGGTATCGCTGCATTGCATTCAAGAAATGATTGTAGAGGAAGATAATGTCATCAACGGGCAGCAGCTTGAATTGTGTTTCAGTAAATCTGTAGCTCTTGCCATTATCTCTTTTGACATGGAAACTTGGGATTGAGATAGTATTCCTTTTAACCAAAATAACTCTGACCAGCACCAAGATCTTGTGATTTCTTTGTTCTTCAAGGAGCTTGGGATTATATTGCTTGGTGAGTTTAAGAAGCTCTTTGTATTCTTCAACTTGTCTAGCTTCCTTAAACGTATACATCGAATCCAACTCTGGTCTTCTGGTCTTGGTAACTTTGGTAGCTCCACAAAATATCGGAAAAGCTCTTTCTTCCAAAAATCTAGACTTCTTGGCTGCCTCCTTTGGCTTAACACCCAGCGCAACCATTCTTTCTTTATCCCTCAAGAAATATCCCCGATTAATGAATCTCCTTTGTTCTTCAGTTAATTCTGTTGGAAAATAATCAGGGAGAACTTCCTCGGATACGATTGCTTCTTTCAACACTTGTTTATATGTTGATTTCTTGAAGTTCTGAGATGCAGCCTCAGGAGTCTTTCTCAATTCATCAAAGCTATTGAAGTCTTCAAAGGTATAGTGTTGAGGAGTAGTGAACCCCTGAGTAGAAGATTCTCCAACTTCTTTTCTGCTCGACGAACCTGTTTCAAAATAATCAAGATCTGGGAAGTCTTCAAACACAGGTTCCTCAACAGCTTCTACGTTTATTGGAGTTCCAACTATTTCTGGCTCATCCAAGGTTACATTGTCTTTTGCAGCCTCAATGTCTGCTTCTCCCTCAGCATATTCAACTATCTCATTTTCAATCACATACCCTTCATCTTCATTTTCAACAACATTTTCATTTTCTTCATCTTCTTCATCATCAGTATCATCTCCAAACACTTCATTGAATTTTCTTTTTATTTCATCAATTCTTGCTATCTCCTCTGGGTCATCTTCATTGTTTCTTTCATTAAATCTTTCATTGAAAGCTTTAACCATTTTGTCAACTTCTCTTTGAGTTTCATCATTAAGTTCTTTCCATCTTTGATCAGATCTAGCTCTAACAGCAGCTAATCTTTCAATTTCTGCCTGATCCTCTTCAATCACATCTTGGTTACTGCCTTCATCTCTTTCTTCCATCACCACATCTCCAACATTCACATCAACACTTGCCGAGGTATTTCCAATATTCGTTTGACCTTCTCCTTGGTTCTCCCCCTCGGGGTGATCATCAGAATCAGGATCATCCCGTCGAGAAGTAACCGAGGCCGGTCGGCAAGACTCTAACGCCAACAATCTTAATTCAAATGCAGCTAGTTTAGCATCATACTCCGCCTTTTGTTTTTGAACTTGTTCTTGTAAAGCTTTAACTCTTCTTTCATTTTCAAGTTCCCTTTCTCTAACTTCTAAGGCATTTAATACTCCTCTTTCAGTAACAGTCAACAAATCACCCTCCGATCTTAAGATATTTAACAAAACTTCACATGCAGAATCTTTGGTTGGTAGATTTGTTGATGTTGATGGAATTTGAGTTGGTGTTGGTGTTCTTTGTGTTGGTGTTTGATGTGGAGGAACCAACCCGGAGGTTGTTGGCACACTTGTGGTGTGACCTAAATTCAGCGATGCTGATTAAGGATTTCCTGCGGATCCTCGGGTTATACCCTCACCAGCAGTTTCAGATTCATGGGCTTCGCAACCCGAATCAAGTTGTGTCCTAGACTGTGATAAATCACTGTCCTGGACTTGTTGTTGGGTAACACCTCTAACAACACCGGGGTCACTGAGAATGCCCATTAATACAGTCTCAGGTTGATCCTGAGGAACAGCAGTGTCACTACGGCATTCATACTGTCCCCCAGTCTCGGTCTGAGGACTGTTACCTACGGCTAAAGCTGGCGTGATGTTAGCTAAGGCAGGATTTCCAAGCTGTCCTTGAGGGTCACACAAAGTGGGTCCCTCTCCGCTTGTTCCGGCATCAGTACTCAACTGTGCTTGTGAATCCGTGTACCTAGGAGATCTAGACTCTTGTGCACGAAATGAAGGTGAGAGGTGGGGCTGGTCCTCTCTAATTTCAACACTCTCATCCTCTAAATGAGGAGAGTGTGGTGAACGTGGCTGTTCCCCGTGTATTTCTGAGACTAACTCCTGTTGTGAGGAGTCAGAATGGCTAGGAGAGGTTGGTGCAAGCGAGAATGGGCAGTTCCCGACTTCTACCCTAGGGTAAATAACCCGGCTAGACTCTGTGGTTTGAACTATCGGAGGGCCAACGTTTTCTTTATGCCCTTGTCCTAACCCGGACCGCACATCCTCTCTGGTATTTTCAACTCCTCCCTCAATTCCGCCTTGTTCCTCCAGCACAACATCATCTCCAGTGCTAACATGCTCTGTTTCAACCTCAGATTCAACATTATGAATTACTTTAGTTACTTGTTCAACATCAAATTCAGCTGAGGCACCAGGTTGTTCATTCACAATTGCTGTTTGAGATTCATAACTTTGTCTGGCAGATTTAGACGACTTATGTTTTCTTTTGGATTTCTTTTTCTTTGAGGCCTGCTTCAGTACACTTCTAGCAGCCATTTTAAGTCGTCTACCTGGTGGTGGAGTTGGTTCTTCAGGTAGTGCTGAAGCAAGTGGTGTTGGATTAAGTACAGATGAAGAGCGAGGTGGTGTAAAAGTTGGTGGGTTTGGTGAAACAACAGATGGTAAAGGTGTAGATTGTGAAGGTGAAGATTGCGAAAAGTGAACGGTTGGTGTAGATTGTGTTGATGGTGTAGGTTGAGAAATAGGTGAAGAAACAGGTTCAGGTGTAACAACATCTTGTTCAAACATAACTCGTTTCGATTTCCTTCTCCTCTGCCCAGAAGTCCCCTCACCACTATCCCCTCTTTTTCTTTTATGTGACCTAGGACCCTCACTTGGCGACCTATGCTCAGCTTGGGTAGGAGTCTGTTGGCTTTCAGACCCCATTGCTGAGACTAACCACTCGAGATAAGCCCTAAGATGAGGACTCTGAGCAGGAACCAGATTTATCAGGAATGGTGGAATCGGAAAAGGTCTTACAGTTTCACAACTTGTGCCTCTCAAGTTTGATTTATACATCGCAATCACACACTTGAAGCTGTTCTCCAATTTTGGAATTTCCTCTGCATTATCAAGAACATCTTCGATAATCAGTGTGAAGAATCTGATAAAGGGAATATATTTTCTGTCTTGTTTATCCTTTCCCTTGACAACTTGAATCATCTTTTTCCATATAATCGCCGCAAAGTCACACTGCACATTGTGAGTGACTTCATAGTAAATTGATAAGGAATCCTTCGTCATGAGATCAATTCCTTTCTGTGATGGCATCAAGCAAGTTGTAAGAACATTGTACATCGTATGCCAGAGAGTTGCTACATTACTCCTTCTAAAATCTCTCATCGTTGCCAATTCTCCTGCATATCCCAACGAATGAACTCCAGCCAACATTTCTTCAACTGATGGGAGTTCTTCGTATTCTTCAAGTACAAGAAATCCAATTGTTGTTCTAAACTCATCCAAAGTGAATCGACAATTAAACAGTTCATCTTCTGACTCTAGAGAAAATTTGAAGTAGTCTGCTGTGTTATGCCTTTTACTTCCTCGTACATATTCAATTGATTGCCACAGCTCAAAGACATACTTCTCAGGTACAATTGCCCCTCCAGTCAAAGCATTATTTAATGGATGATAGCTAAGAATCTCTGGAATGATCGGGAATTTGCAAGCAAATGGAATATGTAGTGCTTGATTGGCTTGCATTTTCATTGAATTTCCTTCTCTGAACATTGCCATCTTGGTACTTTATTATTTTTCTGTTTAAGACAAACTGACCAAAGTTTTTGACCAGAAAATACATTTCAAACACAGAAAAATTACAAAACACACTAACATTTGAGAAACACAATTTATTATACATAAACAATGTTTTGCATATATATTAAAAATGAGAGAACAAAGTAGTACACAAAGGCGTTCGATACCTTGCATCTCACTCAAATATATATACAAAACATGACAATATATAGGATCACATAAGTATTAAAAGATAAGAAAACAAGGTAGTACACAAAGGCGTTCGATACCTTGCCTCTCACTCAAAACACTTATGAAATACTATATATACATACACAATACACATATACAGTTAAACATTTTAAAACACATCACAAATAATAATAAAAGAAACATAGAATAAAAATAAAGAATAAAAATAAAAATAAAAAATTTTGAAATTCTAATTTGTACTATTTGCAGAGCAAAAACCTCTGCAAATAGCACATTTTGGAAAATTTGCCCAGTGTTTGACAAGGACAAAAAAAATTTTGATTTGTATTGTTTGCCGAGCAAACTTCTCGGCAAACACGAGAAAATCTCAAGTCAGGCACCAAGTCATCGAGTATTGGAGATGAACCTCGTAAATGCCGAGCTCAAAGCTCTGCAAATGAGCAGTTCAGATTCATTCCTTTGAAATGTATGAAATTTTCTTTTATTGAACAACAAAAATGTTGTCAATTGATAAAGAAAAATTTCAATTTGAAAAATTTCAAATTGCACTGTTTGCCGAGCAAAATGCTCTGCAAACAGTTGGATTTAAAACTTTGTGAAAAATTTTCATTTTGTACTGTTTGCCGAGCAAAATGCTCTGCAAACAGTTGGATTTAAAACTTTGTGAAAAATTTTCATTTTGTACTGTTTGCCGAGCAAAATGCTCTGCAAACAGTTGGATTTAAAACTTTGTGAAAATTTTCATGTATTTGCCGAGCTCAAAGCTCTGCAAATGCATGGTTCAAGTCTTGACAAAATTTAGAAATCCAATTTGTATTGTTTGCCGAGCAAAATGCTCTGCAAACAGTTGTTCTAAGACTTGGAACAAGTTTTGTACAAAATGCACTGTTTGCCGAGCAAACTGCTCTGCAAACAGTTGTTTTTAAAACTTGTAAAACTTTTGGAATTCAAAAAGGCATGTTTGCCGAGCACAAAGCTCTGCAAACAGTGTATATTAAAACTTAGATCCAGTTTGAAAAGCAAAAAGGCTTGAATGCCGAGCAAAATGCTCTGCATTATGTTGTTTTAATGGACTTGGTGAAAATTTGCTTGATTTGGTAAAAACAAGTATTTGCCGAGCTAGAAGCTCTGCAAATGACACTTTTTGATCCAAAAACTTGTTTGAGAAAATTATGAACATGTTAACCAGAATTAATGATGATTTGAAGGTTATTATGAACAAATAACCCATTTGCCGAGCAAATTGCTCTGCAAATGGTATATTTCATCAAGAACACATGACATTACCCAACCCTTGATCAAACAAACCCATAAACATTTAAATTCATGCAGATTAAAGCATATAATCATATAAACAACAAGTACAATACCTAATCATGCATCTATCATCCTCAAAACATGAATCAAAACATCATATCAAGCATAAGAATTCGAAAAGTTCAACTTGGCATTTAATCAAACAGTTGGTGATCAAAAATAAACAAGAAATCTTACCTCAAATACCGATGATTTGATCGAATAACCAGATGAAAAAGGCCACAAATAAGATCACAAGATTAATCCAACTTTGATTATTATTAAAATGGATGAAAAGTTTGATTGATTGATGTGGCTATGATCGGTTTTTGAGAGAAAAATATCAAGAAAGAAATGATTTGAAATTGAAATGAATGACATGGCCCGCCCATTTCCCTTTTAAACATTCAAATCCGGGTCGCGGGTCTGGGTATGACCCGCGTGATGAACCGAATACCAAACAAGTCTTGGGCTTGACATTTCAGTTTGGGCTGACATGAAATTTGGGCTTGATATGGGTTTTGGGCTTATAACACAATTTGGGCTGGTCTTGTTGGGTTTTCACTTAAAACAAACAGATAAAATAAAAAAATAAAAAAAAAAACAGAAAAAAAATAAACCAAACAAAAAAACTTTTTATCATTTTAATTTTCTAATTTTGTATTTGATTTTTCAAATTTTAAAACAAACACACATTAAAAAAAACTTTTAATCAAGGAAAAAAAACTTTAAACATACTAGAAAAATAAACAAATATTTTCATGCATTGCACACTCCCCCTCAAATAAGCATAAGACAACATGGTAAATTTACAAACTCCCCCTTAAATCATGCATTCTACCCTTTTTCTCTCCCTCAAACATTGCATGTACTAACAAGTAAAACACATCAATGTTTGAAACAGAAATGAACATAGAATACATGGCATGAAATCATTTAAGTTTGTAAATCTAGCATTCCCAACTTGGTTTTAAGAAAATTAAACCTGTTTTCATCCAAAGGTTTGGTGAAAAGATCAGCAAGTTGGTAGTCTGTAGGGACAAAATAGAGTTCGATGTTACCTTTCTCGACATGATCTTTAAGAAAATGGTACCGAACATCTATGTGCTTGGTCTTTGTGTGCTGTACAGGATTGCAAGAAATAGCAATTGCACTCTTAGAGTCACAGTATATGGGAATCCTGTTGAACTGAAATCCATAATCAGTCAACTGTGTCTTCATCCAAAGAACTTGTGAACAACAGCTTGCTGCAGCTACGTATTCAGCTTCTGTAGTAGATGTGGATACACAATTCTGTTTCTTTGAAGACCAACTGACCAATCTATCCCCTAGAAACTGTACACTCCCAGAAGTACTCTTTCGATCAAGCTTACAACCTGCATGGTCAGCATCCGAATATGTAATTAACTGAAACCCGGTATCCCTTGGATACCAGAGACCAAGGTTCACTGTGCCTTTCAGGTATCGGAAGATCCGTTTAACGGCCTGGAAATGACTTTCCTTGGGATTGGCCTGGTACCTGGCACACATGCATGTGGCGAACATAATATCCGGGCGACTAGCAGTCAAATACATGAGTGACCCTATCATACTGCGATATTTCTTTTAATCAAAAGATTTTCCATTTAAGTCAGCATTAATCTTTGTTCGAGCTTCCATGGGTGTCCCAATTGTTTGACAATCCATCATATCAAACTTTTTCAACATGTCAAGAATGTACTTAGATGACAAACAAAAGTACCATTTGACAACTGTTTTACTTGAAGACCAAGGAAAAAGTTTAATTCACCCATCATGCTCATTTCAATTTCTTGATCATTAAAGCAGAGAAATTCTTGCAGTATTTAGGATTAGTTGACCCGAAAATTATGTCGTCAACATAAATCTGGATAAGAATGATGTCACTCCCTTGTCGTTTGATAAACAAGGTAGTGTCAATCGAACCTTTGCTAAAACCAGATTTCACAAGATAAGAGGATAGAGCATCATACCATGCACGAGGCGCTTGTTTCAGACCATATAAAGCCTTATCTAACCTGTAAACATAGTCCGGATGATTTGAATTCACAAAACCTTCTGGTTGTTCAACATACACTTCTTCTTTGAGAATTCCATTCAAGAAGGCAGTTTTGACATCCATTTGGTAGACTGTGAAGTTCTTGTAGGCAGCATAGGCAAGAAACATCTGAATAGCCTCAATTCGTGCAACTGGTGCGAATGTCTCATCGTAGTCAATTCCATCTTGTTGGCAGTATCCCTTTGCAACCAATCGTGCTTTGTTGCGTACAACAACTCCAGTTTCATCCTTTTTGTTCTTGAAGATCCATTTGGTTTTAATTGGCTCCTTGTTCTTGTAAGGATTTGGAACCAATTTCCATACCTCAAGACGTTCGAACTGATTAAGTTCTTCTTGCATTAACTTCACCCAATCTGGACAATTTAGAGCTTCATTCACTGTCTTTGGTTCAACTATACTCAGAAAATTCACAAATAGACATTCATTCGCGGATACGGATCTTGTCTGAACTCCAGTTGTTGGATTACCAATGACTTGAGAAATAGTATGAGCTCTTGTCCACTTGGTTGTGTGAGGAATTGGATCAAGTGGATCACCAGATTCTTCAGAATCAACAAAATCAGGAGAATGTTGTTCTGTTAATTGTTCAAACGAAGTTGCAATTGGTTCAACAAAGTCGTCATAATCATATTCTTCAGTATTGGTTGTAGGATTTGTCACTTGTGTGATATTATGAGGTTCAGAATGCAACTTTGAAATATCAGTAGGTGGAGGAGAATCAGATGATGAATTAACATCTGATGATTGTGATGGTGAAGACTCATTGGGATCTATCTCTTCTGAATTTGAACTGGATGGTTCATTAGTATTTCCATCAGATTCAGGAACTTTCTTCGAAACTTGGAAAAATTCTTCGAACAAGATATCCAAATCTTGTGTTGTTGGAGTAGAGAATGATGATTTGACATTTGAAGCAGTCTTTGTTGCGGAAGCTTGTGGACATTGAAGTTCAGGTCTTGAACTGTGTTGTTCAAGAACCATTCCCGAAAGTTCATCAAATCTAACATTCATACTCTCTTCGATTCTCTTGGTTCTTCGATTATATACACGATATGCAATGGATTCTCTTGAATAACCGATGAAATATGCCTCATCGCCTTTTGGTTCAAATTTGCCCAGATTGTCTCGATCATTGAGAACATAACACACACATCCAAAAATGTGCAAGAAGTTCACATTGGGCTTTCTTTTGTTGATCACCTCATACGGAGTTTTATCAAACCTCTTGTTTATTATGGATCTATTTTGAGTAAAACAAGTAGTAGCAACAGCTTCAGCCCATAGATTCGGTGGCAACTTTGAATAGGCAAGCATTGTTCTAGCTGCTTCAACAAGAGTTCGATTTCGACGTTCAACTACTCCATTCTGTTGAGGTGTTCTGGCAGCGGAAAATTGATGACTAATACCCATGGACTTGAAGAAAGAATCAATCGTTGAATTCTTGAATTCAGTTCCATTGCCTGAGCGAACAATTCTAACTGACGATTTAAGATTTACTTGGGTCTTCTTTATGAAATCAATAATTGCAGTCGGAGTGTCACTCTTTGCATGAAGAAAGAATACCCAAGTGTAACGAGAATAATCATCGACAATCACAAGAATGTATCGCTTGCCATGGATACTTTGAACTTTCATTGGGCCACACAAATCCATATGTATAAGGTGCAAAGAACCTTCAGTACTCAGATGCTTCTTTGGTTTGTGTGAAGCTTTCTTCATCTTACCAATTGCACAAGCTGGACAAACATGTTCACTTTCATACTTGAAATCAGGAAGTCCTTCAACAAGTTGTTTATCCACTGGAGCATTAATTGTTTGAAAATTCAGATGAGAAAGACGGGGATGCCATAACCAAGAGTTTTGTGCAGTTACTTTTGAAAGTAGACAAATCTCTGAAGAATTAGATGGAATGTTGTTGAGATCAATAGTGAACAAATTATTGTCTCTTGTTCCAGTAAGAATATCCACACCATCTTCAGTCTGCACTTTGCATTCATATCTCCTGAATAATACTTGAAGATCATTGTCACAAAATTGTCCAACACTAAAGAGATTGTGTCCTAGGCCTTCAACATAAGAAACTCTCTTGATAGTGACACCATTTTTAACAATGTCTCCATAACCGAGAATAGGAGCAATATGATCATTTCCGAATCTGACTGTTCCCATAAACTTTTCAACAAAGTTCGAAAGAATGGATTTGTTTCCAGTCATATGACGAGAACATCCCGAGTCAACATACCAAACACAAATGAGGTATTCCTGCAAGGACAAGAAATATGTTTTAGGTACCCATGTTGATTGGGTCCTTGCAGGTTAGATGGATAATCATGCAAGTACACATTAAAATTAAACAACAGGCAAAATGACACACAAAGAAACTATTTATTCAAATAACAAACAAACACACAGAATTGTTCAAAAGCACAAATACAAATTACAAGCACAGAAATGTAATTGTTTATACACAAGTTTTGATACAAGTGGGACTAGTCCTAGATGAATTAGCATTATCTAATGTATTTGATCTATGGACAATCCACACTTGTTTGACATGGGTAGTGTTTCCATCAATTTTGACTTTTCTAGTAGCATGCAAAAATCTATCTTTCGGAATCCATTTACTGCTACTATTCAAGCACAAGTCACCTGAAACACGAACATTCTTAGAGTTAGAAATCAATTTAGCATCTATGTTCTGAACAGGTTTCTTCTTGATGGTTTCAGTGGTCCTATTCACTTTCTTTATGTTATTAGGTGACAGCCAACCATACTGGTCTTTGTATTTAGTCATGCCTGTAAAAGTATCTCTAACCCTCTGTAAAGTACACTTAGGATTTTTTTGAGAATACCTAGGGAAACTAGAATACCTAACCTGCTGAGGTTGTTTGTTACCTAATGAGAAAGTTTCAATCTTAACAATCTTCAGACCACTGCTTGTTTTGACTTCTTTTGGTGACTTAGGTTCAGATTTGACCTTGTACATCTTTGTTTGCCTAGAAGTCTTTTGAACTGTGGGACCTTTCGTTGAATTATGACTTGAATCCTTAACACTCTTTGGAGATTGATTGAACTTTGGTTTTGAAACATTCATTGGTGATGGATTGGTCTTTGGTTTTGAATCAGTCTTGGGTGATGGGTTGGTCTTTGATTGTTGGGTGGTCTTTGGTCTTTGGAACTTATTGATTGATGAAGATTGTGAAGAGTGTGACTTTGGAATCTTCTTTAGTTTAAAATCAAGTTTTTCCTCCTTTTGAACAAAATGTTTTTCAAATTCAGGATCAAAAACATGATTTTCTTCCAAAAAATTTGTCATATCTTCAGTTTCCAACTTCACACTAACTTCACTTTTCTTTATCGGACATGGACTTCGCTTGAGTGGAATTGATGCTTTTTCATTTTCTTTATGAAATTGAAGTGCTATTTTCTGAAATTGAAATTCAACTTTTAGATCATTGAGTTCCTTTAGCACATTTATCCTCTGTTCCCTTTCTTTTTCCCCCAAAACAAACCCCGCCCCCCCCCCCCAAAAAAACCCACAACCCCGCAACCCCCCCCCAATTCAAACTTTTGTTTGAAAGCATCAATTTCAGTCAAGTACGATTTAGTTCCCTCAGAAAACTTTGTAAATGATTGAGTTTCAGAAGCAATCGGGAAGAAATAATCATCAATATCATGAACATCATCTAAATCACCATCAGTTTGAACAGACACATGAACAACTTTCTTTATGTCTACATTCACATTTTGAACATGAATTGGATGATTCTCTTCAAACACATTTGTTTTCTTTTTCATGGATAAAATCTTCTCATTGATTTTTTCAAATGATTCAGAGAACTTTCGGTCAAAATCAAGTTTGCATATATCAAAGATCTGTGATTCTTTTTCAGTTTGCACAGAAGCATTTACACTTTCACATATAGAACTCACAGAACATCCAGATGGATCACAAACTTTGGAGTCTATCTTGGGTTGGTCAATGACATAATGATTTTGAGCCTTCAAATTTTCTATCAAAGATTGCTTTTCCTCAAGAGACTTTTGCAGATTTTCAATTACCTTTTCCAAAACTTTTTGTGGTACATAAGGTCTCAAATTTTCAGGTTTTGGAATAGGAATAGGATTTTCCAAAGGTTTTTCAGTAAAACACTCAAGAATTTCGGGTATGACAGCCTCATGATTGTCTTTGATTGTTTTATGTGTAGAGTTAGCGAAGAAGTCATATGACTCATCCATTAACGCATAGTTAAAATAGACTTTTGCACCCTTTTCTAGAAAATCATCAGCCTCATAATCACTATCAGTCGGTCTCACAAACTGGTCAGTCATCCCACATCTCAAATAAGATTCGTTGTATAATGATGGGACTTCTTCTTGTGCTTTGAGCAAATGATTTGGATTGACATAACCTATCCCTGAATTGAATAAAGTTTTCAAATTTCTTGGCCTATTCAAAAATATTTGTTGATATGATCGATTAATCTTATACAGCTTGTCTTGATAAGATTTGATTTCAGCTTTAAGCTCATCATTTTCTTTATCAAGTTTTTGTTTAAGAGAATCTTTTATACAACACTCATATTTTAGGTCAGAAATTTTGTTTTCAAATTCCGTCAAATCAGGGATAGATTCTTTCAATTTCACATTTAAAGACTCAATGTCCTCAGCCAATGCATTTGCTCGAAACATCTCATTGGTCTTTTCAATTTGAAGTTGTCTGACGGTCTTGCTCAGTTCAAGAACTTTGGTCTCAAGTTCTTGTTTCTCAAGATGCAGTTTGGAGTTTTGAGTAAAAGAGACTGCTGCTTTTCAGATTTCAAATTATCAACATCTTTTTGAAGTGAATCAATTTTAATTTGAAAATCTTTTTCTTTGTCCTCCAAATCTTTCTTTAGTTTTAAATTCTTTTTACTCAACTCCCTGCAATCTTTCCTTGCTATATCAGACATATCCATATAATGTTTTAACACTGATTTGGGAAAAGAGATTACCTCATCCTCGACTTCAGAAGAACTTTCATCATTTTCCTCCAACTCCTTTGACTTTTTGATCTTTGTCATGAAGCACACATTTGCCGCAAGTTCGTCTGTCTCTTCATCAGAAAGATGTAACCACTTGTCATCTTCAGCGAGCAGAGCAATTCCACTTTCCTCTTGTCTTGCTAGCAAAAGTTTGTACTTATAGTACTCGGAGTTCTTCTGTCGAGGTTTAGTACAATTTATGGCAAAATGTCCAGTGATACCACAGTTGTAGCATTTCCTGTCTTCAGTTCTCTTATCCATGACCTTCTTCTCAAACTTCTTCTGATTGTTATACTTCTTCTCACCACCAGCAAAGTCTTTCTTCTGATCAAACTTAGGAGCATTCGCATTTTTGGCATACGAAGAGACTGATGAAGTCCTAAGTTGATTATTTGTTGGTTTCTTCTTGAAGAATTTCTTCTTGAAGAATTTCTTCTTGAAAGCCTTTGTGAAATAAGCGAGTTCTTTGTACATCTCGTTTTGCTTTTCATCAAGATCACAATCATTCATTTCACTTGAATCAGAATCAGTTTGAACTTCAACAAAACTGTATCTTGACAATCTTGAAGTCTTCTTTTCAGCAACCAAGGCCAATGGATCTGAATGTACACTCTCTTCTTTCTTCTTCTGAATTCTCTGAACATCCTCAACATTAAGTTGTAGTTTTTCAAACAGAGTGTGAATGGTGAGTTTTCCGAAGTCTGATTGTTGGTTGAGTTGGGTTCCATACACTTGCCATTCCTCTTCCAGATTTTTGATGAATTTGATGTTCAGTTCCATATTGGTTCTCTTCACATCATTCTTTCTCAGCTCATTGATGACATTGCAGAATCTGATGTATACCTCATTCAATGGTTCACCTTTTTGTTGTTTGAATGTTTCATACATGTTCAGAACAGTCGACAACCTTATGGTGTTTAACACATCAGATCCTTCCATCTGCTTCTCCACTTCATCCCAAATGTCTTTTCCTGTTTCATAGGAATCTACATTGCAGTAAATGTCATCAGGAAGTGCTTGGTAAAGAAAGGCAATTGCACTTTGGTCAGCCTCAACTCTGTTTCTCTGATCTGTGTTACAACTCTCTTCAGGTAAAACTTCTCCATTAACTGGGTTCTTTGGAATTTCAGGACCATCTTTGTAAGATTTTCTCAGCAGTTTTCCATTCTTCTGCCTGTCTATCCAATTCAGAAACCTTTTCTTCCATTGAGGATAAGATCCTCTAAACAAGACAGGTGGTCTTCCTTCAGAACCAAGTGCTAAAGCTTCCCTTGAAGCCATTTCAAGCAATTAATAGACTTAGAAAAATTTGAGAATTTTCAATTTCAACTAAATGCAGAGCTTAAACCTCTACAAATAGAACAAGTAAGAATATTAAAAATTTTGAAAATTTTGATTTTCCTACCCACGCGAAGAATATTGATGAAAAATGGTTTTGATAAATTTTCTTGAAAAATTTTGATTTGAGAATCTTAAAAACAACTAAGTGCCGAGCTTAATCTTCTGCAAATGGTGTAAGTGACCAAGTTGCAACCCAAGTACTCTGATCAACAATCAAAAACAACTGAATGCCGAGCTTAAACCTCTGCACACAGCACAATTTAGAAAGTCACTTGGTCGAAGAATCAAATTCAACTATTTGCCGAGCAAGTATCTCTGCAAATAGTGCAAATATAACTTGTACTTAGTCACACCAATCAAAAACACTTGTTTGCCGAGCTTAAACCTCTGCAAACAATGCAAATGGCACCAGTCTCGAATCAAGAATTCTCAAAAACAACTATTTGCCGAGCAATAAGCTCTGCAAATAGAACAATTAGTCTCAACACTTAACCACAAATCCTTGAACCACCTATTTGCCGAGCAAAGAGCTCTGCAAATAGAACAAGTAACCACAACACTTAACCACAAATCCTTGAACCACCTATTTGCCGAGCAAGGAGCTCTGCAAATAGAACAAGTAACCACAACACTTAACCAAATTTCTTGAAATAACTATTTGCCGAGCAATAAGCTCTGCAAATAGAACAAGTAACCACAACACTTAATCACAAATCCTTGAACCACCTATTTGCCGAGCAAGGAGCTCTGCAAATAGAACAAGTAACCAGAACACTTAACCACAAATTCTTGAACCACCTATTTGCCGAGCAAGGACCTCTGCAAATACAAGTAACCACAACACGACAAAATAGTCGGTTATTGGTTGTCTTCTTCGTTCAGCCAACACCTCATTTGCAGAGAAGACTGTAAATCTTCGATATCTTCTTCATTTTTGCGAATTAGAACTCGAATTTTATATCAAAATGTTCAGAAAATCAATGCGCACAAATCCTCAAACAAATTAGATGCTAATTTCAACTGGAAATCAAACCCTCACGAACATGCGATTTGTAGAGCTCGATCAAAAACAACTCAAATGATGAAATTAGCTTCTGAAAATGATAGCGAAGGAAGATATACTGATATTAAATCGATCGGTGAACAAAATTAGAACAGAAACACACTTAATTTGCAGGAATCACTGAAACAGTGAGCTCTGCAAATGAACCTTTCAGAAAAATTACTCAAATTCTGAAATTAAGCACAAATTAAGCTTGTAATAAGCTTGTGGATCGTTCAGCAACTCTGATTGTTCTCTGATACCAATTGTTATGAATAGAATTCGAGCTTTTGTGTGTGTAAGTGTGTGTGTTAATGGTGGTTTCTAGAGAGAGAAAGTAGAGAGAGAGTAGAGAGATGTCAGGGAAAGATTGGATTGTA
This sequence comes from Erigeron breviscapus, assembly GCA_034093135.1. Classification (NCBI taxonomy): domain Eukaryota; kingdom Viridiplantae; phylum Streptophyta; class Magnoliopsida; order Asterales; family Asteraceae; genus Erigeron; species Erigeron breviscapus. The sequence continues at coordinate 87,126,613 of CM067171.1, read as the reverse complement.
TTATGGGTTCAAAGGTTACAATTAACATAATGGAGGGGGTTTATATACATATGAGCTATTTACACTATGCCCCCTTCCATTGTAACAAGTTTACAATATAAGTACAAATTAACATAAGGTACACAAATCAACTACTACATTTATATTTCTAACAGTATCCTAACAACCTATGAATTACAAATGATTTATATTTGTCAAATAACTCTTTTGGATCGAGATACTTAAAGTTGTGAAGTATCCCTGTTTAAGATCGAGAGTATTTAGACAAATTCACTCTAATGCTAAATGTATGCTTTAAAGTAATTTTCTCAAAGAAATGACTTTGTATTTATAGGCAACAAAATTCACCAGTGAATTTTGTGCCGTACAAATATGGTTGCATGCATTTAATGAACCGACAAGAACATTAAATGCATTGGTTAAGGTACAAGGATAAAGTCACATCAAATGACTTATTATCCTTTTAACCAACCACCTTTACACACGTATAAACTTTGGTAAAGAACAAGTGTAATGTCCTTTGGAAAGTGTGTAAAGGCAAAAGTCAATTCCTCGATATCAGTGTTCAGACTTGTAAGGTCTAGAACACTGACAATCCTCCAGTGTACAGATCTGGTAAGACTTCCAGTGGACCCGCCATTTGTCAGTCTTCTTTATTCTGACTTCAGTCTTTGACTTCAGTGAGAACGTCTACAGTAGAATAGATCTGGACTGGGGTGAAGTCCAGTGAGCTAATCTGGAGAATACTCCAGATTTCCTATACAAGTGTTTGCTCACTGGTCTTCCATTATTTCTGGACAAATCTTCAGAGGGACTCCAGATTCCAAGTCTGGAGTAGGTCCAGTAGAACACGTTTCTGTACAGATCTTCAGTAAGGCTCCAGTAGTCGAGTCTGGAGCAAGTCCAGTAAATCTGGACCTAACAAGTCAACACTTCGTGTCTGTTAAGTATCTAGGAGATTTAATGATTATATGCTATTAATATGCTTGATGTGAGAGGCTTGAATGTCTTAATGATGGATGTATTGAGGTGTTTAAGGTATATTTATATGCCTTAGAGGTGCTTGAAGTGTTTAATGAGTTGTAAGTATACCCAATAGGAGTTTTGAGCTAAATATGAGCTCTATGGAAGTTCAGGGACTAGTTTTGACATATGTGGAAGCCTAAAAACGGGATTAAGGGTTTTGTATCAACTCATTTGCCCCTAATTGTAGAAAATTAATCTTCTCTTTGAACCCTAACCGCCCTCTTGAGCCACATTCAATTCCTTGTTCAATTCCATCGATTTCGGGTTGATTCGGAGAGATCTAGGGCTTATATTTCGATCTTCTAATCATCTTCAAGGTATAGATTGCAATCCTTACTGATTTTTGGTCATTTCCATCTATTCAATTCGTTCATACCTGGTCTTGATCAATTATATGCTTTTCGTTGCTAGAATCGTTGATTTCAGGTTACCCGGTAACCGTTATTGCAATCTATTGGTGTGTTGGGGATCCCGGAAGGTATAATCTTGTTGTTACTGATATTTTTATGATATAATGGAGTCATTATAAGTGTCATATCAGATCTGGACCATAGGGTGTGTTAATCGATTGAAAATCGTCCGTTTTGTCAATTCGGTAACCTAAAACGTTTATTATTGTGATGCAAATCAAGTAGGGATTAATCAAAGACTTTATTGCATCATTATGGTCTTAATATGATGGATTTGAGGTACAAAAGTCGTTCATATGGTTTGGGATCGTTTGGATCTGGTTTGGGGTGTAATCGATCAAAACTTGTGCAGAATCAGGACTAGTTGCGGCGCAACTGGCAGTTGCGGCGCAACTGGTTTCCAGAATGATAAGTTGTGGCGCAATGAGAAGCATTGCGGCGCAACTAATGACTTGAGCTGTGGCGCAACTCTATGTTGCGGCGCAACTCACCTGTTTTCAGCAAATTTTATAGTTTTGAACCGTAACCTCGTTTTGACACATGGCTTACTCCTGAAAGCTAGAGTGTGTCCTTAAATATGTAATTCCTGATTATGGTCTTAATGACTAGCGTATTAATGGCCGTTTACTAATCATAGGTAGACGAGAGTTGTTGATTTGTTCGGTAACTTAGCTATCCTTTATTGCGTGCTACTTTGAGGTAAGATACACTACTTTGACACGCTGAGGGATTCAACAAAAGATGGTTTTCAGAATATAAGTTGTGGCGCAATGAGAAGCATTTCGGTGCAACGAATGACTTGAGCTGTGGCGCAACTCTATGTTGCGGCGCAACTCACCTGTTTTCAGCAAATTTTATAGTTTTGAACCGTAACCTCGTTTTGACACATGGCTTACTCCTGAAAGCTAGAGTGTGTCCTTAAATATGTAATTCCTGATTATGGTCTTAATGACTAGCGTATTAATGGCCGTTTACTAATCATAGGTAGACGAGAGTTGTTGATTTGTTCGGTAACTTAGCTATCCTTTATTGCGTGCTACTTTGAGGTAAGATACACTACTTTGACACGCTGAGGGATTCAACAAAAGATGGTTTTCAGAATATAACTTCTCTACTTACATCTTGTATACTTAATGGTATTCAGGTTATATGGGAGGTTATATGGGATATGTATTTGACTTATGAGACCTGAAATGCATTCCCCTTGATATGCAATGCAAAGTTATGTTATGAAATGATATGCAATGTAATGAAATGTGATGCAAGTATATGTTGATTATGATGTGCATGTATGTGTGGCTTGGTCATCTAGTTCACTAGACCTTATAGGTTGCCATGTCACGTGCACGTTTAAGGGCCCAAACGTAAAAGATGATTATATTTTATGTTTAGGTAACTTTGTCACCTAAACTATATGTGATGAAATCGAGCTCGTATATATGATGAAGTGTTAAGCTTAACCCGTATTCACCTTAGCCGGGTGGGTGCGTATATGTTGTTGCTTGGGTGGCTCCTTGCAACGTAATTACATGGTTAGAGTATCTCCGGGTGGAGTGATTACCCACCAATGTCTTGAACATACGGACTACTCCGGGATTGGCTTGCCATTCCTTAACGACACTTGATGGACCGCCTTATGGCTCATCCATCTAGTCGGGTGTGAGGTTCCCGTTAGGTCGTTTGACCGCCTACACACAAACTTACACCTATATGATATGCGTGACTTATGTCACACCTTATATGACGATATGTGATGATATGAAATGACGAAACGAAGGATAGGCACGTTTAGGATGATTAATCCTAATATGATATGATGTTGATGATATGATATGATGTTGATGATATGTAATATGTGCCTTTAATATGAAAAGCTGCTTTACCAAGTTTTAATGGGACAAATGATTTATTAACTTAGTGTTATCTTACTTAGCTAATTCGTTAGCTAACACTTGCTTCTTGAAATGTGTTGTCCCCTCAGGTTTAGCAAGCTAGAAGTGATTTGATGGATGGTGAGCGAGGCATGGGTAGAATGCTTGAAGATGCTTTTAGTTACCCATAGTGGCTGCTCCTTTTAGACATTGGATTTTGTTATGACTATTATGTTTTGATATGACTTGTGTACGGTTGTTTTATGTTGGGCAACCGTAGGATTTCCATTTATGCTATTTTGATGATGTGACGAGTAACACCTTCTATTTTATGAACAAACCGAACTGAATTCTATGGTTTGGACTTTTAAACGTTATTCCGCATTCTTTAACACCGTTAGGTGAAAAGTTTTTGGAAATCCGTATTTTTAAACGACGGGTGTTACAAGTTGGTATCAGAGAAATGGTTTAAGTGAACCAATTACTATAAGACCATAGGATTTGGACTTAAACCGTAAGATCAGACATGTTAGGCTTAAGTAGTTGAGCTTTAGCCTTAAGATGAGATGTTGTTAGGACGGGTTGGGATGAGTGAGAGTGTAGGATTAAGGCTATATGATGATTGATTGATTGATGATATGTTAATATGTTTTTAGCCTTTATTCTTCTGTTTCTCGCTTCTCTGTCACTAAATTATTCTATTGCTACGATAGACGGTCCCCGAGGTGATGTGCTATTTCCCTAACTGAATTTGATAAATGTGTGCTGTAATATATGTGTGAAGTGGTTGAAATGAAAGGAAATTTGTTGGATTAGGTGAAATGGTATCCCATCGACGTTGTCTAACCCATGGGGTTAGTGACAAGGACCGCAAAGGGTATGAGATGTAGTATGTGTGCTGAGAATTATGTGAATTGTAATTGATGGAAAATAGGAGACGATACACAATGGGGGTAACGAACACGCATGTGAAAGGATACAATTACAATTATGGTCCGGAACATAATTGCAAGCGTATTACGACGCGAGTGTGTTTGTATAGCCATACTTGTGTTGACCGGTGTGCAAAGTAATGAAGTTGGAGAGGTTTCTATGTAGTGAACCTTTATGTGTCAAAAATAAACATCGTGTAACAACTTTAATGACGTTGATGTCTCGTGTGTGTGGAAATGTGTGAAGATCAATGAAAAGTTATAGCCGGTTAAATGGGCAGGATGATTATAATGCACATGAAGTTAAATGAAGTCTAAAGGTACGTGAGGAATGAAGTGATTGGTAGACATTGTTGTTGAGTCTACTAGTTCAAGGGATATGGACTTGAAGTTGACAAGTAGAGTTACTACTGGATATTTGAAGGGTGATAATTAGGTGATGCACGGAAGGGTTACCGGGTACACGTATGGAGGGATACAGTTACAATTCCGGTCGCGAACGTAATTGTAAATGTATCACGACATGTGTGTGGTTGTGTGACTGAGTCTGTGTTGATCTGAATGAAGAAGAATTGGCTCGAGAAAGGGTCGAAAGTGATGCTGAAATGAGAAGCTAACTTGCGTCGGGATGAGCAAACCGATGAGAATAACTCTAAATCCCTTTAATGAAGTTGAGCCATCTAATGTGAGGTCGCAAGTTGCTTCTGAAAATGTTGTTGCAGGAGTGAATGGTGGAGGTAACGTGGTGGAGCCTTGTGTAGTGGTTGCTCCTCGTACCACTAACTTCAAATACGAGAGTTTTTCGAATTGCGGAGCTAAGGATTTTGACGATACACAAAATGCAGTTGGTGCAATGGAATGGATAGCGGACGTTGAGGTGGTCCTTGCTTCATGTTATTGTCCTGATGACATGAAGGTTTTGTGTGCAACTCGAATGCTGAAGTAGAATGCCCATAATTGGTGGAGGGCTACTACGGTATCAATAACTCCTGAGGTACTAGCGGTGATGCCTTGGGGTACATTTAAGGAGAAGTTCTTGGAAGAGTATGTGGGAACTTGAGAGTTGAGGCTTATTGTGATGGCCTCCCGGCTAATTAATGTGGTTTATGTAGGCAGCACACTACCTTGTCTACAACTATAAAGGAGTTTAAGAGGTTGAATGATGGCCTCAAATCTGAAAAGTTGTTGAGAAAGCCGATGATAAGAAGTCGAGATTCAAGAGAAGATCTAATTGTTCTTCGGGTTCTAATAAGAAGTTTAAAGGTAGTTCTATTTCGAATAGAAGTAAGGACAAGAAGAAGAGTGGCACGTGTGCCCAACTTGCAAGATTACACATGAAGGTCAATGTTCAGACAAGACCAAAGGGTGCCTTACGTGTGGTTCATTGGGGCACATTGCAGCTAATTATAAGGATAGTATCATTACTACAAGTGTCATGAAACAGGACATCTTATGGCCGATTGCCCTCAGATGAAGAACGAAGGAAAGAATGCAGCCACTCCAAAGACGGGAGTTCAGGTTCTTCAAATGACGGTGGAAGCCGCTAAGAACAAACGACGAGGTGGAGATTCTTTCTCATATTGCAGGAATGAATGGCGAACTAACACGTGAACCTTCCAGCAGTTCTATCGCTTACTGCCTTCGCCGGTGTGACGTGAAGATGATATGGAGATCCTATGTTTGCACAGAATTTTACGTATGGCTGCTTCTCAAGATAATGAGTTTTCCTTAAGAGAAGTTAAGAAGAAAAATGATGGATTTAATTGCAGTCTCTTAAATCACAAGAAGTAGAAGTTTTCAGAAGCATTCGGTTCCGAATTGATCATGTTTCTCGCCTATATGATCTACTTATGTAAGGAAAAGATTGTACTTCTAACGTCGAGGTCACTCGTAGTTTCGAGATGTTTTGTTGATGCTCTAGGTTTCGTTGCGATCGTGAGGTCGAACCTTTCATTGATGTGTGACGAGTGCTACCTTTATTCAAAGACACCTTTCGTTTCGTCCTCACTTACAGAAAAAAGTTAACGATGTCGATTGTGGACTCTATTTATTGCTACAAGATGGATTTACGATTTGTACTACCATACGATGCAGTTGATGATGAAAGTCCTTCATTGTTGTGTACAGATGATTATTTACTAATTTAAATGTGAAAACAAAGATCCTACACATGTGTATGTACACAAGTACCAGGGGGAAAAAAAGAACATTAAAAAGTACAAGGGGAAAAAGATCATACGATGCAGTTGATGATGAAAGTCCGTCATTGTTTTCACATATGACACTAATGGACCCAAAGGAATGTGTACAAGAAGGTACGGCTCGACCCAAGGACCATGGAAGATCAACAAGCTCAAACAAAGACAAAACAGGAAAACCCACTTTAGAGAGCACCATAAATTACGGTGGTTACCACCATACTTTGCGGTGGTCTAATTTGGCCTAGCGTAAATTACGGTGCATGCCACCATAACTTACGGTGGCTTGGAAATAGCACTTTTCTGCACATTTTTGGCGTAAATCAGGGGTTTGGGGTAAAGGAGGGTTTTTCACTTTCCAGAGGGGCGTAAATTACGCCATAAGGGGCGTATGAGACGCCAGGTGCAGGTCTTCTTCACCAAAACACCCCCATGAACTCACACACGGTTCCAAACACACCCAAATCACTTCCAAACTCATTTTTGACCTTCAAGAACCCATTTTGATGCTACCAAACATGTTACTAACATAATTTGACCAAAACCCACCATTCAAACTCTTGCATAACACAATCAAAGACCAAATTTAACCCCAAAATCACCCAAGAACCCTAATTTTGACCCAAATCCATTTTAAACCCAAATTTGACCAAGAACACTTAGATTGGACTAAGAAACATGATTAACAACATAAAATGATGAATTTGAGTTAGAATTTACTTGCCAAATCTTCCTCCAAGTTGCCAAACCCGAAATGGAGCTAAAGTGGAAGATTTCTTGCACTTGAGAACCCAAAATTTTGATATGTGATGAAGATGATGATAAAGATGCTTATTCTAACACAAATTTAGCTTGAAACTATAATCTTGGTGTAAGAATTCTAGAGAGAGGGAGAGAGTGAATGTATGTGTGTGTGTGTGTTCTTGCACTTTTTAGAGAGAGAAATGGAAGAGTAATGAATGAATGGATGAGAGGTGGGTGCGAGAAGAGATAGGGTTGGATTAGTCAATGGGTCATGGGTCATGGGTCATACCCATGGGTAACCCGTTTACATTTCTAGTTTAATTAAGCATCGTCTAACATCACATAGTCAACATAACGGTCAATCGACCTCGTCTAGCATATTGAACACAAAATTGAACTATAAATGAACTCATATGTATATTACCAACTAAAATGGTTAGTCAAATTGTACGTATAGTCAACGGTCAAAATCACAAATGTTACATATTTCACAAGATTACATTAGGATTTGACGAGGATTGATGATACAAGATTAGAATCAGAATATGTTAGTAGATTTAGATTAATTGATGAAGGTGTACATCGGATTATTTTGTGGTGTCAATTGTATCCGTTACAACGCGCGGGTACCATGCTAGTTTTTTTAATTCAAAACACTCAAATGCATTCGATCACCTTATATGAATATATGATAGTTTTGATGGATTGGTAAGTAAAACGAAAAATGTTGTGTAGCCTTCATATACATTGTGACATTGTTCCAACAATTAACGCGTGGCTATTTAAAAGTTCCACTAATCAAAAAAATAATCCTTCGTGTATAACCAATACATAAATTTCGTTGATCATTAAAACAAAATAAAAACATGACCAATTTATGTTACCAACAATATATAGATAAGCTTAACACTACAGCCCAGCTGGTCAGAGACACTTCCGGTTTACCCAAGGTCTTGAGTTCGATCCTTAGGGATGACAAAACGTTGAGGTTTTTCTTTCTGAATACTAACATCTCGTTGTCTAGAGTATTACGTGCAAGGCTTTACCATTATACGATAAGATTTCCCCGATGTCGTATACCGACTTAATGTTTAGAAAAAGTACGTACTACGTAGTCTTCAGGGCTGCTGCTAATAAAGCATTGAACCAGTGGGTGGAAAGTGGAAACAACTACATTGATGAGTCATGAGAGGACCAATAAACTAATGCGTACTTCAATGTTTTATAACAATTTTGACCAATGAATCGTACTTTTAATTTAATATAATGAAAGGAATCCTATCCTATGGTAGTATGGTGTTTCTAATCTTAATTAATTAGTCACGTTGGTATTATTAATATTATAATGTAGGATTATATATATTGTAAGGATACATATTATACAAGTTCAAGGCACATCTGGCCTGGGCTTCAATTAGAAAAGCACATGCATGCTCATAATAGCGTGCAAGATCAGCAATATGCGGTAAGCCAGGAATATGCATATTTTTTTACTAAGAAAAGTAGAAAACTAAAACCTCGTTATTTAATAATAACATTTTATTTTAAAAAATAAAATATATAAGACATGATAGTATAATGAGTAAGATATATGATAGTGTAATATGGGAGTGATAAATTTTTTTTAACGTTCGAATGGTTAGAGTCTGTTCGTCCCACTTATCGGCCCCTACGTCCTTCGGACAGGATGTCATTCGAATTTTCAGGGAACCACGGAGGGAGGAAAACCTCCTATTAATCCGCCAAACGGCACGACAATTAATAGGAGTAAACCTTGCCCCTCAAGATTCGAACTTGGGTCTCCCCAGGCCCAAGACCCTCATGGAAGGACTGGGATACCACTGAGGTTTTGATATTCTTACGTTATCTAATAAATGGACATATTATTGACACTAGAGAATTAATTATCATACTTCAAAAGGGGCGAAATTTGTCACTTCTGACCTGAAAAATTCGCCCCTTCTGCTTGTATGGTTAAGTGTCGGTCAACAATATTAATAAGAGTTGATGGTTTGACTTCGGAAAGAAGGGACGAAATTCGCCCTTTTTGGGTTGTCCCCTTTGACTTTATAAGTAGATGTAGCCTTTAATTTTTACAACAACCATTTATTCATGTCATGCATTTCCTCCCTTTTCTCTCTACAGTCAACCTCTAATGTTTTCCACTTTTTAAATTTTTTGAAGATAATATTTTGATACGTGAAGCAACATCTTGAGGATTAAAGCATCCATATAACACATGGAATAATATTTAAGCAACAAATGTCCTTTTAATTTATATTAATATATAAATTTCTGAATTTAGATAACTAACTGATCAACTCGAATTTAACCTCGACACTTACTTAAAATATTAAAACAAAAAAATATATCAAGAAAAATGTATGTAATATATGTTATTGTCTTATTAATACATTATACTTTTAATGGATCTTTGTTATTAATATGAAGTTCAACTAAGCCTCCCCATTCTTCGTGTGCGACCCTAAAGGTTCATAGATATGAGGCCGTATAAATATAGAATATATTCATAATTACTTATAGGGTGAGTTATTTTGAGAACTCACAAATAAAAAAGAACGCGAGAACAATTCTAGACCACATATTTCCCCCACCTTTCTCTCTCTTCAATTAAATAAGAAAATTTATCCAAATCATTCAAACTGTTTTATCTCACAAACCGTAAATAATTAGATGAAACAAAAAGCATGAGTAGTCTTAAAATTTCGTCATCTTTCATTAGAGATCCAATTCGATATACTTTTGACGACTTTTTAGTTTTTGTTTTCTTTTTGATACTTACACATAACCTACACATGTGTAAGTTGAACGAAAATAAAGGGTAGCTGGTGGGGGTGATAGGTCATAGTGGGTGATAGGTCATAGGGGGTGATCGGTGATGGGTGATCTACCTAACGGGCTTCGCCCTTAGCCGCTATGGCTCCGCCATGGACTGACGGGCTCCGCCTTTAACCTTCATTGTTGTGTACAGATGATTATTTACTAATTTAAATGTGAAAACAAAGATCCTACACATGTGTATGTACACAAGTACAAGGGGAAAAAAGAACATTAAAAAGTCGTCAAAAGTATATCGAATTGCATCTCTAATGAAAGGGACGAAATTTTAAGACTACCCATACTTTTTTTCATCTAACGATTTACGGTTTGTGAGATAAAGTATTTTGAATGATTTGGATGAATTTTCTAATTTAATTGAAGAGAGAGAAAGGTGAGGAAAACATGTGGCCCAGAATTGTTCTCGCGTTCTTTTTTATTTGTAAGTTCTTAAATAACCCCTCTTCTATTGGAATATTCTCATAATTTTAACATGACAAAGGTGAATATAAACAGTCAAACGTCTACCTAAAGTAAAAAGATTACTCTGAAACAAAGCAAATCCAAAACACGTACAAAAGAAATCAAAATTTCTATAAAAAGTGAGATAAAAAAAGGTCAGTGGGTGAGAACATTCTGGTCTCATGTACCGTTTTGGTACTCAGATTGCAAACTGGATAGAACTCATGCTCGGTGAAGCAGCATTCTCACACATAGATTACAAGATATAGTTTTCCCACTTTCTTTTGGCAATTGTTAGAACTGTGACCTGCAACATTTATCTGTGGGCTTATATGACCAGATGTTGATTATACCACCGAAGGTTTCACCTGTTTGGTTAAAAAGTGAGATATAGAAAAGATAATGATAATGATTTATCATTTTTCAATAGGTAAAGGATAATGATAAATTAACCTAGTTGATATGTCTAAAAATCAACCTTATTAAATGATATTTGGAAGATTTAAAGGATAAATTTGGAAAGAGAATTAATAGAAATACACATGTCAAAATGTCATACTTTAAATAGACTGTTTCCAATAGAGGTTTAAAACAAAACAAAATCCAAAAGAAATACAAAAGAAATAACAAGAAAACAAAATTAAAAGAAATATCTGCAAAAAGTGACAAAATGTTTGGTGTCCACATGCTTTTCTTTCAATAAAGATAATAAAGTAATAACAATAAATAAAATAATTATATATGTAGTATTGTATTAATGTATTGTGTTTTATATATATAAATTTATTTTGTGGATTCGTACAGATCGATTTGTCTGCTTTCAATAACTTTTTTCTATTTCTTTTCTTAAACCAATCCCACAAAGCCACAATTGGTTGTAATAATGGGCCAGCTTAGTTTTTATGAAGATATATTTTTGTTTTTCAAATCAGGGTGTTAGTAATGGATAAGAAATGACGAGTGAGAGATGGAATTTAGCGTAAATACATTACCGTTGATTTTTTTTTCCCCAAAAGATCAGTGAGTGATGAACAAGTAAAAGATAGGTTCTCGTGTAAAAGAAAGGAGGCTTGTGTAAGTTTGTTTGTACTTTTGAAAATATATAATTGTAATGAAAGATGAGATGTAACGAGCTAGAGATGACACTGGCGACAAAATTGTAGTGAGATGAGAGTGAGAAATGAAAATGGTAATATTGAAATGACATAAAAAGATTGATTAAGAGTGTAAAATGAAGTCTTGATGTCATCACTATAGAAAACTAGGATGATAACGTCTTGACTTATTACAGACTTTAATAAATACGAGTAAATTTACAACCTAGTTTTGACAAATAAGTCAGGTAGGTTCTGACCCTGCCTTAATAGCGCAGTGGACATCCCTGTGTTGCAATGACGTTTGGGCCCTGGGAGACCAGTGTTAGAATATGTGGGATCAGAAACAATGTCATCATGTCCCGTGTTTACTTATAGGGCCCAAGCCCAAGATTAGAGTCAAAAGCCCATATAGTTAGAGTCGGTCATTTACCCTAATTAGGGTTAAATCTTTGTATAAATATGGGACGCGTGTATCACATAAGAAGAATAATAGTAATCAATTCAATAAATCAGATTTCTTACTTCTAAACATGGTATCAGAGCCCTCAATCGTGGGCTTCATCATCTACCTTTAAACCCTCAAAAATCTATCGCCTAAGTCGACACCATAGAGCCACCATGGCCGGAGAAGAAGCCAGCGGCTCCGGTAACGACTTGGCAATACAATTAGCACATCTGTTACAAAATAACAATCACCAATCTCAAAACCCCAAATTATCCGACAATTTACAAATCAATTTGAAGCTGAATAGTACCAATTACTCCCTATGGACCCGTATGATTCGGGTAGCCATCGGGGGTCGATCAAAAAACCTTTTATCCCACTTAACAGAAAAACCACCAAACAAAACCACAACTGAACAATATGAGTCATGGGAACAAGAAGACTTAATCGTGTTTTCATGGCTCATTCAAAACATCGAACCAATATTAGCAGGAAACCTTACCGAGTTTTCCACAGCAAAAGAATTGTGGGATGCTTTGATAATCACTTACAGCAGTGGGAGAGACAAGCTTACAAACTTTAATCTGCACGTCAAAGCCAATGAACTCAAGCAAGGTGACAAATCCCTTGAGGATTTCTGGATCGCACTCCAAGGAGTTTGGGGAGAAATCGATCGACAGGATCCAAACCCGATGACATGCCCTGAAGACATCAAAACCTACAATAAAATCCGATCCGAACAAAAATTATTTCAATTTTTGAACGGATTAGATCAAAAGTTCGAATCAACCAAAAGAGAGATTCTAAGAACCGATCCACTTCCGGCGGCTGAAGCCGCATATGCCACCATACGAAAAGAGGCCGCTCACCAAAAGATTTTGGGAGCAACCATCGCTGATGAAAAAGATACACGAGGCATAGCCACCGGTTTGATGGTAAAAGAAGAAGAAGGGTTCGGTTTTGCCACCAAAAAATTCAACCGGTTTAATGAAAAACAAAAAACCGTGATTAAAGATGATAAATCTGGCATCTTTTGTGATGAATGTGGTATGGAAAGACATACCAAAGAACAGTGTTTCCGATTAGTGGGCTATCCGGAGTGGTGGATCGGAAACAAAAAAGGTCGACGGTTTAACCCATCAAATAAACCTTCTACCACTCGAACTAACTCCACCAAAGAAAATAATAATAGTGATGGCCGGAGATCGGAGAACGGATTTGGTGGAGTAGCGGCGGCTGAAGTTTCTGGTGATGGAGGTTTCTCGGTGGCTGAGGGTAAGAAGAAGGAAGATGAGATCTCAAAGATCTCACAGTCACACACATATGTGTGTTGTTCAAAACCACAAACAAAACAAGTCACTAATATATCCCCCAAAATATCTATTTCCACTACATCGTATAATAATAATGGAAATGGATCGGGTTGTGGGGTTGGACCGGGTAATGTTTTTAAAAGGGCTGTTGGGCTCAAAAACAAGTATGGGCCGAGTCAAGGTGCTAAAGGCCTTATGACACGATCGAGTCACTCTAACTCGGATGGGTCGTGGATTTTCGATTGTGGTGCTACCGACACTATGACTTATGATTTATCAGATTTTTCAGTTTTTTCAAAACCAAGGAAAACCCATATTCGGGCTGCAAATAAAGGGAAAATGGATGTTATGAATGGAGGAACTGTTACAATTTCTCCAAACATAAATTTAACTAACTGCCTTTATGTTCCATCTTTATCCCACAAACTTTTGTCAATTAGTCATGTGACAAAAGAACTAAATTGCTCAGTACTCATGCATCCAACCTTTTGTTTATTACAGGATATCAGGACGGGACGGATCATTGGGCGTGGCACTGAGAGAAGGACTGTATTATGTTGATGAAGTTACTGAAAGTGGGTCTGTCATGCTTGCTCATGGAACTAGTGAAAGAGAACAATGGCTATGGCATAGAAGATTGGGACATCCGTCAGTTAGTTATTTGCATATTTTGTTTCCAAAACTTTTCCCGTTAAATAAAAAGATTGAATGTGAAACTTGCATTTTAGCAAAAAGTCATAGACAATCTTTTAAACCTCGTAATAATAGAGTTGAAATTCCTTTTTCATTAGTTCATTCTGATGTATGGGGCCCTGCACCGGTTAGTGGAGGTCACAATTTTAAGTATTTTGTGATTTTTGTGGATGATTGCACCCGAATGACATGGATCTATTTTTTGAAAAGCAAAGATGAGGTTTATGATAGATTTATTGTGTTCTACAACATGGTTCAAACACAATTTCAGACATCTATCAAAATCATGAGAACAGATAATGGTGGGGAGTATGTTAATTCACAAATGAATCTGTTTTTCCAATCCAAGGGAATAATCCATCAAACCACTTGTCCTCACACCCCCGAACAAAATGGTGTAGCTGAAAGGAAAAATAGGATCCTTTTAGAAATAACTAGGGCTCTTATTATTGAATCCTTAGTTCCCAAAAGTTTTTGGCCTGAAGCCTTAGCAACTGCCACCTATTTAATCAATCGTCTCCCTACAAAGATTCTTGATATGAAAACCCCTTTGAAAGTCCTCTCTGAATTTCATAAGCCACCATCTGTTCTTACTTTACCTACTAGAGTTTTTGGATGTACTGTTTTTGTTCATATTCCAAAATCATATCGTACCAAACTTGAACCATGTGCTGAAAAATGTGTCTTTGTGGGATATGGGGTTACTCAAAAAGGGTATAGATGCTACAATCCTCATACTCGTCGTATGTTTACTACGATGAATTGTGATTTTTTGGAAACCAAGTATTATTACTCTCAAGAACTCAGTGGTCAGGGGGAGGAACAAAGTGACTCACTGAGTTGGCTTCAATATTCATCAGATTTACAGCCAAGTTCTTCTTCAACTGATAAAGACTCTCCTGATATACAGTCCTCCTCTCAAAGTGACAACCCAAGTCCAGACCTGATATCCGAGGTAAGTAATTCTGATCCAAGTCATTCTTTGGATATTCCAACTGATGAAATGCAGGAAAATATGGATGGAGAGTCAGAAAATATAGAAGAAGAAACTACTGAAAGTGTTCCAGAAAGATATGTGCTTCCACCACGATCTACCAGAGGAATTCCTGCAAAGCGATACTCACCAGAAAGAAATTCTCGGTATACTAAGTATCCGGTAGACAGTGTTGCTAATGTCGTAGAAGGTTTTTTCTCCCAAGAAGCAAAAGCATTTGCAGCAAAGTTATATTCTGAAGAAATTCCATCAAATATAGAGCATGCCTTGAAGATAAAGAATTGGAAGAATGCTATGAATAGTGAAATGGAAGCTCTTATTAAGAATGATACGTGGGAAAAGTGTGTTCTACCAACAGGGAAAGATCCGGTAGGATGCAGGTGGATATATACCATCAAATATAAACCAAATGGGGATATAGAAAGGTACAAAGCAAGACTTGTTGCCAAAGGGTATACTCAAACCTATGGCATTGACTATTCAGAAACCTTTTCTCCAGTTGCCAAGCTAGATACAATAAGGGTTCTCTTCTCAATTGCTGCTAATTTGGGTTGGCCCCTTCATCAATTTGATGTAAAAAATGCTTTCTTGCACGGAGAATTACAAGAAGAAGTGTACATGGAAGCCCCTCCAGGATTTGCTCACAGCTTTAAAAATGGGGAAGTTTGTAAGTTGAAAAAGGCCTTGTACGGACTTAAACAATTACCCAGAGCATGGTTTGGAAGATTCACTCTTGCTATGAAGAAATATGGATATCAACAAAGCAACTCAGATCACACGTTGTTTCTTCGTCATAGAGGGAATCTTGTGACATGTCTGATAATTTATGTTGATGACATGATTATAACAGGAAATGATGAAAAAGAAATTAATCAGCTAAAATCAGCCTTGTTTGCAGAATTTGAAATGAAAGATTTGGGAGATTTGAAGTATTTCCTTGGAATAGAAGTTTCAAGATCTAAAGGTGGAATTTTTATCTGTCAGAAGAAATACATATTAGATCTTCTGGCAGAAACAGGAATGATTGATTGTAAACCAGCAGATACACCTATGGTCATAAATCAGAAGTTGTTTGTAAAGACAGATGCTAAATCCGCTGATAAAGGGAGATATCAAAGGTTGGTAGGGAAACTTATCTATTTGGCTCATACTCGTCCAGACATTGCATATGCTGTTGGAATTGTCAGTCAGTTTATGCATCAACCTCAGGAAGATCATATGGATGCAGTTCTGCGAATTATTAGGTATCTCAAAGGGACTTCAGGTCATGGGGTGTTATTTAAGCTAATGGGCACCTTAAAGTTCAGTTATATACAGATGCAGATTGGGCAGGAGATAAAGGTAATCGAAGGTCCACTTCAGGGTATTTCTCATTGGTGGGTGGTAACTTGGTTACATGGAAAAGTAAAAAACAGAAAGTTGTCTCCTTGTCTAGTGCTGAAGCTGAGTTTAGAGGTATAGCTAGAGGACTAGCAGAAGCTTTGTGGTTGAAGAAGCTGGTGTCTGAAATAGGTTTTGCCCCTAAAGAAAGTATTCGAATCATGAGTGACAATGAAGCTGCTATCCAGATCTCAGAAAATCCAGTTCAACATGACAGAACCAAGCATGTGGAGGTTGATCGTCACTTCATAAAAGAAAAGTTGGAAAGTGGAATTATCAAGCTACCATTTGTAAAGTCTGAAGACCAGCTGGCAGATATTCTAACTAAAGCAGTGGGAACATCTATGTTTCATAAGTGTCTAAGCAAGCTGAATTTCGGTAATCCCGATATTCAACTTGAGGGGGAGTGTTAGAATATGTGGGATCAGAAACAATGTCATCATGTCCCGTGTTTACTTACAGGGCCCAAGCCCAAGATTAGAGTCAAAAGCCCATATAGTTAGAGTCGGTCATTTACCCTAATTAGGGTTAAATCTTTGTATAAATATGGGACGCGTGTATCACATAAGATAAGAAAATAATAGTAATCAATTCAATAAATAAGATTTCTTACTTCTAAACAACCAGGGTTCGAATCCGAGCAATCAAGGTTTTCCCTCCAATTTAGCGTCGTGTCTTCTGTAGCGGCTAAATTGGTGTGGTTTTCCCTCCCCTGTGGTTCCCTGACTTCGTGGATCGGTCGCTAGTGACTGCCTGCCCAATTGGATGTAACGGCTAGCCGTCCCGTGACACGAACGTTCAAAAAAAAAAATAAATATAGCACGAAAATTATATCAATGTCTTACAATATACACGATTTTAAATATCTTAATTGCTATATTATATACTTTAGATTAACTAGATTATATCCCGCGTAATACGCGGATAGACATATATAACTAACAAAATACTAATGTTTCATGATATCGTATATTGACAAATTGTAAATAAAAGGTGTTGAATAACAATAATGTTATATTTGCTTACATATAATAAAATGAGTTTAAGTATTTATAGAAAAGGAATTGGCACGATTTAAATAAAAAAAATAAGGAGATATTTTAGTTATCAATTATTCACATACCTGATCTTCATATGTAACAAATATATGGGTTTCAAGTTTGATGCATCATTATGAAGATGATGAAATTTAGGGATCATAAGTTTTAAAACTTGTAATTATATTTACTTGTTCTATTAATAGCTTTCTTTGCATCTAAGAGTTTCCATAAAACAAAAAAATTATTAATAACTATTAATATATTTAAATTTATATATGGAAGCTAAGTATTAGGGGTGAGAAAAAACCGATTCAAAAACTAAAAAAGCCATGAAAACATAAATAATTCGAACTGAAAAAACCAAAAATCGGGTTTTTTGTTTTGATTTTCTAATAACCGAAACTTATGATTCAGTTTTTGATACATATGAGAAACTGAACCAACCAAACCAAAACATAATATTATTTACTTTATTTTATGTTTGAACCATTTTATTAATTTAACAAATATAAATAAAAGATGTTAAAAAATGATGATACTGTCATTTTTATATCTTTTATTTTGATTATTCTAGACATCATATACATATTAAATATTTTTATTTAAATATCATAAGATATTAACGATATAAAACTAAATACTTATAAGAGTTATAACTATAACCAATATTTATTACGTTATATGATAAAAAGATATATAAAGTCATAATTTGAAATAACAACAAAAAAAATAAAAAGGATTTTAAACGATAATATAAAGTTTAAGAATTATTTTCTATAACTATATCATTAAATTAAATACTTTTTATAATTATAAATTGTAGAAATTATTTTCCATAATGAATGACCATAATTGAATTTATTAATTTAAAGCTAAATATAAAAAGTTATAAAAGGTATATGACATCAGCATTTTGATCTAATGGCTCTAATTAAAAGTTGAGTTTTATCCAAAGATCAAACTTCTCTATTTTGGAATTAAGGTTTCTCTTTTATATATATATTTATAGATGTTTTGTAAAAGTTTCAAATATACTGTTACGATGCGTTTATTTTTATGTTTGTTATAGTATAACTTTTTCCCAAACTGAATCGGATAAAAAAATCTTTTAACAATATGATGTAAAGTATTGACAGACGTTCTATTAATGGTATATGGATATGAGTGAACTTGGTTATTTCAATTTCCTCATATGTTTTGTGTCTTTTTCTTTTAGATTATGTTTTAAAGTAACATAAGATCTTTTGGGACAACGACCAAATTACATATCTAGTTATTATATGTATTTTATATTAGTAATCACCAAACTTATTTAAAATCACGTCTAACTTATTCCAAACCTTTTCAAGCCTCTTATTTACATCCAAATCGACAATTGGTGTCGAGTGGTGTAACCGTGTAAGTTAATGTAATGGTGATAGTGGAAATATTTTAGAATATAAGGACTTAGAGTGTAAATTAGCAATATAAGGTTCTAAAGTGTAAAATAATTCATTAAGGGCAAATTTGGTAATCTCTAATAACCCTTTTCATATAGGGTGTTTATTAAAAGTAATTTAGTACTTTTGCATCTAACAATTTTCTAACACTTTCCTAAAATGAAGGGTTGATAATTATTATAAAGGAGTATAGATAATGAACCTCATATGAAATACTATAATCTCACTCGCATCCAAGAGGAACACTCCCAATGAGAGCGTAACTTAACCTCATTACTTCCATCCATTATGATTTATTGTTACGTCATCACAACTCTAGTGACACGCAATTGACCTATTAGAGGGTACCCAATGCCCACCACTCATCCCCCAAGGACTAGTCCCTGTCAGCGCCACATCAGCAAAAAACACTCCAAGGACTAATCCCCCCAAAATGCACCCAATGCACTCATCCCTCAAGGACTAGTCTTGGACCCACTAATTTTTTTGTCTTCTTCTTTGTATATAGGATTAAAAAAAAAAAAAAAAACCCCAAAAGACTCGTCCCTGCAGGGACTAATCCCCCGGACGAGCAAGGCGGACGAACAAGGGACGAGTCCCACCCAACGGTGTGGACTCGTCCGTCCACCTCAAACGAACCCAATGGACGAACCATTGGGTACCCTCTTACTGCCAATGGACTTCATCACTTTCTTCATCCAATTTGTCTTTTATTATCTATACATAATTACACACATTGACACACATAGATAAACATATTAAAAAAACGCAGACGTAAACCCTCATACCAACTGATGAGTTGATGCTAATGA
>CM067171.1:86994846-87105919 GCA_034093135.1 Erigeron breviscapus | reverse complement strand
TCCAAGAACAAACTTGACTTGACTTATTGACTTTGGTTGACTCTAAACTTTGATTCTTGATTATTATTTGTGTAATTAAATGTAGTAACTAGTCTATATAAGTATAATTACTTTTATCTATGTGGTTATAAATCAATTACATGTATTTATATATTTATTAGTTATCTAGTTCAAGTACACAATTGCATATTTATTTTACTAGTATGTACAATATATCTAACTAGTTAATTGATTCCGAAATTAATAACAAAATACTCACGAGCGTACAACTTTTATAAATTATTATAAATCCATAATATGGATAAATCATTTCATATAATATAAAGGTTGTGTCGGTTTTTGTCCTATTAATGGAATTATCATCTAACCACCGACACTGTTCCACCGACACTGTTCCACCGACACTGTTCCACCGACACTGTTGTAACCGTACATTATACTTAAGGTTTCGTATATACGTTTTTCCTGTTACCATAGTTACTCAATTATCATCTATTATATAATTTCCATAACATGTACTGGGCCAATTTCATAGTCTGCTAATATGGCCCTAATTCTAGAAGTTCAAATATGACATTATAATTGGCCCAATTTACAGATAAATGTACACAATTATGTCCAAATTTCCGTTTATTGAAATAGTTAATCAATTACATGCACAGTCAAACGGTAAAAATCATGAATGTTACAATAATCTTGTTGTTACTGATATTTTATGATATAATGGAGTCATTATAAGTGTCATATCAGATCTGGACCATAGGGTGTGTTAATCAATTGAAAATCGTCCGTTTTGTCAATTCGGTAACCTAAAACGTTTATTATTGTGATGCAAATCAAGTAGGGATTAATCAAAGACTTTATTGCATCATTATGGTCTTAATATGATGGATTTGAGGTACAAAAGTCGTTCATATGGTTTGGGATCATTTGGATCTGGTTTGGGGTGTAATCGATCAAAACTTGTGCAGAATCAGGACTAGTTGCGGCGCAACTGGTTTCCAGAATGATAAGTTGCGGCGCAATGAGAAGCATTGCGGCGCAACGAATGACTTGAGTTGCGGCGCAACTCTATGTTGCGGCGCAACTCACCTGTTTTCAGCAAATTTTATAGTTTTGAACCGTAACCTCGTTTTGACACATGGCTTACTCCTGAAAGCTAGAGTGTGTCCTTAAATATGTAATTCCTGATTATGGTCTTAATGACTAGCGTATTAATGGTCGTTTACTAATCATAGGTAGACGAGAGTTGTTGATTTGTTCGGTAACTTAGCTATCCTTTATTGCGTGCTACTTTGAGGTAAGATACACTACTTTGACACGCTGAGGGATTCAACAAAAGATGGTTTTCAGAATATAACTTCTCTACTTACATCTTGTATACTTAATGGTATTCGGGTTATATGGGAGGTTATATGGGATATGTATTTGACTTATGAGACCTGAAATGCATTCCCCTTGATATGCAATGCAAAGTTATGTTATGAAATGATATGCAATGTAATGAAATGTGATGCAAGTATATGTTGATTACGATGTGCATGTATGTGTGGCTTGGTCATCTAGTTCACTAGACCTTATAGGTTGCCATGTCACGTGCACGTTTAAGGGCCCAAACGTAAAAGATGATTATATGTTATGTTTAGGTAACTTTGTCACCTAAACTATATGTGATGAAATCGAGCTCGTATATATGATGAAGTGTTAAGCTTAACCCGTATTCACCTTAGCCGGGTGGGTGCGTATATGTTGTTGCTTGGGTGGCTCCTTGCAACGTAATTACGTGGTTAGAGTATCTCCGGGTGGAGTGATTACCCACCAATGTCTTGAGCATACGGACTACTCCGGGATTGGCTTGCCATTCCTTAACGACACTTGATGGACCGCCTTATGGCTCATCCATCTAGTCGGGTGTGAGGTTCCCGTTAGGTCGTTTGACCGCCTACACACAAACTTACACCTATATGATATGCGTGACTTATGTCACACCTTATATGACGATATGTGATGATATGAAATGACGAAACGAAGGATAGGCACGTTTAGGATGATTAATCCTAATATGATATGATGTTGATGATATGTAATATGTGCCTTTAATATGAAAAGCTGCTTTACCAAGTTTTAATGGGACAAATGATTTATTAACTTGGTGTTATCTTACTTAGCTAATTCGTTAGCTAACACTTGCTTCTTGAAATGTGTTGTCCCCTCAGGTTTAGCAAGCTAGAAGTGATTTGATGGATGGTGAGCGAGGCATGGGTAGAATGCTTGAAGATGCTTTTAGTTACCCATAGTGGCTGCTCCTTTTAGACATTGGATTTTGTTATGACTATTATGTTTTGATATGACTTGTGTACGGTTGTTTTATGTTGGGCAACCGTAGGATTTCCATTTATGCTATTTTGATGATGTGACGAGTAACACCTTCTATTTTATGAACAAACCGAACTGAATTCTATGGTTTGGACTTTTAAACGTTATTCCGCATTCTTTAACACCGTTATGTGAAAAGTTTTTGGAAATCCATATTTTTAAACGACGGGTGTTACACGTACCGAGTAATATCATCAAGTGTAAAACACTTGGGAGTACGTTGTGTAAAAACCATATCATCAAGTGTATAACACTTGGGAGTACGTAGCACTAATCATCAAGTAAGAATACTTGGGAGTACGTCGAACCAATCAACAAGTACATGCATAACCAATTCCATTCACAAGTCCATCGTACAACAATCGACCAAAACCACAATGCACATACATTTCATACGACTTTACATTTAAGGAATCATAGATGCTTATATATAGGGTCACCCGCAGCCTTCCCACCACATCTATAACTTTTTAAACGCATCATCGTCTTCCATGTAGGTACAACTATCCTAATCACATCATATAATCCAAATCGAAAGCATAATCCAATGAAACAATAAGTTAAACCGTAAATCAAATTAGTCAATCAAACATGTGTACACTTTTCAGCCCGAATCTCAATTGAGTAGGGAGCTACGGAACTCACCTTGGTTCAGCAACAACAAGTTAGTATCAAGCTAAGTAGGTCCAATGATCGTCACACGTCCACAACCTATCAATATATATCACAATATAAGCCAACGTCAACACTTGGAACCCTAGGAATGACCTCCAACCCTTGAACAACTCTAGAGACTCACATATGACACTAATGGACCCAAATGAAGGTGTACAAGAAGGTACGGCTCGACCCAAGGACCATGGAAGATCAACAAGCTCAAACAAAGACAAAACAGGAAAACCCACTTTAGAGAGCACCATAAATTACGGTGGTTACCACCATACTTTGCGGTGGTCTAATTTGGCCTAGCGTAAATTACGGTGCATGCCACCATAACTTACGGTGGCTTGGAAATAGCATTTTTCTGCACATTTTTGGCGTAAATCAGAGGTTTGGGGGGTAAAGGAGGGTTTTTCACTTTCCAAAGGGGCGTAAATTACGCCATAAAAGGCGTATGAGACGCCAGGTGCAGGTCTTCTTCACCAAAACACCCCCATGAACTCACACACGGTTCCAAACACAACCAAATCACTTCCAAACTCATTTTTGACCCTCAAGAACCCATTTTGATGCTACCAAACATGTTACTAACATAATTTGACCAAAACCCACCATTCAAACTCTTGCATAACACAATCAAAGACCAAATTTAACCCCAAAATCACCCAAGAACCCTAATTTTGACCCAAATCCATTTTAAACCCAAATTTGACCAAGAACACTTAGATTGGACTAAGAAACATGATTAACAACATAAAATGATGAATTTGAGTTAGAATTTACTTGCCAAATCTTCCTCCAAGTTGCCAAACCCGAAATGGAGCTAAAGTGGAAGATTTCTTGCACTTGAGAACCCAAAATTTTGATATGTGATGAAGATGATGATAAAGATGCTTATTCTAACACAAATTTAGCTTGAAACTATAATCTTGGTGTAAGAATTCTAGAGAGAGAGAGAGAGTGAATGTATGTGTGTGTGTGTGTTCTTGCACTTTTTAGAGAGAGAAATGGAAGAGTAATGAATGAATGGATGAGAGGTGGGTGCGAGAAGAGATAGGGTTGGATTAGTCAATGGGTCATGGGTCATGGGTCATACCCATGGGTAACCCGTTTACATTTCTAGTTTAATTAAGCATCGTCTAACATCACATAGTCAACATAACGGTCAATCGACCTCGTCTAGCATATTGAACACAAAATTGAACTATAAATGAACTCATATGTATATTACCAACTAAAATGGTTAGTCAAATTGTACGTATAGTCAACGGTCAAAATCACAAATGTTACATATTTCACAAGATTACATTAGGATTTGACGAGGATTGATGATACAAGATTAGAATCAGAATATGTTAGTAGATTTAGATTAATTGATGAAGGTGTACATCGGATTATTTTGTGGTGTCAATTGTATCCGCTGCAACGCGCGGGTACCATGTTAGTTTTTTTAATTCAAAACGCTCAAATGCATTCGATCACCTTATATGAATATATGATAGTTTTGATGGATTGGTAAGTAAAACGAAAAATGTTGTGTAGCCTTCATATACATTGTGACATTGTTCCAACAATTAACGCGTGGCTATTTAAAAGTTCCACTAATCAAAAAAATAATCCTTCGTGTATAACCAATACATAAATTTCGTTGATCATTAAAACAAAATAAAAACATGACCAATTTATGTTACCAACAATATATAGATAAGCTTAACACTACAGCCCAGCTGGTCAGAGACACTTCCGGTTTACCCAAGGTCTTGAGTTCGATCCTTAGGGATGACAAAACGTTGAGGTTTTTTCTTTCTGAATACTAACATCTCGTTGTCTAGAGTATTACGTGCAAGGCTTTACCATTATACGATAAGATTTCCCCGATGTCGTATACCGACTTAATGTTTTAGAAAAAGTACGTACTACGTAGTCTTCAGGGCTGCTGCTAATAAAGCATTGAACCAGTGGGTGGAAAGTGGAAACAACTACATTGATGAGTCATGAGAGGACCAATAAACTAATGCGTACTTCAATGTTTTATAACAATTTTGACCAATGAATCGTACTTTTAATTTAATATAATGAAAGGAATCCTATCCTATGGTAGTATGGTGTTTCTAATCTTAATTAATTAGTCACGTTGGTATTATTAATATTATAATGTAGGATTATATATATTGTAAGGATACATATTATACAAGTTCAAGGCACATCTGGCCTGGGCTTCAATTAGAAAAGCACATGCATGCTCATAATAGCGTGCAAGATCAGCAATATGCGGTAAGCCAGGAATATGCATATTTTTTTACTAAGAAAAGTAGAAAACTAAAACCTCGTTATTTAATAATAACATTTTATTTTAAAAAATAAAATATATAAGACATGATAGTATAATGAGTAAGATATATGATAGTGTAATATGGGAGTGATATATTTTTTTTTCCAAACGTTCGAATGTTTAGAGCTGTTCGTCCCACTTATCGGCCCCTACGTCCTTCGGGCAGGATGTCATTCGAATTTTCAGGGAACCACGGAGGGAGGAAAACCTCCTATTAATCCGCCAAACGGCACGACAATTAATAGGAGTAAACCTTGCCCCTCAGGATTCGAACTTGGGTCTCCCAGGCCCAAGACCCTCATGGAAGAACTGGGATACCACTGAGGTTTTGATATTCTTACGTTATCTAATAAATGGACATATTATTGACACTAGAGAATTAATTATCATACTTCAAAAGGGGCGAAATTTGTCACTTCTGACCTGAAAAATTCGCCCCTTCTGCTTGTATGGTTAAGTGTCGGTCAACAATATTAATAAGAGTTGATGGTTTGACTTCGGAAAGAAGGGACGAAATTCGCCCTTTTTGGGTTGTCCCCTTTGACTTTATAAGTAGATGTAGCCTTTAATTTTTACAACAACCATTTATTCATGTCATGCATTTCCTCCCTTTTCTCTCTACAGTCAACCTCTAATGTTTTCCACTTTTTAAATTTTTTGAAGATAATATTTTGATACGTGAAGCAACATCTTGAGGATTAAAGCATCCATATAACACATGGAATAATATTTAAGCAACAAATGTCCTTTTAATTTATATTAATATATAAATTTCTGAATTTAGATAACTAACTGATCAACTCGAATTTAACCTCGACACTTACTTAAAATATTAAAACAAAAAAATATATCAAGAAAAATGTATGTAATATATGTTATTGTCTTATTAATACATTATAACTTTATAATGGATCTTTTGTTATTAATATGAAGTTCAACTAAGCCCTCCCCATTCTTCGCGTGCGACCCTAAAGGTTCATAGATATGAGGCCGTATAAATATATTAATATTCTCATAGTTTATAAATTAACATATTTTAATGGAATATGAAAATAAGATAATATCACATATATATAGGGATGAGTTATTTTGAGAACTCACAAATAAAAAAGAAAGCGAGAACAATTTTGGGCCACATATTTCCCCCACCTTTCTCTCTCTTCAATTAAATAAGAAAATTTATCCAAATCATTCAAACTGTTTTATCTCACAAACCGTAAATAATTAGATGAAACAAAAAGCATGAGTAGTCTTAAAATTTCGTCATCTTTCATTAGAGATCCAATTCGATATACTTTTGACGACTTTTTAGTTTTTGTTTTCTTTTTGATACTTACACATAACCTACACATGTGTAAGTTGAACGAAAATAAAGGGTAGCTGGTGGGGGTGATAGGTCATAGTGGGTGATAGGTCATAGGGGGTGATCGGTGATGGGTGATCTACCTAACGGGCTTCGCCCTTAGCCGCTATGGCTCCGCCATGGACTGACGGTCTCCGCCTTTAACCTTCATTGTTGTGTACAGATGATTATTTACTAATTTAAATGTGAAAACAAAGATCCTACACATGTGTATGTACACAAGTACAAGGGGAAAAAAAGAACATTAAAAAGTCGTCAAAAGTATATCGAATTGCATCTCTAATGAAAGGGACGAAATTTTAAGACTACCCATACTTTTTTTCATCTAACGATTTACGGTTTGTGAGATAAAGTATTTTGAATGATTTGGATGAATTTTCTAATTTAATTGAAGAGAGAGAAAGGTGAGGAAAACATGTGGCCCAGAATTGTTCTCGCGTTCTTTTTTATTTGTAAGTTCTTAAATAACCCCTCTTCTATTGGAATATTCTCATAATTTTAACATGACAAAGGTGAATATAAACAGTCAAACGTCTACCTAAAGTAAAAAGATTACTCTGAAACAAAGCAAATCCAAAACACGTACAAAAGAAATCAAAATTTCTATAAAAAGTGAGATAAAAAAAGGTCAGTGGGTGAGAACATTCTGGTCTCATGTACCGTTTTGGTACTCAGATTGCAAACTGGATAGAACTCATGCTCGGTGAAGCAGCATTCTCACACATAAATTACAAGATATAGTTTTCCCACTTTCTTTTGGCAATTGTTAGAACTGTGACCTGCAACATTTATCTGTGGGCTTATATGACCAGATGTTGATTATACCACCGAAGGTTTCACCTGTTTGGTTAAAAAGTGAGATATAGAAAAGATAATGATAATGATTTATCATTTTTCAATAGGTAAAGGATAATGATAAATTAACCTAGTTGATATGTCTAAAAATTAACCTTATTAAATGATATTAAATGATATTTGGAAGATTTAAAGGATAAATTTGGAAAGAGAATTAATTGAAATACACCTGTCAAAATGTCATACTTTAAATAGACTGTTTCCAATAGAGGTTTAAAACAAAACAAAATCCAAAAGAAATACAAAAGAAATAACAAGAAAACAAAATTAAAAGAAATATCTGCAAAAAGTGACAAAATGTTTGGTGTCCACATGCTTTTCTTTCAATAAAGATAATAAAGTAATAACAATAAATAAAATAATTATATATGTAGTATTGTATTAATGTATTGTGTTTTATATATATAAATTTTATTTTGTGGATTCGTACAGATCGATTTGTCTGCTTTCAATAACTTTTTTCTATTTCTTTTCTTAAACCAATCCCACAAAGCCACAATTGGTTGTAATAATGGGCCAGCTTAGTTTTTATGAAGATATATTTTTGTTTTTCAAATCAGGGTGTTAGTAATGGATAAGAAATGACGAGTGAGAGATGGAATTTAGCGTAAATACATTACCGTTGATTTTTTTTTCCCCAAAAGATCAGTGAGTGATGAACAAGTAAAAGATAGGTTCTCGTGTAAAAGAAAGGAGGCTTGTGTAAGTTTGTTTGTACTTTTGAAAATATATAATTGTAATGAAAGATGAGATGTAACGAGCTAGAGATGACACTGGCGACAAAATTGTAGTGAGATGAGAGTGAGAAATGAAAATGGTAATATTGAAATGACATAAAAAGATTGATTAAGAGTGTAAAATGAAGTCTTGATGTCATCACTATAGAAAACTAGGATGATAACGTCTTGACTTATTACAGACTTTAATAAATACGAGTAAATTTACAACCTAGTTTTGACAAATAAGTCAGGTAGGTTCTGACCCTGCCTTAATAGCGCAGTGGACATCCCTGTGTTGCAATGACGTTTGGGCCCTGGGAGACCAGGGTTCGAATCCGAGCAATCAAGGTTTTCCCCCAATTTAGCGTCGTGTCTTCTGTAGCGGCTAAATTGGTGTGGTTTTCCCTCCCCTGTGGTTCCCTGACTTCGTGGATCGGTCGCTAGTGACTGTCTGCCCAATTGGATGTAACGGCTAGCCGTCCCGTGACACGAACGTTAAAAAAATTAAAATGAAATATAGCACGAAAATCTATAGTCAATGTCTTACAATATACCACGATTTTAAATATCTTAATTGCTATATTATATATCTTTTAAGATATAACTAGATTATATCCCGCGTAATACGCGGATAGACATATATAACTAACAAAATACTAATGTTTCATGATATCGTATATTGACAAATTGTAAATAAAAGGTGTTGAATAACAATAATGTTATATTTGCTTACATATAATAAAATGAGTTTAAGTATTTATAGAAAAGGAATTGGCACGATTTAAATAAAAAAAATAAGGAGATATTTTAGTTATCAATTATTCACATACCTGATCTTCATATGTAACAAATATATGGGTTTCAAGTTTGATGCATCATTATGAAGATGATGAAACATTTATGGGATCATAAGTTTTAAAACTTGTAATTATATTTACTTGTTTATTAATAGCTTTCTTTGCATCTAAGAGTTTTCATGAAACAAAATAATTAATAATAACTATTAATAGATTTAAATTTATATATGGAAGCTCAGTATTAGGGGTGAGAAAAAACCGATTCAAAAACTAAAAAAGCCATGAAAACATAAATAATTCGAACTGAAAAAACCAAAAATCGGGTTTTTTGTTTTGATTTTCTAATAACCGAAACTTATGATTCAGTTTTTGATACATATGAAAACTGAACCAACCAAACCAAAACATAATATTGTTTACTTTATTTTATTTTGTAACCATTTTATTAATTTAACAAATATAAATAAAAGATGTTAAAAAATGGTGATTGTCATTTTTATATCTTTTATGATTTTGATTATTCTAGACATCATATACATATCAAATATTTTTATTTAAATATCATAAGATATTAACGATATAAACTAAATACTTATAAGAGTTATAACTATAACCAATATTTATTACGTTATATGATAAAAAGATATATAAAGTCATAATTTGAAATAACAACAAAAAAAATAAAAAGTGATTTTAAAACGATAATATAAAGTTTAAGAATTATTTTCTATAACTATATCATTAAATTAAATACTTTTTATAATTATAAATTGTAGAAATTATTTTCCATAATTAATGATCCATATTTGTAATTTATTAATTTAACAAATATAAATAAAAGATGTTAAAAAATGATGATACTGTCATTTTTATATCTTTTATGATTTGATTATTCTAGACATCATATACATATTAGGAATATTTTTTTATTTAAATATTATAAGATATTAACAATGTAAAATTAAATACTTTTATAATTATAAATATTAAGATATTAACGGTATAAAACTAAATACTTATAAGAGTTATAACTATAACCAATATTTATTACGTTATATGATAAAAAGATATATAAAGTCATAATTTGAAATAACAACAAAAAAAATAAAAAGTGATTTTAAAACGATAATATAAAGTTTAAGAATTATTTTCTATAACTATATCATTAAATTAAATACTTTTTATAATTATAAATTGTAAATTATTTTCATAATATATATTAAATTAAATACTTATAAGAGTTATAACTATAACCAATATTTATTACGTTATATGATAAAAAGATATATAAAGTCATAATTTGAAATAACAACAAAAAAAATAAAAAGTGATTTTAAAAAGATAATATAAAGTTTAAGAATTATTTTCTATAACTATATCATTAAACTAAATACTTATAAGAGTTATAACTATAACCAATATTTATTACGTTATATGATAAAAAGATATATAAAGTCATAATTTGAAATAACAACAAAAAAAATAAAAAGGATTTTAAAAAGATAATATAAAGTTTAGAATTATTTTCTATATAATCCATCGTAAAAATGATATAAAGTGTTTCTACTTTATACCAAAGTGAGCCTCTGTAATATATTTGAAGTAAAGTAGGACGGTACTTATGAATACTAAGTTATATATTACGAAAAAGTGTTAATGTTAATAGTTGTGGACTTTTAAATGCCATATAAATCATAAAGCACTAAGCTGATTCAAAAAGGGAAAAATATTGTATAAACCATTAAAACAAAAGTGTGAAGAAGAACTTTTAAGAATACTCGTGATATAAACAGATACATGATAAACAATGTGAACTGCAGAAAATGTTTCTCATAGCAAGCGTGGTCTTTATCCCCTTGTCCCAGCCGAAGCATCAACTTCGCAATTCCCATATAGCGGTTACTATTACCTATTCAACAGGAAACTACAGCATCAAAATGGCAACCTATCGTGCTTGGTTAATCAACTCATGCAACATATTATAAACACATGAGCCAGTTTATTCACAACCATGTACCATGTATTACTTGCTGATGATCATTGGTGTAACCATTGAAGGTTACACCAAGTTGGAATCTTGCATAGTTTAAGTGTGCTCCAAAGAAATAGCCGTACATAGTTACTATAATAGAATCATTATATTTAAACTATATTTACACTTTTGTTATTTCAACCACAGAGGCACTAAATACTATAATAAAACATACTATCTTCTCCAGTTACATCTAATATCCATTAACATTCAGAAGCCCAAACATTGCACTTTGAACTGGTCTTGTCTTGAGGACCCACATTCAGAAAGACTGGCTTGCTATGGTTCTCAATAGTGACAGGTTTGGGCCGTGGTTACAAACTTCATCGTATAAGAAAATCGAGACTTTTGCATTACCAATAATACCCTTTTATGATACAGTCTTCAAGCTAAGTTACATTTATGCATAATATTTATAGTAAAATAGATGTATTCCTTTTGCAAAACATGGTCTTTTGGGCAAATTGGTAAAAGTTCAAAAAAAATGAAAAAAGTTACGACTTTCTTTAAATGATCTAATGAAACTCGAGCAATGCAAACCTGGCTTAGTATTCTTCATAGAAACTTGTTGCAATGTTGCAGCTGCGTCACCATATTGTTCCCACCAAATTCCTTTTTAATCACATATAGATACATCAATCAGTTAACTATGATCATAGTGAGTATTTATCATAACAGATAGAATGAGCAAAACATCAAAAGGCAGAAGTTGTAAAACCCGTGAAAGTTGACCAACTCATAGTTTAAATATCTTTTCAGATCACTTTTAAAAAATTCACAGTTTTACCGACTTAAAAGTAACTGTCGTCATGGAAGAAGCAGAATAAGTGTGACATATACCACAAATTTTTCGAAATTTAGAATCTAACGAACAAATTTTGAGCAATCGACTTTTCAAACCACTTCTTGTTGCCTTTAAAGTTAAGCATGCTTCGAAAAGTGCAAAAAATACTACGTTTGATAAGAAACAACATTTAATAGAAACATGGTTTCGTTTACTTTTCTTTGCAGGAATAATGGTTTCCAAAGCGTTTGCAGGCCAAAGTGACATGAACTTTCCTAAAATGACTCGTTTCATTTTGACTTGTTAACCAACCCTCCATCTTGTCAACTTTAGAGCATATCGAAGAACAAACAAACCATCTTTCTAAACAATCAGACAATGAAACAAATAGAACTATTAAAGTTAAGGAAAAATCTAAAAAACAACTACTCTTTAAAAAATATCAGGAGAAAGGGGAGAACTGTAATAACCTAGCCCGTTTCAAGCTGTAGCAAAAGATTACCCGTTATGACCAGTTACCTAACATGTCAGCCCACCCATATTGTCATCTCAATGTACAACGTACGAAGAATTAAAAAGAAAATCAAGAAGCTGGCTGCGATCTGTACCACTCTTTAACTTCCCACACAGGTCAATGTAAAAACGTCCAAGATTCTCACTGCGAAAAAATCATAAGATGGGTCGATTGTCAAACAAAGCAACAAAAAACTATGACCCACATGTAGAGAGGCTTACATAGATATTAAAGTTCCATTGAGTGTGTTAAAACTACCAGAAAACAAAATGCCAATTCCTTATCAACAAAGACAATTTGTAATAACAAATGTTTTAGGCATGACTTTGGAATAGGATTCACGGCAAAAAATGGTTAATTTGCACTTTCTCAAGAATATGGGAACTCCAACTTAACAACTAATGATCTGATAAGTAATTGTTCAACTATTAGTGAATATATCTTAATATTCGTCCACTAATGATAGACAATAGAGAGCCTTTTGGACTACAATCAATAATTTCAGTTATTAACTCTAAACTTTCAAAAATAAAGAATGTTGCAAACTTTATGCAACATCTCAAAAAGGAAATTTGAAACGAATGGTATAGAAGTATACTACTTGATAAGACTATTTGTTGCGTTCCAATTTATCAAGAGTCTAGAGTTGAGAGTACTCTTTGTAATTTACAAAACAGACTTCCTTTATTAACTTTTTCAAAGTATCCTACTACAAAATGAGTTTTTATTTTCCAAAGTTTAGACCTTATAAATTGCCTAAATCAAAAAAGTGAAATAGTAGGGTAGCTTACCTGCCAATCAATACTGCAACTTAGAATAGATAGAGGCATATGAGTTGCACTTGCATAACTATAACTTGCTATCACAATGAACCTGCAGGTGGACTGATCATAAAAAGGAAATATGGAAAGATATTTAATCTACTTTAAGATAAAGCAAATACCAAGAATTTAGAATTGATTAATGTGTTAAACTTTCATTAAATAGATACTGTTAACGGCTTGCAAACTATAGAGCAACTTTAGTGCATGTCAGCTCGAGCCCGCAAAACTTTACATTTTTTTTGTTTTGAACGAAGAATTTCATTATCAAACAACAAAACATACAGTATGGGGTTACAAAGTAAACAGAGTAATATATCTACATAAAACTAAATTTTCACCAGGTATCCCACCCCAAATTCAATCTTATATTCCGCCAAGTAATATATCTACAAAGTAAACAAACTATTAATAAGGTTGTATGCATTAGCATCCCTTTTGAATGACTTTTGACAGCTTGACCCCTAGGAACCATTTCAGTTTTAATTAATCTAGATAACCATAACTTACATCAACCTTTATAACGTAAATGGTTCAAGTTGCCACATCTATTTTTTTTTTTTTTTGAAAATGCCACATCTAGTGAATAGTCATAAAAGGAGGGGAAAACAAAATAAAACAGACCTCTATGTTCAAGAGCAACAAAAGCAGCTATCATCCTAACAAAAGCTTCAGAAGCATCACATGATGATGCACCCCATTGAAAGGGATATAGAGCTCCTATCCTGATAGCATGCCAAATTCAAGTATGAACTCTTATCCGTTTTTAGTAATAAATCAAGATAAATAAAACTCGAGTTAACCAAAAATACTTTTATCCAAAATTTTGAATTTTTTTATGAATGTTTAGTTTAGGAACCGTCCAATCTGATAACAAAAACTACATAGTCGTAGTAACCTATGAGTAAACCATTCTCATGCATTAGATATTAGACTTCAGGCGATTTTCGACCCAGCTAATTAGTTTCCTTTCAAACTTTATTATTCCATATTACCCATTAGAGATAGCAAATATAACCAATTCACCAGTGATAGAAGAGAAAATATATTTGAGAGAAAAGAGAGAAATATTATCAAATCAAGTCTGCCCATTTCTCCTTATGATCACGTATATATATACATACTATGAGACCTAACCAATTGTTACACATTACTACCCTTGATTTATCTAAAATGCCAATTATTACACCAAACATATTATAACGTGTATCAACCAGCAAATGATAAAACTTGCTACCTATACTAATAACCATCGTACACACGTAAAAAGATATAAACAATTGGAATTCCGCAGTAATATAATCACTAAAAAGAAGGACCAACAACTAACCGTTTATTACAGCAAAAATTCAAGTTTTAATAACTTATCAACCCATATTCAAAAACGGTCTCAAAGATATAAAAAATTAGGGCAAAAAAATAGGACAGAAGAACCCAATAAATCAAAACATAATTATGAATTTATCAAAACACAATAACAATAATATATTTTATTATAAGAAAAATACCTGTAGAAAAAACTCAGATGTATGATTTTTTATGGAGCGACTGTTTGAAAATTCCTGATCAAACCTATCTAAATTAAAACCCTAAAATCCTAAAATGTAAGGGTTTGAGCCTTTGAGGTCGTAATTGATGGCAAAGAAAAGGGATTAGTTGTTTCCTAAATAAAACCCCAATTAACCCCAATTAAGGATATCTGTTGTAACTCAAAAACACTAATTCTTCTATTCCAAAAATGCCTTGATGGTGAAATATAATTGAGATAATTTGATTTCCAAAAATATGGAGGCTGAAAATAAGCCGTGTGAATGAATCCTTATTAGTAGTGAGTTTGAGAATTCTAAACAAAACCTCCTTGGTTGAAGTGGTAAACGTGGTGAGCTATTGAACATAAGGTTCCGGGTTCGAAACCCAGAAACCCCCTTTATTTTTTAATAAAGGGTATATTTATGCCTTGCATACTTATGTGGACAAAATGTTGATGGATGCTGACGTGTCATTCGAATCGCTCTGGTAACGCCACATCAGAAAAAGCTGACATGGCGGGCTCAGAGAGCGCCACCCGAGCGCTTTCTGATAGCCTTTTATATATATATATAGAGATAATTAAATAAAAAATATTTAAAAAGATACTTAAATCTATATCTTATTCAAGATTTCATTTTCTTTCTAACTCTCTATATATTTTTTCTTATCTCTTTGGTTTTAACATAAATATAATACAAATCTCTCTTTGGTTTAATCAAGTCGAGATATCTCTTTGATAGTTTGATTGATGGTTGGCCTGATAAAACCTAGACAACAAAAAGTACTAAGAAAAAGTAATTGTTATGAAGTTTTTTGGTGTCACAACGAAAGACAAAAGGTTAAAATTCTTTTAATCTTTGTTTTGTCTCATCGCTATATACAAGGGAAAAAGCTCGAACATGGCTTTTGTAATTAGATTTAATAACTTTCGAATACTGTTCAATATATTCATGTGAATTGGTTATATGTAAAGATATCAAACTAGTGAATATTTGTACAGTCCATATGTGTCCATGAATTCGTAAAAATATACTAGTGAGTATTTTTTTAACTCACTTTGAACATGATAATATATTATTATGCTAACCTTAATCATGTGATGTTTAATAATATAATATATTTATTTTAATTTTAATTCGAATACTTATGTTCATACGTAATGAACATTATCATATAATATTCAATTTTTAATTTTTTGTATATGTCTACATCTTTCTTCAGCTAAAACATACAAACACTACAAAAAAAAATTACAATTATCCACACTTAAAATTAGTGTGAACAAATTTTAATTTGTTCACGCTTTTATGTGTGTAAAATTATGTTGAAATAAAAGTCTGTAGAAATTTCCCCACACAAAAAAGTTTCTCCACACAAAAAAGTGTGAACTTTTAGAATACCACATTTTTTTGTGTTGAGAAATTACACACTTTTATTTCAACATAATTTTACACAAATAAAAGTGTGAATAAATTAAAATTTTGTTCACACTAACTAAAAGTGTGGATAATTGTAATATTATTTGTAGTGAAATTATCTATATTTCTTGTTTAGCTTCTTAAAGTTGCGTAAAAATTAATCTTTTTCATCAGTTATCAAAGCTACACAAGAGAAAAAAACAAAATCCAATAATAATATATTACTAGTCCTAATACCCGTACGATGTACGGTAGCTATATAGATTGTATCATAAAAAAATTCAAATATGCCTCATACATGATTCGTGTGAATGAAATAAATTGTGGTTAAAGTAAACCGATGATCGAAGCTAAGTTATAATAAACAGTAATGATAAATATAATATATGTTTAGTTAAAGTTTTGGATTTACCTTAAATTTTTACAATCACATCAAAATCAGAACTTGTAAGCATAGTGGATGACGGCAAATAGCCTTGTGATTTCGGATCGTAAACTCAAAATTTTGAAGTCTTCATGTTAATAACTTATTATAAGTAATATAAGTAATAGGAGTTGAAGAATTGAGAAAGAAAAAGAAACAATTTTATTAATAAGAATGATCAATCAAATAAGGTTATAATATGTTTTGTATTTATAAGCCAAGAGTTAGAGTTTAATTCTAAGTCTAATAAGGAAATTGAATCTATATACAATTAAAAAAGCTAATTTAATAAAATAAATAAATTAAAATGACACGTGTCGATCAAGGATTACGCCACGTGTCGTTTCAATAACATCTCAATCCTGTTTTAGTTTATTGGTAGATATATTGTTCCATCTTTTTTTTGAACAGTCTATCGGTATTCGACCTGCACGTACTCTATACTACGAGATGTAGACCACAAGCCGTTACAGGTGATTCAAAGGAAAAATCCACATGACATGTCACTCTAAAGAGTCGAACCCATGACCTGAGGTAAAACCAGGGATGACTCCAGCCAGTTGATCTAGCCATTCATTTTCAGTTTTAACACTAATTATTAAATTAAATTTTATTTATTAATGTCAATATTAAAAGTTTAAAGAATAATACAATGGTCGTATATCATACGGGTATAGACCCTATTATTATATTGTAAAAAAAAGTAAGTTACACCCACGAACTTATGTGTCATCTCGAATTTAATTTATATCTTTTTTTGTTTGGGTTTAGTGGTTTACAGTTTACACGTAGGGCATGTGCAACCATATATTCTTCTTTTTCTTTGGGTTTGGTGGTTTACTTTACCCTACATCATTTGTGAGCTTATGTAAAATTAAATTAAGAAGATGCTTATCTCAAATGCGGTAGCACGCGGCCAATATAATATGTTAACGTGGTTTTTATAATATCTAGTGGATCACAAATATTTACTAATTTGCCCTACAATAAGTTGTAAGATATGTAAGTGGGAAAACAAGCCTGTAATGTAATTTTTAATTTAGTGTTTTAATAAAATTTACATTATGTCGGTTGTGACATAAGTAGTGACATAAGTAGTGAGAAAATGTAATTTTTAATCAAGTGTTTTAATAAAATTTACAATATGTCGGTTGTGACATAAGTTGTGACATAAGAATTTAGAAAATGTAACGTTTAATTTGTTGCTTTAATAAAATTCACATTACATCGGTCGTGACATAATTAAGTTGCTACATAAGAATTTGTAATATGGCACATGGTCTTTTGTTATTATCAATTTTTGTTATTATCAATACATAAAATCGTGTCTTCTATTAAGAAAAAAGTTTTAATTTGATATGTTTGATAAAATATACTATATAAGTCATATAATTCGTTGTTAGCGTACATAGAAGAAATTATATTTTTCATATTAAATGCTCATCTTTAAATTTTATAATAAAAATATGAATATTTTATACACGTTAACGACAACTCATGAAGCTGAAACAATTCCCATTATTTTATTAAAATTTAAATATATTAATATGAAACATTTATTCATTAGTTTTTTTCATTATTTACTATGATACTTTTATTTTGATTAGACATGTAAAGTTGATAATGTATTTACATAATTTTTTTGTTGTTGACTTTTATGGTTTGTTATCATTCTTTGTTTTCATGGTTTTAAGTTTAAAGTCGATATTGACTTTTTGATAATGTCGGATCAATTATGACAATCTACTAAGGGCGGACGGAGTCATGAAGGGCTTCACTTTTTGATAATATACTTCACCATAAATGACACTTATACTTATGTGATACGGTAAAAGGGATTCGAAATAAGAAAATGATAGATCAACCTAATAATCAATCTAAAGCCTTCATCACGTGACAAGTGTATTCCATTCATTATTTCTCTCAGTCTCTTCCTTTGATGATAATACTTGGCATAATCATGTTGTTAGGTTGATTATTAGGTTGATTTATCATTTTCCTTCGAAATATGACATGGAAAAATAAAGCCCCGTCACCGTCGGTTGTGTCACGTCGCTATGTTAAAAAAAAATATCATTTTTAGAACTTTCCTATCAGTAATGGGGCTCACCTTAATGTGGACATTATTTTTTTTTATTAATTTATGTCTCTCACACTGCCAAAATTACATTTTTCATCTATATATACAGTATGTAGTAGGTTCAGTAATCAATCACGGCCATCTCATTTTCACACAAAATCATAAACATATAAATTCAGCCATAGGGTCGTTAACTCTCCATTTCAATTTCAATTTCAACAAAATTAATACAACAACTTATAATTACCACAACCAAAACACACACACACAAAAATTACAAATGGCTCAAGTAGTGAGTAACACGAAAGTAGTACTAAAAGGTTATGTTACTGGGTTCCCAAAGGAATCAGACTTGATCGTCAAAACCGACACCATCGAACTCAAACTCCCAGAAGGATCAAAGGGTGTTCTTGTAAAAAATCTTTATTTGGCTGCTGATGCTCACATGCGTAGCCAGATGTCTCTAGCTGAAGACAACTTTGTTGAGTCATATATTATTGGTGAAGTATGTATCTCTCTCTTGATCTCTGTTCTGTTCATATGTGAATGAACTTATTCACATATATTATTTACATATAAACATATCTAATTATAAATTAAAGGTTTTCTAAAAGGGTAAAGATGAATTTACAACAACTATTAACCATCTATGGAAAATATATAAGATTTTTACAACCGGGTAAAACATGTATTGTTGTAGATGACCAATAATAGTTGTCGACTTATCATTTCTTTTTTCATATTAAATAGTTCTCCCTTGCTTTTTTATATGTATATTACTTTTTTTTTAGAACAGCGTGTTAGTTGAAACTAAAAAACTCTTTTTCTTTGAAACTAGATTTACTTCTTTAAAGTTATTATTGTTATATTTGGAAGATGGAAGTGTACTATTTCATCAGCTGATGTGATCATGTCTGTTATCTTGCAGCCTATACATGGATATGGAGTTGCTAAAGTTCTTGATCGGGTCCAAACTTGAAGAAAGGTGACCTAGTTTGGGGAATAGTTGGATGGGAGGAATACCATATTAACAATGCTCCTGAGTCTACTTTATTTAAGATTGAACATACTGATGTGCCTCTTTCCTATTATACGGGAATTCTTGGTATGTTGTTTGTTTATATTTTGTATATATATATATATATAGATGTGTGTGTGTGTACGCGCGACTGTAAACACATATAGACTTAGTTAAGTTGATTCTTAGATGATGGGAGGTTGTAAACTTATGTGAGTTTTTATTCATCTAAACTATCCAGTTGAGTGTTTTGTGGGGGAATAAAAAGTGGGATCTTTATTGTGGTTCATTGTGAGCTCTTTATATTTTTCCCTCTTCGAACTTTCTCAACTTGATAGATCAAGTATTGCAAGTTGATCTTGAAATGATCTTGATCCCTTGATTTTTGGACCAGAAAATGATATATCATCTTAAAAATTAGCCTAAAATCATCCTAATACCATAAAATGATGACACGTGAATTTCATTTTTAGGCTATTTATCATCTTATGATTTGGAGGATTAATTATTTCTCTTTTTAATAATAACTTTAATTTGCTCAACTTAATAAAAATGAAAAACAGGAGGTGGTTTGTGTTACATATTCTGATTTTTTTTTTTCTCTTGGATTGTTTATAGGTATGACTGGTATGACCGCTTATGTTGCGTTCCATGTGGTCGGTAATGTAAAGAAAGGAGACAGAGTCTATATTACTGCGGCTTTTGGTGCAGTCGGTCAGCTAATTGGCCAGTTTGCTAAGGCGTTAGGATGCTATGTTGTCGGGAGTGCTGGTTCAAAAGAAAAGGTTGGTTCGTTTTACACCATAGTTCCTCCTTATACAATTGATTCCTACGTTTAATAATATACCAGTCATTAAGAAATCAGTTATACCAATTCTTTTCTGCTTATTACCAATTAATTTTCATATAATGTCACAAATATGACAAATAGTTGTTTTGTGTATCTTATGACGTAAGGTTGACCTACTGAAGAGCAAATTTGGATTTGATGACGCTTTTAACTACAAGGAAGAGAAAGATCTAGATGCGGCTCTAAAGAGGTTAGTTTTTGAAAATCTAGAGGTGACAAAATGGGTGGGTTGAGCTAAATGGGTTACATATAAATTAAATTGGGGTTGGGTTTGGGTTGAGCTGGATTGAGATGGACCAAATCCTTTACAAACAACTACAGAATACATTTTGAATCATAATATTGCTTTTTGAGTAGGATGGTTAAGAGGTTTTAACTTTTACACATTACAGAATACATTTTTGGACATCTTCAAACCATTAGTTTCCTATGACTTATGTAACCGATTTCTTTTTCGTTTTTACTTTACATGTCTACCCTATTCATAATTTAACAATTTCATATTGCTGACTCTGAAATGAAAAGCAACCGTTATCCAGTTTAGTTTCATGATGTCTTTTTAACATAATATATCAGGTACTTTCCCGAAGGAATTGATGTTTACTTTGAAACGTTGGGGGAAAGATGTTGGAGGCGGCACTCTTGAATATGCGATTATATGGGCGTATTGCTGGCATCGGGATGATCTCACAGCACAACCTAGAGGAAGAGGAGGGGGTGCGTTACCTGTTGTCCGTGATCACAAAACGTCTAACCATGCGTGGGTTCATCGTGCACGATCATTATGACTTGATTCCACAGTATCATGAACTGATTGTACCCCTTATCAAAAAAGGGACTATACAATACGTAGAAGACGTTGCAGAGGGACTTGAGAATGGACCTGCAGCTTTAGTTGGGATATTTCAAGGGAAAAATGTTGGGAAGCAAGTAGTGGTTGTGGCTCGTGAATAAGGACTCGTGCAAATGTTGGTAGATAGAGGCATGATATGATATGAGGTGTGTATGCATTTGCAGAATGTACTGAAGCTTATGAGGGCCTGTTTGTTTTTATGTTTATCAAGTGTTTTTCTGTATTCTTGTTTGTTTTATGCGTTGAATTTTTAAATATATTTAATAATAACAGCTATTTGTGTGGCTTAACTCATTCTTTACAGATTAAGTTTCATCATGTCATAAGGATGGACATAGGACTAGTGTCGTTCCATACTAGTGACATGACAAACGTTACCAATCCTGAAAATAACCAAAATATAGTAACAATCCCGATCTTATATGAATTGGTTTATCTTTTAAAATATCTCTATGGTCACCTTTACATCAATTACATGTACATTAACCTACACCACTCGACGCCGTCATCACCACCAATAGTCGTCGACATCACTATCAATCGAGACTGTTGTCGACGCCACTACCGTCTCATTGCACAGATAACATTCTAGTATATAGTGTTGGGTTATATAACAATTTATCGAATTAAATCACAAAGCACGCAACGGAAGACAAGATCTATGTAATTTAATTAATCAACCAAGATATAGAAAGTGTACCTTAAATTGGAGAGATTAAAGCAAGAAAAGGTTTAAATTAACCTCTCTACGATTGCACACACAACGTTGGAATGTATGTATGCTAGTACTTGATCACGAACCGAACAACCCTTTGTTACTAATTCCTTAATCTCGAACTATAAGCAAACCCGAAACACTTTGTGTTGCTAGCTACGGTCGAATTAAGAGAGAGGAGAGGAGAGAAAACCCTAACTTAATTGATTTGTGATTATGTGTAAAAAACAATTAAGCTTAGGTTTATATTTATAGGCTTTAGGAAACTTGATGACCAAGGTTAGGGTTATAAAACCCTTTGATCGGCCGAAACACCCCCTAGACTATTCTAGAGGGTTTCCTAATTGTTTCCTAATTCTAACTCTCCTTCGTTAAGTCCGTTAATTAAGTACCGTTAACTTTTAACTATTTAACGGACCACCGTTAGTTTTTCGTGATCTAATTAATTAATAAACTACATTTAATATATTAATCAATTATAATTACATTCACGTTGAGGTGTGACCCCGTAGGCTTAAATCATTTCTGAACATACGTTCATTTTTACGTGATCATACACTAACAGCTCCCACTTGAGCTCGTAACAAATGAAGGTAATAACATTGGTTAGCGTCTAGCAACACGCCAATGCTCCCAGAAATATTTAAGTATAGTTTCTTAAAGTATATTTAAATGGTTTAGGCATTTACTATCCCTTTGTTCAAATACCGTGTTAAACATGAATACGGATCAATGTCATTTCATGATTTAACGATTTTGTTTCTCATTCCATAACTAATTAATGATTACCAAATATAATCGAGAACCATCTGGATTTATTTGGGCACGGCCATGCAAACATCTTAATTAGTCCTAATGAGGGCGCCAATGGTATCATACTTCAACTTTTAAGTTGAAGGAACAAATCCTATATTGACTACACGTGTCAGTCATCATACTTCACTACACTTTCTGAAAATAGCCCTTTATGTACTCCCTTATTCAGGAGAGTTAGAACTATATCAAGTAAGTGCAATCCATACATGCCGACCTGCTTGTATCTCAAGTCAAAGGATCAATAAAAGTAACCATTTACGAATTTCACTTAATGACGCTGATCCATAAAGTGATGAATTCGTTAGTGGGGTAGTCCGATATGCATCAACTATGGATATCATCTGAGTTTGGTGGGAACCATCCATTATATATTCCAAGAATATAACCAATCACTCAGATATGTCTTAGTTTAATTATACTCCCATATAATTAATCGACAATGGACAATTTAGAATATCAATAAAATATTCAAGGATTAAACATGCAAATATAGGACACAATTTAATATTGAATGAAATCAAACATATCAAGTACTTTATTTCATTATGGAAATATAAATTGTTTAACATCCCTTATCCAAATACCGAAACAACAGATTTACATGAAATAACTAGCTAATTTAAGTCCTATGCCATCGGCATGCCTTTCAAGCTTGGGCCTAGACAAAGCTTTTGTGAAAGGATCAGCTAAGTTAAAATCTGTGTGAACTTTGAGTAATTTGATCTCCCCTTGTTCGATCTGCTCTCGAACATAGTGATATCGTCTAGCATAATGTCTGGCACCTTTCTGAACTCCGGGTTCGTTGGCAATGATTAATGCACCAGTATTATCACAGTACATATCAATAGGTAAGTTACTTGAGGGGATCACGTCAAGCCCGCTAATAAACTTCCTTATCCAGACTGCTTCCATTGCAGCTTCTGAGGCGGCAATGTACTCAGATTCTGTTGCAGACATGGCAATCGTTTTCTGTTTACTGCTTTTCCAATCAACAGCACCTCCATTAAGAACGAAGACGAATCCTGTCTGAGATTTCGTGTTATCTCTATCAGTTTGAAATCCAGCATCACAGTATCCGGTCACTTTGAGCTCTAAATCTGGATTTCCTCCATACACCAAAAACATATCTTTAGTAGCCCGTAGGTACTTTAGAATGTTCTTAACAGCAGTCCAGTGACTTTCACCTGGATTCTGTTGAAATCGGCTAACCATGTTTTGCGCGAACGCCACATCTGGTCTAGTGCATCTAACCGCATACATAATAGATCCCACAGCCGAAGCATAAGGAACTCTTTGCATGCGCTCCACCTCTTTAGGTGTAGTAGCACCTTGTTTGACAGATAAACTAAGTCCTTCTTGCATAGGTACAATCCCACGCTTAGAATCTTCCATCTTGAATCGCTTCAAGATCTTATCAATATAAGCACTTTGACTTAGTCCAATTAATCGCTTTGATCTATCTCGGTAGATCTTGATTCCAAGAATAAATGCCGCTTCTCCTAAATCTTTCATGGCAAAACACTTTCCAAGATGGGATTTAACATCTTGCAACATTGGAATGTGTTTTCCTATGATCAATATGTCATCAACATACAAGACAAGGAAAGTAACATTACTCCCACTAGCTTTGCGATATACACATGGCTCATCGGAATTTTGAACGAAACCAAACTTTTTGATTTCTTCATCAAACCTCTTGTTCCAACTTCTTGATGCTTGCTTTAGTCCATAAATGGACCTTTGAAGCTTGCATACTTTGTTGGGATGTTCTGGATCAATAAAACCTTCAGGTTGATCCATATAGACTTCTTCATCCAAGTAACCATTTAAGAAGGCAGTCTTAACATCCATTTGCCATATCTCAAAGTCATAGTACGCAGCTATGGCTAAGAGAATCCTAATAGCTCTAATGTCCGCAACTGGAGAAAAGGTCTCATCATAGTCAACACCGAAACGTTGAGTATAACCTTTCGCCACGAGACGAGCTTTATAGGTGTGTACATTTCCATCCATGTCCGTCTTCTTTTTGAAGATCCACTTACACCCAACAGTTTGAGCATTTTGTGGAAGATCAACCAAGCTCCAGACTTGATTGTCTTTCATGGATTTCATTTCCACCTTCGTAGCTTCAAGCCATTTGTCAGATTCCGGATCTGATAATGCAGCTTTGAAATTCGGAGGCTCATCGAGATCTCCTAAAACGTCTTCTTCTACCATTAGACATAGTCTTTCAGTAGGACGTCTTGTCCTTTCGGACCTACGAAGTGGAATCGCTTCATCATCATCAACTTGAGGTTCATCACTTTGAACATTTTCCCCCCCAAGTTGATGATTGCTAGGAGCTTC
Source organism: Erigeron breviscapus (assembly GCA_034093135.1). Lineage (NCBI taxonomy): Eukaryota > Viridiplantae > Streptophyta > Magnoliopsida > Asterales > Asteraceae > Erigeron > Erigeron breviscapus. Next base: position 87,080,616 of record CM067171.1, on the reverse strand, counting down.
AGAAGGTGACACATCTTCCTCTTGAATCTGATCAAGTTCTACAATCCTCCCACTGTTCTCTTGAACTAATTTCTTTTCAAAGAATTCAGCATATCGAGCAACGCGAACAGTATTTGTGACAGAATTATAGAAGTCGTAACCCATCGTTTCCTTAGGGTATCCGACAAAGATGCACTTAGTAGTTCTGGGTTCAAGTTTGTCAGGCGTATCACGCTTCACAAGTGCCTCACATCCCCAGACTCTTAAGTAAGACAGATTAGGAACATTTCCATGCCATAATTCATATGGTGTCTTGTCAACCTTCTTGGTTGGAACCATATTGAGAATGCGTACAGCAGTCTCAAGAGCATAATCCCAAAATGAAAATGGGAGAGTTGTACGGGTCATCATTGATCTTACCATGTCTAGCAAGGTTCGATTTCTCCTTTCAGACACTCCATTATGTTGAGGAGTGTATGGAGGAGTAAGCTGTTGGACAATTCCACACGCTTTCAGATAATCCTTAAACTCTTGGCTTAAGTATTCACCACCTCGATCCGAACGAAGAATCTTGATGGTCTTTCCGAGTTGATTTTCTACTTCATTTTTAAACTCTTTGAATGTTTCAAACACTTCATGTTTATGTTTAAGCAAGTAAACATAACCATAACGACTGAAATCATCCGTGAAAGTTATGAAGTAGCTAGCTCCTTTTCTTGACACATGTCTAAATGGGCCGCAAACATCGGTATGAATGAGTCCAAGAAGATCTTTAGCCCTTTCCGGTTTATGCGAAAAAGGTTTTCTTGTCATCTTGCCAGAAATACATGACTCGCATTTATCAAATGATTCATCATTTAATTGTAAGATCCCTTCACGTTGAAGTCTTTCAATGCGATTTTTGCCAATGTGTGCAAGACGACAGTGCCACAGATAGGAAGAGTCCAAGTCAGTCTTGGCTCTTTTGCTAACATTATATATTGAATTATTTGAATCACAACCACGCATATCAATTTCATAAATACCATCATAAGCAATAGCATTAAAATAATGAACATTATTTTTAGAAACTGAAATACCAATATCATTAAAAACATTAATGAATCCGTTGTCTCTCAACAATGAAACTGAAACAACACCACTAGTAATAGAAGGTGCATAATGACAATTGTCTAAAACAATAATTAAACCGGAAGGAAGAACTAAATGATATTCTCCAATAGCTTCAACAGGTGCTGGTAGACCATTGCCTACGACCAACTGCAAAGCTCCGTGCTTCAGTTTCCTCCTTTTCCTAAGCCCCTGTAATTCATTACAGATATGAGTTCCACAGCCAGTGTCATAAACCCATCGTTTACGCTTAGTTAAGGAAAATAATTCAATAGTGAAGATACCTGAAGTACTAGCAACGCTTGCTTGCTTCTTCTTCACATTCAACTCGGCAAGATACTTGGGACAGTTCCTCTTCCAGTGCCCGACTTCATTACAATGATGACAGCTCTGGTCTTTAGCCGGATGCTCTTTCTTAGCCGGAGGGGTTTTCTTTGGTTTAGGAGCATAAGCAACTTGCTTACCCTTGCCTTTACCATCAAACTTCCCTTTAGCTTGTTGCGATTTCTTAGCTTTCTGGATCCGACCCCCTTTGATCATAAGAACATTTGGGTCATTGGCCTTCCTTGGAATCGTTTTCTCATATTCAATGAGCATAGCATGGAGTTCATTGATGCTCTTTTTCATAGAGTGCATGTTATAATTTTGCACAAAACCCTCAAATTCCTTAGGAAGGGATTTGAGAATCATGCCAACTTTAACATCCTTATGATAAGCATAATCCATCGAGTCCATTTTGTCAAAAATGCTCTTCATCTTGAGCACATGACTACTTACCGGCTTACTAGATTCAAGTTTCATGTCATGGAGTTCCACAACAAGGTCGAATAGTTCCACTCCAGCTTGTTTTTCATACAAGGATTTTAGCTCTCTGATCATATCATATGGAGTGTAAAGTTCGAATTGTTTCTGGAGCTCGGGAGACATGCTCGCAAGCATTAAACAACAAACTTCATTGAATCTAGTGTACTGAATCCTATATTCAGCTTTTTCAGCTTGTGAAGCTGTATCAGCCGGTTCGTTTGGCCATTGCCTTTCAATGACATCAGTACGTTCTTCAACTCGCAGAACAATTCGTAGTTGACGATACCAGTCATTGAAATTCGATCCATTAAGCTTTTCTCTTTCAAACATTTGCCGAAAAGCATTGGTGTTTGTGGAAGGATTCATTGCCATCTACAAAACAGATTAAGTTCAAAAATCAGTATTTTCGATAATAAATCCTTAAGAAATTAATTACCCAATGTTTATAAAATAAACAATTAATTTCGTTAAGGCTAGGATCCAATTGACATACAACCATTTCATCAGTTGATCTGCTAGAAATGATTGCACTCAAAAGGTAAGTGACGAGCAATAATTGCATTACTATGTCAATTCTGAAATTCGAACCATATATATATATATATATAAAATTAATTTTGTTTTTAATATAAACCTTTTAATTAAATAACAAAAATTAATCTAAAACTTGTATATATATATATATATATATATATATATATATATATATATATATATATATATATATATATATATATATATATATATATATATATATATATATATATATATATATATATATATATATATATATATATATATATATATATATATATATATATATATATATATATATATATATATATATATATATATATATATATATATATATATATATATATATATATATATATATATATATATATATATATATATATATATATATATATATATATATATATATATATATATATATATATATATATATATATATATATATATATATATATATATATATATATATATATATATATATATATATATATATATATATATATATATATATATATATATATATATATATATATATATATATATATATATATATATATATATATATATATATATATATATATATATATATATATATATATATATATATATATATATATATATATATATATATATATATATATATATATATATATATATATATATATATATATATATATATATATATATATATATATATATATATATATATATATATATATATATATATATATATATATATATATATATATATATATATATATATATATATATATATATATATATATATATATATATATATATATATATATATATATATATATATATATATATATATATATATATATATATATATATATATATATATATATATATATATATATATATATATATATATATATATATATATATATATATATATATATATATATATATATATATATATATATATATATATATATATATATATATATATATATATATATATATATATATATATATATATATATATATATATATATATATATATATATATATATATATATATATATATATATATATATATATATATATATATATATATATATATATATATATATATATATATATATATATATATATATATATATATATATATATATATATATATATATATATATATATATATATATATATATATATATATATATATATATATATATATATATATATATATATATATATATATATATATATATATATATATATATATATATATATATATATATATATATAAAACTTGGAATTAGGGTTCCAAAAAAAATTTTTTTTTATTATTCAATTCTGAAATTCGAACCATATATATATATATATATAAAATTAATTTTGTTTTTAATATAAACCTTTTAATTAAATAACAAAAATTAATCTAAAACTTGTATATATATGATGTAATTTTATAAAAAGGTGCATCAGTGTGTTAACAAAAAAAAAGATGCATATTTGACTCAAAACGTATTCTTAAGTGACAACACGATATCTCATCCATACCAACTCCATCGCATGCAATTAAAGAAACCAAAAAGAATTGACGAAAGTCTACTACAAGTTTTGTGTTTTACTTTTCTCCTTTTTCATGAATCAAGTTTAATATATCATATATATATATAAGGTCAGAAATGAAAAGAAAGAAAAAGTCAAGGGGAAAAAAATTCAAAAACCATAAAAAACAAGCCAAAAATGAATAGTTAGAGAAGTATAGGAAGATCTATTTCAAATTAAAGAACACGAAACGCTAATTTTATGATATATTCATTTTTACGAGAGACTTCATATCAAAAAAGTTATACTCGTTTAAAGAAATAGGATATGGTTGGTCTTACCCCGCCAATCTCACGTTTTAAGCATTATTGTACCACGTTATCTAGTACTTCTTTCATACCATTATTATTGTCCACAAAAAAAGTACTTTAAGATGTAGACAATTATTAAAGTGTTTAGTCACTAAAATGTTTTTTGCCAAGTTGTTTAAATAATTTTCCGTTATGGCAGTTAAAGAATTTTTAAGGAGGTACCGCACGCGATGTTAGTAATTTCTATGTTTTTGGGTACCGCACGCGGGCCTTTTTTTTTGTGTGTGTTCAATTAAAGATTTTGTTGAAAGGAAAGGAAAGGAAAGTATTTATTGACATTGTCATAGTAACATGTTAGTGTTTTTAGAAGGGGTTTGATAAGGGAAATGATTAATCCTCTTAACAAAATAGTCTAAAAATCCTCTTAACTATTGGATGATGACATGTGATAAAATAGGGGGCAAAATTAGGTCGGTGCTTATAATCGTCCCCCCACGCGTCCCTATGTACAAAGACACCCAAACCTTTATTGAATGCAAGCGTCCCTGTGTCTGCGTCCTTCCAAATAGTCTTCATGTGGAACACTCACGGACGCTCCAAGTGGGGCCCAAAAGCACTGAACAACCAAAAATAAATAAAAAAAAATTGTTTGTTTCAAATTTGAAAACCAAACGGCTAGTTCATCTTCTTTCCTTAAATTTACAAAGCTACTGCCATTTTCTTCACATATTGCAACCGAACCAAATCTTCAATTTCTCAATTCAAATCACATCCTCTACATACAACCAAACCATGTCTAAGAAAAACTCCCATAATCAAAACAAAAACAAGAATGTTAACGATGACATTAATCTTTTTTTAATTAAATGTGGTGTGGTTTTATAATAAAATGTGTTTTTTCAAATTAATGTTGTGTGTTTTAATGTTAAGTAAATATGTTGGTTAAATATATATAGTTATAAAAAAATGTTAAAAGAATTGATGATGTGGTGAAGAAGTTCTGAAGAAGCTGTCCTTATAGACAGTGAGAGTCCTGAGGAGAGTCCTGAGTAATGTGATGCTGACATGGCAGGCAAGAAGTCCTGAGGACTCTCCTCCTATAAGCACAAGCCTTAGGAAAGAGAATTAATGAATAACACATGTTACCTTCTTAAAGCTTTAGGAGGATTTATCATTTTTCGTTTGATAAATGGACCCTAATTTTTTGTCAAGTGAACCCAAAAGTCAAAAATCAATATTTTATTATATTATAACTTTAGTTTTCTCTCTCTTTCAAACTTGCTTTTTACTCTTTTTTTTAGCTTTTCATTTTTTCAGCTCATATATATTTTTTCAATAGGATTTTTTCTTTGATTTATATTCTTATAAAAAAATTTATACCCAGCAACCACCAACATCTTCAACCATATCTATACACCAACAACTACATCAACCACCACCGCCAGCCACTTCCCGCCACCAAATCTGACCACAGTAGCCCACTTTCAAACTCCAACAGCCACTAACATCTTTACACCACCCAATAAACACATAAACCAACACACCAACACAGGATCTGAACAGATCTAGCCCACAAACACAAATAGACACGAAAACAAACAGATGTACATAACCTGAAAATACATTGGGGTGCGGTGGTGGCGTGGAATGGGGGCATGCGCCGGTGGCGTGGGCAGCGTGTGACAACCGCCAAAATTTCAGGTTGATTAATTTACTATTACGTGTACTATTTAAATTTTTGTTGATCAAACAATATGAACAAACATTTTATGGCATAATAAACTGAACAAATATTTTTTTGATAAATTATGGATAACTATTGCCAAGAACTCAAATAGTTATTTGAGAGTTGTTTGGAAATACTTTTCCATACTTATACTAACAATAACCGCTATGTTATCAATTTCGGTGAAATTTCGGTGGTATTTCGGTGGTATACCGGTTTTCGGTGGTGGGACATAATTTCGGTATTGAATTTCGGTTTCGATATCGTTTCCGAAATTTTCGGTGGTTTTGACCGAAATTTGACCGAAATACCAAATTTCCGAAATACCAAAATTTCCGAAATTTGACCAAAATTTCCGAATTTTCGGTGGTACCGAAATTTGACCGAAATACCACCGAAATTTCCGAAATTTGACCAAAATTTCCGAAATTTCGGTGAATTCTGTTTCAGCACTTCCAGGTTTTATCTTTTGACCAAAATTTCCGAAATTTGACCAAAATTTCCGAAATTTGACCAAAATTTCCGAAATTTGACCAAAATTTCCGAAATTTGACCAAAATTTCCGAAATTTGACCAAAATTTCCGAAATTTGACCAAAATTTCCGAAATTTGACCAAAATTTCGGTATTGAATTTCGGTTTCGATATCGTTTCCGAAATTTTCGGTGGTTTTGACCGAAATTTGACCGAAATACCACCGAAATTTCCGAAATTTGACCAAAATTTCCGAAATTTCGGTGGTTTTGACCGAAATTTGACCAAAATACCACCGAAATTTCCGAAATTTGACCAAAATTTCCGAAATTTCGGTGAATTCTGTTTTAGCACCAAAATTTCCGAAATTTGACCAAAATTTCCGGTATTGAATTTCGGTTTCGAAATCGTTTCCGAAATTTTCGGTGGTTTTGACCGAAATTTGACCGAAATACCACCGAAATTTCCGAAATTTGACCAAAATTTCCGAAATTTCGGTGGTTTTGACCGAAATTTGACCGAAATACCACCGAAATTTCCGAAATTTGACCAAAATTTCCGAAATTTGAATTCTGTTTCAGCACTTCCATTTGACCAAAATTTCCGAAATTTGACCAAAATTTCCGAAATTTGACCAAAATTTCCGAAATTTGACCAAAATTTCCGAAATTTGACCAAAATTTCCGAAATTTGACCAAAATTTCCGAAATTTGACCAAAATTTCCGAAATTTGACCAAAATTTCCGAAATTTGACCAAAATTTCCGAAATTTGACCAAAATTTCCGAAATTTGACCAAAATTTCCGAAATTTGACCAAAATTTCCGAAATTTGACCAAAATTTCCGAAATTTGACCAAAATTTCCGAAATTTGACCAAAATTTCCGAAATTTGACCAAAATTTCCGAAATTTGACCAAAATTTCCGAAATTTGACCAAAATTTCCGAAATTTGACCAAAATTTCCGAAATTTGACCAAAATTTCCGAAATTTGACCAAAATTTCCGAAATTTGACCAAAATTTCCGAAATTTGACCAAAATTTCCGAAATTTGACCAAAATTTCCGAAATTTGACCAAAATTTCCGAAATTTGACCAAAATTTCCGAAATTTGACCAAAATTTCCGAAATTTGACCAAAATTTCCGAAATTTGACCAAAATTTCCGAAATTTGACCAAAATTTCCGAAATTTGACCAAAATTTCCGAAATTTGACCAAAATTTCCGAAATTTGACCAAAATTTCCGAAATTTGACCAAAATTTCCGAAATTTGACCAAAATTTCCGAAATTTGACCAAAATTTCCGAAATTTGACCAAAATTTCCGAAATTTGACCAAAATTTCCGAAATTTGACCAAAATTTCCGAAATTTGACCAAAATTTCCGAAATTTGACCAAAATTTCCGAAATTTGACCAAAATTTCCGAAATTTGACCAAAATTTCCGAAATTTGACCAAAATTTCCGAAATTTGACCAAAATTTCCGAAATTTGACCAAAATTTCCGAAATTTGACCAAAATTTCCGAAATTTGACCAAAATTTCCGAAATTTGACCAAAATTTCCGAAATTTGACCAAAATTTCCGAAATTTGACCATAATTTCGGTATTGAATTTCGGTTTCGATATCGTTTCCGAAATTTTCGGTGGTTTTGACCGAAATTTGACCGAAATACCACCGAAATTTCCGAAATTTGACCAAAATTTCCGAAATTTCGGTGGTTTTGACCGAAATTTGACCAAAATACCACCGAAATTTCCGAAATTTGACCAAAATTTCCGAAATTTCGGTGAATTCTGTTTCAGCACTTCCATTTGACCAAAATTTCCGAAATTTGACCAAAATTTCCGAAATTTGACCAAAATTTCCGAAATTTGACCAAAATTTCCGAAATTTGACCAAAATTTCCGAAATTGGACATAATTTCGGTATTGAATTTCGGTTTCGATATCGTTTCCGAAATTTTCGGTGGTTTTGACCGAAATTTGACCGAAATACCACCGAAATTTCCGAAATTTGACCAAAATTTCCGAAATTTCGGTGGCTTTGACCGAAATTTGACCGAAATACCACCGAAATTTCCGAAATTTGACCAAAATTTCCGAAATTTCGGTGAATTTCGGTATTGAATTTCGGTTTCGATATCGTTTCCGAAATTTTCGGTGGTTTTGACCGAAATTTGACCGAAATACCACCGAAATTTCCGAAATTTGACCAAAATTTCCGAAATTTCGGTGGTTTTGACCGAAATTTGACCAAAATACCACCGAAATTTCCGAAATTTTCTGATCTTATAGAAACTTGAATTTTCTCAATAGGAGCCCGTATGCATAATTTAGGATTAAAACAATGTATAAATATATACTACTAGTATAAAAGAAATCTATCATTAGAAACGTCCAAGAAGTAGTGGGAAACACACTTTTATCTACTTTATAATTTAAAATTTATAAATTATGAATCACGGGTTTAGTTCACTAGATGTATAGACAAAAAGAATACTATATATATACATACCCCTTATTCATGATTAACTTTATAATATAATAATAATATAATATAATAATATTATATAAACTTTGAAATTTTCGTTGAAAGATTGAGTACGCGTTTTCTTTTTCTAAATCGACGGTAACTTTATTAATATAATAATCAAACGAATGAATTCGTTCGCCTATAAATAACAGACGATATTAAACTTTAAAACACACACCACTACATATTCTCTTCTAAATACTCTCTGGTATAACTATACAAGGCTTATTTCATCTACTTGATTTCTGCTATTATTACTAAGGTGAGTCTTCATACTCCCCTTTTCAATTATTTATACATTTATTTGGGGACTGAGATACATGCAATAAAACTACTTGTTATACTTATATGTATATTTTCAAAGTTATATACTTATATGTATACTTACAAAATTATATATATATTATATATATTTTGTAACTCCACTTTATTTATTTTACCTTCGGGGTAAAATACAAACTCTTTACTGTTATGATGAACACAAGTACTCCAGAAATGTATATATGGTTGATTCTAAGTTGCTCTGTTCACTCAAAGTCCTCACTATCATGAACGATTAATTATGGAAACATAAACGTGGGTATATTGAATAGTACTATTGGGGTAGGCACCCCATCCGTGTTGGTCATACCAACTGGATACGGATGCATTATATTTGGAAAGCTTAGGGTACCCTGAACAAGGTACCTACTCTGGAGGCAAATAAACACACACTTGTCTAGTTTCGGTTCATGAGCTTAGAACTTGGTATATACAGTTTCAACTCTTGCATTACATTTGATCCATTGTGTGATCAAATAGTTACTTTAAATCTTGTGGTTCATACTCTGTATTTTTATTAAAAACATATGATACTCTTTGTTTTATATTGTATCATAACTATTTGATATTGCGGTAAGGCAATGGTCACACTGAACTCTGGCATTTTGTGAAACTATATTTTCTATATGAAAAACTTATGGAACTCACCAACTTTATGTTGACGTATTTTAGCATGTATTCTCAGGTAACTAGACGATACTCTATACATGGGACATTTTTCCGCTGCATACAACATACTGGACCATGGCCTACCCTCAGACTCTAGTAAAGACAAGTCAATTTGCTAAAGTCTCTGTCTACTGTTTAATATTGTTTAATATTAAATAAATGTTTTCAAGAATAATATCTTTCATAAATTGTAATATAAATTTGTGAACAATGCTTTTATTTTAAAACGACAACGTTTTGTGTCGTTCAATATATCTTGTGTTGTGAATCCATGTACGTCATGCCCCGGATAGGGCGGGTGTGACACAGCGGTTTGGTTGGAGAAGAGAGAAGGGTGCGGTGGTGGGTTGGGGAGTGGTAGTTCGGAGACGAAAAGAAATATAAAGAGATAGATAGAAATTGGAGATTGTGGAAGGGATTTTGCAAAATATAATGGGTTTGGGATTCTTATTATAGTTCAGGACTAAGAACCAAAAAAGTTCCTATGGGATGAGTGGTGTAAATGAAACGTGAATAGAAGAGAGAAATTTGGGAAATGACTATTGACTGTTAGTTAGAGACTTACATCTTAAAGCAATCAATTCCTTTTATTGTAACTATAATAACGATAATGCTAAATTAAAAATAAATAAAAATTAAAAACTGAATTGACTTTTGGGTACAGTTAACAACCCGCTTTTAGAAAACTAAAAACGATTAGAGATTCTTGTACATTCAAACCCAGAAAGAGACACGTTCTACGTTTCATTTGTTGTTACGGGCTTACGGTAATTATTATATATTACAATTAACGTCCGCTTACGGACAGTAGACTCTTTATCTTTTTTACTTTTGCCACAAATCTTTGTCTTTTTAAATTTTTGCCACAAACTTATGATTTTCTCACATTTGCCCCTCTTTACAAACAAGTATAGCAAGAAGGCCACCACCATCGTTCCCTGACAACGTCCGTTTACGGACAGTAGACTCTTTGTCTTTTTTACTTTTGCCACAAATCTTTGCCTTTTTAAATTTTTGCCACAAACTTATGATTTTCTCACATTTGCCCCTCTTTACAAACAAGTATAGCAAGAAGGCCACCACCATCGTTCGCTGACAACGTCCGCTTACGGACAGTAGACTCTTTGTCTTTTTTACTTTTGCCACAAATCTTTGCCTTTTTAAATTTTTGCCACAAACTTATGATTTTCTCACATTTGCCCCTCTTTACAAACAAGTATAGCAAGAAGGCCACCACCATCGTTCGCCGACAACTGTTTCCAGGTTTCTGCAACCGCCCTTCACTGCCTAGATAATGATACGGTGGTGATGGGTTACAATGATAACGATAGTACAAAGATCCTCGCCGCCATGAATTTGTTGCCCAAAACCAAACCCAGCAAAACAAAATACCTCTCCAAATACGATAGGTGTTATTCATAACAAAAAAAAAAAAACAACCCATTACAATCGCCGCTTCTGCTTTCCGGATAGTGGTTGACGGAATCGAACGCCGCCTCCAAAAACGATTATGATTTCTAGGTGGCGTTTGACGGAATCGAACACTACTGCGGTCTCAACTAAAGAGATTGGATACGGCGGACGGAGATGCATTGAAGGTGTTCAAAGGAAGAAAGTGGCAGAGAATGGCGGTGGTGGTGGAGAAGAGATTTGGTCTTCTTTGTCTTGCTTCTTCACTCCTTTTTAATACATAAATCTATATGTATCTATATTTCTGATCTATATATAAATCCAACAATATTTGGTAATAACAATTTTCCAACAACATTTTGTAAACAACATAGAATCCAGGATTAGATCTAGGTGAGATTTTTATTGTTGGTGGGATAAAATGGTGTAATGGACTACCAGGGAAAGGATAAAAAAAAACAAAACAAAAGGTGCAGAGGTGGGTTTTAGTGTTTTACAGATGTTAAATGTCATGTAAGGTGGGTGGTTTTACAGATGGCGGAGTGTAGGTACATTCTGTGGGCTTTGTTTCAAAACTAAGGTCAAATAAGTTTTTCATTGTGAATTTTTAATAAACCATATATGAGATTTGTAGTTGGCCCATAACAAAAATCTTTCATTTTGCCGTTTTATTCGTTTATGAGATTTGTAGTTTGTATACATAGTATTTAACGTGATTTTATTAATTTTTTTTCTAATTACATAAATTATTTATATTTTTATTATAAAATATAGAGTAGACTTTTAATATGGAATGTATAAGTTTTTCTTCCGTATTAAACACAGCCGTTAAGGCTATAATTAGAAAATTCTTTAATTAAATATTTTTTTTCTTAATATAAAGTTTACTAAAAGATTACAACTATATGAAACTAATTAAAATAATTAATTTTTGTCTTTGTTATTAATATATATTTTCTATGACATAAGTTGTTTTTTTTAATCTTTTTCTATGACATAAGTTAAAAAATGTTGTTAAATATTTGAGTTGATTTTAAGAGATTTTTTTAATCGTGTAATGACTTGCTAGCATAACTTCTATTATTAAAAATTTACAGACTTTAAAGCAAACATATATAAAATCGTGTTGTTATGATATTATGCATTACTTTTATTATTAAAACTAATGGACTAAGAGAATATATATAAAATGGTGTTATTATACTTAAAAAAAATTAGATTTCCGCAGCAACGTGCGGAAATATAATACTAGTTGTTACATAAATCATCATAAGCTTGTTCACAAAAGTGATATAACTATTCTACTTGAAGTAGTTTATATAAATGGATAAATGAATGAGGTTTTTATACTCGAGTTATATAGCATGACATGGTCCTTGAGCTTTAGCTCAATGGTTGAAAAACATCCCCTCTTGCATGAGGTCTTGTGTTCAAGCCTTGGGAAGGACATAGGAATTAAGTCCCTTTATGAGGGCTTGACTTGGATATACCCAGGTTCAAGTCTGAGGGGGCAAGGTTTACCCCTATTAATCGTCGTGCCTTCGGGCGGATTAGTAGGGGGTTTTCCCCCATTGGGTATTTGAAATAGGCATTTCTACTTCGAGTGAGCTCTCTAGCGCGGACCCGGTTAAGACAACGTATGTTAGACCTCCCGCTGTCGAATCCGCGACACGAAGTTTCCAGCGAAATTCACCTTTCAAAATAAGAAATATAGCATGACATGCCTTTTTGACTAAAATGTATGTCGTTTAACAAAGATATTCTCGTAACTGTTTCTGCCTATTGCCTGGCCACACAAGATGTTTTTCGGGAGTGATTTCGAACCTAAAGTATTGTGAGAAAATAGATCTTGATTACTATGTTTAGTCATACATTTCTGTAAACTATACATTAAACTTCAGCCACACATTTAGACACAAGATATCCAATGACTCGTGTTTTTTTTTATCATTAACTAGCACGGTACCTGCACATTGCGACAACGATAATGACAGCGGTCTGGTGATGACAGCGACCGGTGGCAAGGAAAATGACTATTGGCACTAGCGACGGCGGCGAGTGGTGTAGGTTGATGTAATGTAATTGGTGTAAAGGGATAAGGATTTAGCGCGTAAATTAGTTCATTAAGACCAAAATTGCGTACTTTCTTATAAGTCGTTTTTAAAAGAGGGGGAAGGGGAAGGGGGGTCATCTATACTTCTATACTATTATGTAAAACTAGATTATATCCCGCGTAATACGCGGATAAACATATATAACTAATAAAATATTAATGTTTCATGATATCTTATATTGACAAATTGTAAATAAAAAGTATTGAAAAACAATAATGCTATATTTGTTTACATATAATTAAATGAGTTAAAATATATGTAAAAAAAGAATTGCATGATGTAGATATAAAAAAAAGAACAGAGATTCTAGTAATCAATTATCCGCATACCGGCCTAATCGGCTAATCTTCATATGACATTTGTATCATTTTATTAAGAGTTAATGACATAAATCGTCCATGTGGTTTACCTAAATAGTCACCTTTCGTCCTTTAAAATCAAAAACCTCAAGGACAGTCCTTTATAGGAGGATAAGGTTCACGTTTGGTCCTTTGACTATTTGACCGTCACCTTCTCTCCGTTAAACCCCTCACGTGCCTCCTACGTGAGGGGTATTCTAGTCATTTCCACTCTAAAGGACGATACGTGACTATTTAGGTAAACCACAGGGACGATTTATGTCATTAACTCTTTACAAAAACCTGATATTTTTCATCTTTTTGTTTCACTTACTTAAAGCCTAGATATTCTAAAGTTATATACATTTATACACATACATAAACACAATAATACATATATCTCTATTTGAATATCAATCTATCCAATTTCATTCATCCATTCAAATGAAATGGTTGCCATTAATCAAAGGCAGATAACACAACAAAAAAAGAATGAATGAAGATGGGGATACCACCACTTTCCTGCCAACCACCGCTGGGCTTTTTCAGGCCAGATGTAGTGTGGAGGGTCGAGTGGGGAGGTGACGTTGGTGGTGGTGATGAATGGGTCTGACGGATTTGGTGATGAGCAGGGCTGACGGCGGCGGTGAATTGTGAGGTGCCGACGGTTTTTGGTGGTGTGGTGATTAGCGGTGGCTGTAGTGTGGGTCTTATATGGCAGGTGGTTTTCTGATGGGGTGATGGAGGTGTGGGGTAGGTGTTGTTGATGTTGATGTCCGGCGTGTGGTTTTCCGGTGAGGTAGCCGGAAACTTCAAAAACAGTTTCAGAAAAAGGTACAAACTGTAACTTAGAGAGAGTGAGATAAAGGGTGACAGAATGAGATATATGAAAAATTTAGAGATATATGTATAGATTTATACTTAGAAAGAGATAGATGCAGATGTATAGATATATCCATGTATATGTATAAGAAGATGTGTTATAAAGGTTTAAAGGGATCCTGAAAAAGAAGAAGATGACTTTTTTTTTGTTATTATTAAAAGAATTAATTACACCTTTTGGTTTTTGTAAAGAGTTACACTGTGTTCTCGAGTTCTTTTTTAAAGGAAGGGGAAAGAAAAGAAGAGAGGTGAATGGAAGAGAAGAAGTAGATTTTCTTTCCTTCCAAATCATCCCAAAAGTGAAAGGAAAAAATTGTAACCAAAATGTATTGAATTCTCCTTCCAACTCCTTTCCTTTCTTTTCTCTTTTTCTCTTTAATAAAACTCAAGAACACAAGTATTTTAAAAATCTTTCATATTCTCTTCCTTTCTCTTCAACAAAAAACTCAAGAACACAACATTAATGACATAAATCGTCCCTGTGGTTTACCTAAATAGTCACGTATCGTCCTTTAGAGTGGAAATGACTAGAATACCCCTCACGTAGGAGGCACGTGAGGGGTTTAACGGAGAGAAGTTGACGGTCAAATAGTCAAAGGACCAAACGTGAACCTTATCCTCCTATAAAGGACTGTCCTTGAGGTTTTTGATTTTAAAGGACGAAAGGTGACTATTTAGGTAAACCACAGGGACGATTTATGTCATTAACTCTTTTATTAATTTAACAATATTAAATAAAATATGTTAAAAAATGGTGATATTGTCATTTTTATAATTTTATTTTTTGATTATTCTAGACACCATATACAGATCAGAAATATCTTTTATTTAAATATCATAAGATATTAACAATGTAAAATTAAATATTTATAACTATAACTAATATTTATTACGTTATATAATAAAACATATATAAAGTCATAATTTGATAACAAAAAAAAAATCAAAAAAGTGATTTAAAAAAAGAATATAAAGTTTAAGAATTAATTTTCATAATTATATCATTAAATTAATTACTTTCTATAATTATAAAATGTAGGAAATTACTTTCCATAATTAATGACCATATTTAAATTTATTATATTAAAATTAAATCTAAAAAAGTTATAAAAGGTATATGATATCAGCATTAAAGTTTCTCTTTTATATATATTTAGAGATTATAGTCTCCATGTTGAAAGTTAAAAAAAATAGGACACGCAAATTGACCAAACTACCCTTAATAAGTTAAATCACCATCAACATTAATATTAAATTACACCACCAGCCCCTTATATTATGATATATCTATATTACCCCCTTTAAATCAAACACTTTTACATTAAATTATCTATAGTGACGACGCCACCACCATCACCATCTGTCGCCGCCTTCACATTGTCGTCATCGTTGCGGTATTGCACGAGTACCATGTTGGTTATTGGTAATTGGGTCATTTCCAATCAATAGTCTAATTTTCTTTTTATAATTATTTTCAGAAAGGGAAGTAATAATTTAACTCTCTATATAACTAAGAGATGATAATTTTTATCTTAGTTGACATCATTATCTATTAGCCATATAGGATATTTGCTTATTTGTCAAAAATTCTCTATACAATCTTTTATTTTAATATTATTTGTAATGCCAACTCATTTTTTTAAGCCTAATCATTATATATATTTAGTTCGACCCATTATTTGGAAACTTATAAATTAAATTCACATTATATATGGTAGTGATAGTCAACATGTAATACGGTGACTAAATTTAAATAATTCAAACTTAAAGATTGTAAATAAAGTTCATAGATTGCAATGAATTTTAATGTTTTGTTGAATAATATGCACACGAGCATTTAAAAAATTAGTCTTATAGCTTTTTTATATGGTGACTAGCTAATTAAACCTGGGTTAAACCCAGACATTTTAAAACCAAAAACAATTCATTCTTATCCTAATCATTAATCATAATTCTAATCATTAATATTTATTTTTCTATTTTTTATGAGTATAAAAATGTTTATATATAT
Organism: Erigeron breviscapus; assembly: GCA_034093135.1. Lineage (NCBI taxonomy): Eukaryota > Viridiplantae > Streptophyta > Magnoliopsida > Asterales > Asteraceae > Erigeron > Erigeron breviscapus. The sequence goes on along the minus strand of CM067171.1, from coordinate 87,063,881 downwards.
TATACTATGTTTTTTTATTAATTCAATGATAATTATTTTTTTCAAATTAGATTGTTTATTATATTATGTTTATTTTTTTGAAAAGTATTTATTATATTATATTTAAATTTAAAAAAGTTATAAAAGGTATATGACATCAGCATTAAAGTTTCTCTAATCATTATATATATTTAGTTCGACCCATTATTTGGAAACTTATAAATTAAATTCACATTATATATGGTAGTGATAGTCAACATGTAATACGGTGACTAAATTTAAATAATTCAAACTTAAAGATTGTAAATAAAGTTCATAGATTGCAATGAATTTTAATGTTTTGTTGAATAATATGCACACGAGCATTTAAAAAATTAGTCTTATAGCTTTTTTATATGGTGACTAGCTAATTAAACCTGGGTTAAACCCAGACATTTTAAAACCAAAAACAATTCATTCTTATCCTAATCATTAATATTTATTTTTCTATTTTTTATAGAGTATAAAGATGTTTATATATATTTAGTTCGAGTTGTACACGACTTGGTTTGGTCAGTTTTAAACAAAAATATTTGACCAAATTGATAACTTCGGTGTTCAAAAAGTTAGTGATTATTTATTTTTAATTCAAAACGCTCAAATGCATTCGATCACCTTATATGAATATATGATAGTTTTGATGGATTGGTAAGTAAAACGAAAAATGTTGTGTAGCCTTCATATACATTGTGACATTGTTCCAACAATTAACGTGGCTATTTGAAAGTTCCACTAGCTAATCAAAATATTAATCCTTCGTCCGTATAACCAGTACATAAATTTCGTTCTTAAAGATCATTAAAACAAAATAAAAACATGACCGATCTATGTTACCAGCAATAGGGGTGGGTTATTTAGAGTACAAGCAATCCAAAAAGTACATAAAGTACAAGGCACCGTTGGATCTTCTTCCTCCTTTTTCCTTCTTCTCCGGCGAGACTACCGCCGCCAGCCACCACCTTCTTCTCCGGCGACCGCCACACCTCCTCTTCTTCCTTCTTCTCCGGCGAGACAACCACCTCCGACGACATCTCCGGCGACTTTTCCGGCGAGTATCAGGTTCGTTTTCGGGTGGATACGGTACGAGCGTTGCCCTCATACGTTCTAAACTGGTTGTCACGGGACGCATATGAGAATCGTATGGATTTGATGGGCGGCGATCCAAGAGATGGTGACGGTTTGATACGGTACGGGCGAAGCCCTTGCTGCCGGCGCCGTGGTTGGGGTGGTCGGAGATGATGGTGGTGGCGGTGGTTGTCTCGCCGGAGAAGAAGGAGGTGGTGGTTGGCGGCGGCAGTCTCGCCGGAGAAGAAGGAAGAAGGAGGAAAAAAATATCCCTTTGTACTTTTTGGATTGCTTGTACTCTAATTATTTTCCCCTATATATATATATATATATATATTTGGAGAAAAGGAATAATATTTAAGTTTAACACTACTACGTAGTCTTCAGGGCTGCTGCTAATAAAGCATTGAACCAGTGGGTGGAAAGTGGAAACAACTACATTGATGAGTCATGAGAGGACCAATAAACTAATGCGTACTTCAATGTTTTACAATAATTTTGATTAATAAATCGTGCTTCTATTTTAATATAACAATAACGGTATTCGCGCGATGCGGCGGTGGTGTGCGGTAATGGAGGTGGCGACGATGGTGGCGATGTAATGGTTGCGGCGTTGGTGGTGGTGGCGGCGACGATTGGTGGCGGCGGTGGTGGCGGCGAGTATGATAGGTTATTGATGTAATGTGGTTTAGATGTATTGTGCATCATGCATTAGCATGTGTACATTGTTAAATGTTGAAAATTGAAAACCTTATTTGCTTTATAATAATACGAGAGAAAGTACCCGCGCGTTGCGGCGGTGAGATGGTGGGGTGATAGGTCATAGAGAGTGTGATAGGTTATAGGAGGTGATAAGTCATAGAGTGTAATAGCCAAATGCCTTAGCCGTACGGGCTCCGCCTTAGTCATAGAGAGTGTGATTTACGGTTTTTGAGATAAAAGATTTTGAATGAATTAGAGAAATAAAATGATTTATGGAGGAGAGAGAAAAAAATGAGTGGTTGAGATTTGAAGAGAGAGATGAAAATGAAAGTTGAAAGTTGTGGGACATTGATGTATGGTACATCATGCATTATCATGTGTACATTGTTGAAATTGAAAGTTAAAAGTTGAAACTTTATTTGCTTTATAATATAGTATAGATAATATAGATATAGATAGATATAGATATAGATAGTCTAGGGGAAGTGATATTCACACCACAGAATTTGATAAGTTTATCATTATTGTGCATTGTATAGTTGTACAGTATGCTATGAAACATGTACAATGTGGTAAACGAATCAAAATATCTGGTACGATTATCACTTCCCATAATATAGATATAGATATAAATGAAAGGAATCCTATCTTATGGTATTTATAGATCTTAATTGATCAGTCACGTTTGTATTAATAGGGTGAGCAAAAACCGAACCAAAAACCAAAAAAACTATAAAAACCGAAAAGTTCGAACCCTAAAAACCGAAAACCGAAAAAACCAATGGTTTCTGATTTTGGTTATCTAAAAACCGAAAGTTATGGTTCGATTTTGGTTTCTAATGAAAAACCGAACCGAACCAAAAATATATATTGTTTACTTAATTTATATTTATATCATTTTATTACTCAATTTTGGTAAATATGTTATAGTAATATATTTGTATTTTTACGTGTATACGATAATATCTTTTATATATTTTAGGTGAATATACCGAGCAAGATTGATTTGGTTTAATAATTGCATAACTAAACAACGCGTAAAACATATAAATAGTTATATATAAAATTTGTTTGAAATAAGTATTTGAAGTTTGTACAACTTATTTTGATGTATTTTCGAGAGTCCTAAGTTTCATTGCAGACATGCGTGGTTCGAGCTCGGCACTGGGGGCTAGTCGGTGCTTAGCCCCCGCCAACCTTCCACGCGACCTTCAAGAACATACCCTAAATTTTCGAGGTCCAAAAGTTTGAACTATCAGTATATGCTAAATTTATGGAGGTTTAGTACTCTGAAGTTATGATTTAATATGAAAGAGATCGATTTGTTTTAAATAATTTGTTTGATATTTATTTAGATAATAAAAGTTTGCATTTCAATTTCAATGGCGGCGTTGGTTTTTGTCATGATGGAGAAGATGAAACAAATTTTCATTTAGGACCCATTCATTTATTAATATTATTTTATTATACCCCTTAAAAGTTTTGAGTTGTAAGTTTTATCCTTTAACTTTGTGACACATATATTTAGTTTATAAAAACATAAACTTTTCGTAATTCATGTATAAAGATATATTAAATTCTTTTTTCTTAAAATACATGATATTCTGAGAGTTAATATATTAAAACCAACTGTTTGATAAAAGAAATTTATTTTAAACTCAAAATCACAAACTCGTATACGAAATTTAATGAAAATAGCAAGAAAACAAGATAGAGAATAAATAAATGAAATAGATTTTTCGGCTGTCTTAGTTTTGAAAAGGGTCTTACATAGCATGACAACACTGATGAATATTGGTATTACTTTTAGCAACAAAGAAGAAGAAAAGATGGCTCGAATGACAACGATTTTTCGGTGAGGTTTTAGAAGATAGTAAACGGAAGGTCAGAGTTGAAGTCGTGATAGTCGAACCTAGCCCACCCTAATGCAAATTCCTGGCTCCCCCTCTGGCTCCGCATACTGTCCAATTTGATGTCACTGTGATGTCTCGAATGCTAACTATTAACTACTAACTCGCTGTTAAAAAAGATTATATTCTTTGCAAGACTTCTTGAAATTATCGTGTAATCATAGGGCATAAACTTATAAAATTTTCAAGCTCAAGTTGGCCCAAACCCATAAGTGGTTAAAAATCGACTAAAATCGAAAAACCGAACCGAAATAGACCCAAATTGAAAAAACTGAAACAGCAAAAACTGGAACTCAATGGTTTTAGTTTTCAAAAACCGAATTATAACGGTTCGGTTTTCGGTTTTAGTTAAACACCGACCCAAACCGAACCGTACTCACCCTATTAATATTATATTGTACGATACATACTATACATGTGCTTTGATGCATGTTCATAGCTTGCAAGATCAGCAATATGCGCTAAACATGGAATATGCATATTTTGAAAATTGTTGTCAAAAAAAAAAAAAGTCTCGTTAATTAATAATCACATTTTATTTTGAAAAATATATAACGTGGTGGTAGTAATGATAAAGGAGTGATATTTCTTCGATACCAGTGACCAACTACAACAATCTATATTTTATATTGTTCGTACAAAATCCAATGAATTTGATACATTACAAGTTTACAACAATCTATATTTTATATTTTTGGATACAATCCAATAAATTTAATACATTTATTATGTATGGCTAAAATATCTTATAAAAACTAGACGGATGCTCGCGCGATGCAGCGGTAATGGTGGTAGCGACGACGGTGTGGCGACGGCGGCAGTGGTGGCGCTGATGTGCGGCGGTGGCGGTGGTGGTGGCGTGGTAGTGATTGTAAATTAATTGATTTAAGAGGGGTTAATATGGTTATTTAAAGGTTGGAGGATCTATGTTGTAAATTATTTCATTAAGGATATTATAGGTATATAGGTGTAGATGTTTAATTTAGTGAATAAAAAAAAGGGTAATATGGTAATTTTAAAGTCTTGATTACTTAAATGGGGGAGTGGTAGTTTGTTTTATATATTAGTATAGATAACCGTGATAGAAGATGTGATTTAACTTGGGATGGTTGGATCTCGAACCCTTTGGACACTTGATGTAGTTTTTATTGGCCGTGTCCTAGAAACTTGTATGGGGATAAAGTTTCGAGTTGGGTCTATGTTGTATTTTTTCTTGTATTTTTTGTAATTTTGATCACTAGCATCTTGCTAGTCGATCCTTTTTAGTATTAATAAAATATTTCTGCCGTTCTAAAAAAAAAAAATATGTTAGTAATACTATAACTACATCATATAATAAGAACAACCAAGATGTATGGTTGAAGTAATTTAGATATATCAGTGACGGAACTTGAAACTTCTAGTGAAGGTACCTTATTTTTTGTCCCTATAAATACGTTTCGGGTATATTAGGGTCGTCCAACTTAAGATCAGGTCAATCAAAATTACACAAAATCTAAGTTTTCTTCAATCATTCAACATAGAAAAAAATAGTCTTTAACAAACAAAAACTAAAATACTTGAAAAAATGGACTATTAATTTAACGAGCTAAGTGAATTACAGGCTATAAAAATTAAAGTATTAGAGTTATTAAAATATCAAATTGTTTAACAAAAATAATCAGAAAGAGCCTACTTAATAAATATGTATTTTTTTCCAACAAAATATAGATAAAATAGCATTACTAAACGATATATTGGGGGTAGCCTAGGCCCCAACATAAATCCGCCCTTGATTAAAATATATGTTAGTAGTAGCCAATTATGGTTAGCCCAACTGGTCAGAGACACTTTCGGTTTTACCCAAGGTCTTGAGTTCGATCCTTAGGGATGACAAAACCTTAGGGTTTTTCCCTCTGAATACTTGTAACGGCTCATGGTCAACATCTCTGTCACACCCGCCCTAGACGGGGTATGACGTACATGGATTCACAACACAAGATATACTGAACGACACAAAACGTTGTCGTTTTAAAATACATTTATATAAAAGCATTGTTCACAAATTTATATTACAATTTATGAAAGATATTATTCTTGAAAACATTTATTTAATATTAAACAATATTAAACAGTAGACAGAGACTTTAGCAAATTGACTTGTCTTTACTAGAATCTGAGGGTAGGCCATGGTCCAGTATGTTGTATGCAGCGGAAAATAGTCCCATACACAGAGTATCGTCTAGTTACCTGAGAATACATGCTAAAATACGTCAACATAAAGTTGGTGAGTTCCATAAGTTTTTCATATAGAAAATATAGTTTCACAAAATGCGAGAGTTCAGTGTGACCATTGCCTTACCGCAATATCAAGTAGTTATGATACAATATCAGCAAAGAGTATCATATGTTTTTAATTAAAATATAGAGTATGAACCACAAGATTTAAAGTAACCATTTAATCACACAATGGATCAAATGTAATGCAAGAGTTGAAACTGTATATACCAAGTTCTAAGCTCATGAACCGAAACTAGACAAGTGTGTGTTTATTTGCCTCCAGGGTAGGTACCTTGTTCAGGGTACCCTAAGCTTTCCAAATATATATGCATCCGTATCCAGTTGGTATGACCAACACGGATGGGGGTGCCTACCCCAATAGTACTATTCAATATACCCACGTTTATGTTTCCATAATTAATCGTTCATGATGGTGAGGACTTTGAGTGAACAGAGCAACTTAGAATCAACCATATATACATTTCTGAGTACTTGTGTTCATCATAACAGTAAAGAGTTTGTATTTTACCCCGAAGGTAAAATAAATAAAGCAGTGTTTGTATATTACCTCAAAGGTATAATAAAGAAAACGGAGTTATATAATATATCATATATTATATAAAATTTTGCAATTATACATATAAGTATAACAAATAGTTTTTATGCATGTATCTCAACCCCTAAATAAATAAAAGAGTTGAAAAGGGGATTATAGAAACTCACGTAGTATATATAACATATATATAAATGTCCTTCAAAGTTTTATACATATAGATAACATAAAATAATTTTATGCATGTATCTCAGTCCCCGAAATAAATCATATAAAAGAATTAAAAAGGGGAATATGGAAACTCACATATTATATCATATAGTTTTGCAATTGTTCTTCAAAGTTTCGTATATATATATAACATAAAATAATTATTATGCATGTATCTCAGTCCCCGAAATAAATCATATAAAAGAATTAAAAATATATATATATATATATATATATATGTACAAATCTGGAACAAAAAATAATATATATATAATATATATATATATATATATATATATATATATATATATATATATATAATATATATATATATATATATATATATATATATATATATATATATATATATAATATATATATATATAATATATATATATATATATATATATATATATATATATATATATATATATATATATATATATATATATATATATATATATATATATAATATATATATATATATATATATATATATATATATATATATATATATATATATAATATATATATATATATATATAATATATATATATATATATATATATATAATATATATATATATATATATATATATATATATATATATATATAATATATATATATATATATATATATATATATATATATATATATATATATAATATATATATATATATATATATATATATATATATATATATATATATAATATATATATATATATAATATAGTTCGCTAAATATATATAATATATAAAATATATAAATATATATTAGATTTTAAATATATATATATATATATATATATATTTCAAAAATTCAAATTCACCTTTCTATCTCTTTCCTTTTTCGACCGTTTGAACCTGTCTGTTTTTCTACTATATAAACAACGCTACAACACACAATTCATACTACTTTCTTCATACTTAATAACTATTTCTCCTTTCTTTATCCCTACTTCATAATCCGAAAATTTCTAGAAAATGTTGAACCCTCTTATAATCTTAGTTTACTTGGTATCTTACCCTGGTTATATGGCGTGTTACAACTTCCACCGGATGTAGCTATTCCACTCCTAATCGTGTTTATTTTCATCGGTTTACCCCTTCTGTTTTCTGCAACTTGGGTTAACTTGTATGGTTTTTAGATATGTTGTAGTTCTAATTGTTGTATTTCCGTTTGAATAATGTAACGAGTTTTCGTTCGTGTGTTGTACTAATAATGAAATACAACTTTCTTTTATAGTGTTCGTCTTATTGTGCTATATCTCTTAAATTCAATCATTAAGGCGATCCACGGGTCAAATAAATAAATATTATTTAGATCACTCCTGAAACAACAGTTTGGATAAAAACTCATCTAGAGATAAAAGTCTGATTTAACCTTTGAAAATATTTCAGCAAATTATTAAATGTTGAATAAAGTAAATTAATTTTTTTTTTTTACTGCTTTTGTGATAGATACGAAGTATATAAATAATATATATATAAATACTATAGATTTGTGTGAGTCTAAAATATATTAAAAATTGCCTTAATCTACTTAATATATAGATAATAAAATTTCAAATTCAAATTCACCTTTCTATCTCTTTCCTTTTTCGACCGTTTGAACCTGTCTGTTTTTCTACTATATAAACAACGCTACAACACACAATTCATACTACTTTCTTCATACTTAATAACTATTTCTCCTTTCTTTATCCCTACTTCATAATCCGAAAATTTCTAGAAAATGTTGAACCCTCTTATAATCTTAGTTTACTTGGTATCTTACCCTGGTTATATGGCGTGTTACAACTTCCACCGGATGTAGCTATTCCACTCCTAATCGTGTTTATTTTCATCGGTTTACCCCTTCTGTTTTCTGCAACTTGGGTTAACTTGTATGGTTTTTAGATATGTTGTAGTTCTAATTGTTGTATTTCCGTTTGAATAATGTAACGAGTTTTCGTTCGTGTGTTGTACTAATAATGAAATACAACTTTCTTTTATAGTGTTCGTCTTATTGTGCTATATCTCTTAAATTCAATCATTAAGGCGATCCACGGGTCAAATAAATAAATATTATTTAGATCACTCCTGAAACAACAGTTTGGATAAAAACTCATCTAGAGATCAAAAATGATTTTAGAAATTCAACGGCTATGGATTCATGTCTTCCTGTAATCCATTTGATTTGTCTTAATGTGATCTATTCCTTATGATATTAAACAACTCTTTTTAAACACGATGTGTACTTTGAGAAGTTTCTCTCAATCTCGGTAACAATAATTGAAATTACTGTAGTTTACGGACACCTGTCCGTTCTTCCAGGTCATACTTGCTTTTTATCCTCTATATAATAACGCGTTTTGTTAAGGAGAATGCACACAAAATCTTCTTTCTCTATCTCTTTTATTTGCTTAGTTCTTCATCTGCAAATTTGTCTTAAGCTATTCTGTTCATATCCAGTTTGTGTTCTAATAGATCTCCGACTCTCTCTTTGGTAAGCTATTTTTTTTTTTACTCTTTCTCATCTTAGATAATATACTATTTATTTATATGTTTATATAAAACTTTTATCTTTTAATTCATGTTCGCTTAATTTAACAATATTGTTCCACCGATTTATCATAAGACAATGAAAAATTTCGGTGCCTCTTCGAGCGATCCAAAAGGCAAAAGGCCAATGACTCAAGAGGATCTTGAAGATCTTGAAACAAATAGGGTCAAAAGGATTAAGCAGGAGGCCGTGATGTTAGGTATTTCCTTTGAAGATTACAAGGCGATGGTAGACGAAGATGTCCACCTTTTTGAGAAACAAACTTCTGAAGATGAAAAACTAGCAAGAATTTTATCTCAATTTTTAACAGAGGAGGAATCTATCCTTGTGAATCGTCAAATAAAAGAAGATGAAAAGTTTGCAAGAGCCTTAGCTCAGCAAGAAAAAGATAACCTCTTACACAGGGAGAAGTCCATTTTCGCCATGTCATCTGAAGAAGAAGAAGAAGAAAGTGAAAAAGAAGAAGATCCTAATGTTCAATCCCTTAGGAGAAGAAAAAGAAATGCTGCTGGGGGAAGCAACATGTCAGGGTCTAGCTCTGACAAAACTCCTAATTCTTGAAATCAAGAGGGATTTTATAGAAATATTTGGAATCTGTTATAAATTTTTGTGTTATAAATCAAATCTTAAGTTGTCCAGGATGTGTTTTCAATTAAAATAATATTGTTGATAATGTTTCTTATGTATTTGTTATGTCAATTATCTGACCAAAATTTATTGTAGATAAGAAGAACTCAATATAATCATGGACCAGAGTTTGAGAAGCACGTAGAAGACTCATGGGCTTATATTTGCAAGCTTTATAGTCGTAAGAAAAAGTCCGCAAAAGTATCGTCCTCGAAAGCCCAAAGAACTGTAAGGTCGAAAAGGTCTTACCAGTTTGTGAAACCTAATACTACTTTGGTAGTATTTGGAGAAGAAATGAACATATCAGAGATGCCAACACCGATATGCTCATGCACAGGGATACCTAGGGCCTGTCGCGGGTGGACTACAGAGGGATGGACCTCCATTTGTTGTACAGCTTCTCTTTCCATGTATCCGTTGCCAACATATGTCGGGCCAAGTCGTATTGTAAGGTTGCCGAGGAGAAGAATGAGTTGTAGTACATTCTCAAAGGTCATAGAGAAATTATTGTTAGAAGGGTACGATCTCGATTGTCCAATTGACTTGAAAGATCATTGGGTTAAACATGGGACTAACAAGTATGCATTGAATAGATAATTGTGTGATCTTCTTAGATTCAGGAATTTGGCTACTCAAACTATAAAGTAGGATTACATAAACAGTTAGTGCTTTTCGTATGTCTATTTCCCTTTTTTCTTTATTGCGAAATTTATAATTTGTTTGTAGTTAACACTTTTATTATTGCTTATATCAAAATAGTCTGATAAAGCCATCATACTTTATCTTGTTCCATCAAGATCCAGATATCTTATTTGTTGTCGGCCATTTTGAAAAATTATTTTCATTTGACGTCATTGCTTACGTTATATAAGCAAATAAGACATTGTAGTAAATTCATTTTACCATCAAAGTATAAAACCGTTAATTCCAGACATTTTCTACATCCATATATGTGAATATATGTATTATATAATATCAATTAAACCCAGGTATGTAAGCGATGTATATATATATATATATATATATATATATATATATATATATATATATATATAATATATATATATATAAATTTCTATACTATATATATATATATATATATATATATATATATATATATATTATAATATATATATATATCTATCTATATATATATACATATATATATATATATATATATATATATATATATATATATATATATATATATATATATATATATATATATATATATATATATATATATATATATATATATATATATATATATATATATATATATATATATATATATATATATATATATATATATATATATATATATATATATATATATATATATATATATATATATATATATATATATATATATATATATATATATATATATATATATATATATATATATATATATATATATATATATATATATATATATATATATATATATATATATATATATATATATATATATATATATATATATATATATATATATATATATATATATATATATATATATATATATATATATATATATATATATATATATATATATATATATATATATATATATATATATATATATATATATATATATATATATATATATATATATATATATATATATATATATATATATATATATATATATATATATATATATATATATATATATATATATATATATATATATATATATATATATATATATATATATATATATATATATATATATATATATATATATATATATATATATATATATATATATATATATATATATATATATATATATATATATATATATATATATATATATATATATATATATATATATATATATATATATATATATATATATATATATATATATATATATATATATATATATATATATATATATATATATATATATATATATATATATATATATATATATATATATAAGTTATATTAATAGATATATATATATATATATATATATACTAGCATACTTCCATATTTAATGTATTTAATTTAAGTTATTCTAATATATGATCATAATAATGCTGCAGTCATTATTGTAATTATATATTACAACGCCTTGAGTTAAATTCATTAAATACTTTCATATGCTACCATAAAGCATCCTATATCAAGTAGTCAGGTAAAGATTATAACAAGTAGTCAGGTAATGATTATAACAAGTAGGATTATGCAGCGGATATTTCTAAATAGGGTTATAGTCTAGGTCCGTCAATTTGCAACCTAGTTCACTATAACTTATGCTCTGATACCAATCTGTCACACCCGCCCTAGACGGGGTATGACGTACATGGATTCACAACATAAGATATACTGAACGACACAAAACGTTGTCGTTTTAAAATACATTTATATAAAAGCATTGTTCACAAATTTATATTACAATTTATGAAAGATATTATTCTTGAAAACATTTATTTAATATTAAACAATATTAAACAGTAGACAGAGACTTTAGCAAATTGACTTGTCTTTACTAGAGTCTAAGGGTAGGCCATGGTCCAGTATGTTGTATGCAGCGGAAAATAGTCCCATACACAGAGTATCGTCTAGTTACCTGAGAATACATGCTAAAATACGTCAACATAAAGTTGGTGAGTTCCATAAGTTTTTCATATAGAAAATATAGTTTCACAAAATGCCAGAGTTCAGTGTGACCATTGCCTTACCGCAATATCAAGTAGTTATGATATACAAGTAGTCAGGTAAAGATTATAACAAGTAGTCAGGTAATGATTATAACAAGTAGTCAGGTAATGATTATAACAAGTAGTCAGGTAAAGATTATAACAAGTAGTCAGGTAATGATTATAACAAGTAGTCAGGTAATGATTATAACAAGTAGTCAGGTAAAGATTATAACAAGTAGTCAGGTAAAGATTATAACAAGTAGTCAGGTAATGATTATAACAAGTAGTCAGGTAATGATTATAACAAGTAGTCAGGTAAATGATTATAACAAGTAGTCAGGTAAAGATTATAACAAGTAGTCAGGTAATGATTATAACAAGTAGTCAGGTAATGATTATAACAAGTAGTCAGGTAAAGATTATAACAAGTAGTCAGGTAATGATTATAACAAGTAGTCAGGTAAATATTATAACAAGTAGTCAGGTAAAGATTATAACAAGTAGTCAGGTAATGATTATAACAAGTAGTCAGGTAATGATTATAACAAGTAGGATTATGCAGGTAAAGATTATATCAAGTAGTCAGGTAAATATTATAACAAGTAGTCAGGTAATGATTATAACAAGTAGTCAGGTAATGATTATAACAAGTAGTCAGGTAATGATTATAACAAGTAGGGAGGTAAATGATTATAACAAGTAGTCAGGTAAAGATTATAACAAGTAGTCAGGTAATGATTATAACAAGTAGTCAGGTAAAGATTATAACAAGTAGTCAGGTAAAGATTATAACAAGTAGTCAGGTAATGATTATAACAAGTAGTCAGGTAATGATTATAACAAGTAGTCAGGTAAAGATTATAACAAGTAGTCAGGTAATGATTAAACATAGTTAATATTAAACAATATTAAACAGTAGACAGAGACTTTAGCAAATTGACTTGTGTTTACTAGAGTCTGAGGTTAGGCCATGGTCCAGTATGTTGTATGCAGCGGAAAAATGTAAAAAAAAAAAAAAAAAAAAAAAAAAAAAAAAAAAAAAAAAAAAAAAAAAAAAAAAAAAAAAAAAAAAAAAAAAAAAAAAAAAAAAAAAAAAAAAAAAAAAAAAAAAAAAAAAAAAAAAAAAAAAAAAAAAAAAAAAAAAAAAAAAAAAAAAAAAAAAAAAAAAAAAAAAAAAAAAAAAAAAAAAAAAAAAAAAAAAAAAAAAAAAAAAAAAAAAAAAAAAAAAAAAAAAAAAAAAAAAAAAAAAAAAAAAAAAAAAAAAAAAAAAAAAAAAAAAAAAAAAAAAAAAAAAAAAAAAAAAAAAAAAAAAAAAAAAAAAAAAAAAAAAAAAAAAAAAAAAAAAAAAAAAAAAAAAAAAAAAAAAAAAAAAAAAAAAAAAAAAAAAAAAAAAAAAAAAAAAAAAAAAAAAAAAAAAAAAAAAAAAAAAAAAAAAAAAAAAAAAAAAAAAAAAAAAAAAAAAAAAAAAAAAAAAAAAAAATATACCCACGTTTATGTTTCCATAATTAATCGTTCATGTTGGTGAGGACTTTGAGTGAACAGAGCAACTTAGAATCAACCATATATACATTTCTGAGTACTTGTGTTCATCATAACAGTAAAGAGTTTGTATTTTACCCCGAAGGTAAAATAAATAAAGCAGTGTTTGTATATTACCTCAAAGGTATAATAAAGAAAACGGAGTTATATAATATATCATATAGTTTTGCAATTGTTCTTCAAAGTTTCGTATATATAACATAAAATAATTATTATGCATGTATCTCAGTCCCCGAAATAAATCATATAAAAGAATTAAAAAGGGGAATATGGAAACTCACATATTATATCATATAGTTTTGCAATTGTTCTTCAAAGTTTCGTATATATATAACATAAAATAATTATTATGCATGTATCTCAGTCCCCGAAATAAATCATATAAAAGAATTAAAAAGGGGAATATGGAAACTCACATATTATATCATATAGTTTTGCAATTGTTCTTCAAAGTTTCGTATATATAACATAAAATAATTATTATGCATGTATCTCAGTCCCCGAAATAAATCATATAAAAGAATTAAAAAGGGGAATATGGAAACTCACCTTAGTGTTGTAGAGGAAGATCACTTAGACGTACTTAGTCTTGTGTGATTATAAGAGAAATTTTAGAAGTGAATATATAAGTGGTGCGAGTTTTATAATTAAACTGAGGTCGCTATTTATAGAAAATAATTTTAGAATATGCTTTGGAATATGCTTTTTACCTTTACTATTTACAATTTACTTTTTATCTTTACTATTTATAATTTACTTTTTACCTTTACTATTTAGAATTTACTTTTTACCTTTACTATTTAGAATATGCTTTTTACCTTTACTATTTATAATTTACTTTTTACCTTTACTATTTACCGTTACTATTCATAGTAACTATTCACGGTCACTATTCATAAAATACGATTTCTGGATACGGTTACTATTCATTGATACGGTACTATTCATGTATACGGTTACTATTCAAAAATACGGTACTATTCATAAGTACGATTACTATTCACAAATACGGTACTATTCACAAGTATGGTTACTATTCATAATTATGGTACTATTCATAAATACGGTTACTATTCACAAATACGGTACTATTCATAAATACAATTATTGATAGTATAAGTATGAAAAAGTATTTCCAAGCAACTCTCAAATAACTATTTGAGTTCTTGGCAATAGTTATCCATAATTTATCAAAAAAATATTTGTTCAGTTTATTATGCCATAAAATGTTTGTTCATATTGTTTGATCAACAAAAATTTAAATAGTACACGTAATAGTAAATTAATCAACCTGAAATTTTGGCGGTTGTCACAATCTCGTTGTCTAGGGTACATACAAGGTTTCACCATTATACGGTAAAGTTTTCCCGATGCCGTATACCGACTGAATTTTCAAAAAAAAAAACAAAACTAAACAACGAAGACAATATCTAATTCCATGAAAGGAATGTTATGAAAAGTTTGATGTAGAAAGCTATACCAGTACCTAAAAATAGAAAGACTGCTTCTAAAATACAAACATATTCAAAACACTTAAAAAACATTAAATTTCTTATAAAAAATGAGGTATGAAAAAGATAAATGTAACGAATTATACTTCTTTTTTATTCTCTTTTTTAACAGTCTGTAGAGAGTCTACTTTTAAGAACAACCGACTATACAATGGACTAATTCAACACAACACTTCGTCCCGCTAGATTCAGAGCCTGTAACTAATATTAAGAAAAAAAATTCACAGACTTGTCATTTTGACAAGTCAAACTTAAAACTTATGAAATAAGCAAAAATAATACTCTCTCCGTTCCATTTTATTTGTCATATTTTGACTGGTCAAGTCTTTTTCTTCGAACTTTGACCGTAAATATCTTTATTTGTGTTATTTATTAGTTGATGAAAGTTATATCAATGAAAAGTATATTCAAAACTCAATCAATTCATATATGTTATATCAAGTATTATATAACACAAACAAAAATATTTACGGTCAAAGTTGAAGGAAAAAAACTTAAAAAGTCAAACTATGACACTTAATATGGGACGGAGGGAGTATTTGTTAGTTGAATTGACTTTATATAAAAAAAACCATATATCTATCGGATATAGGAAGTGGTATTTTTACCAAAGTTACTTTACCTTACTACAAATAATATCGTATGACTTTTTTTGTCCCTGTTAAAGTTTTTTAAACTCTTTGTACGGACTTTACTCTTCTCCTGGTCTATGATATTTTTACTAAAAGTTTTTCTTCACCTTCTCATTTATGTCCTAGCTTAATCGGTATAATATAATTGACAGCAAATAATAGTATTAGCATCACACACAAATTCACACATAACAAAATTGAATCTCACTTTGAAATTGAAATTCACACATAGCAAAAATGAATCTTACTGATCATTATATTATATCCATTAATTTTATCACCAAGAAATGTAAGAAAACTCTATTTTCCTTTTTTTGATCGAGACCCAACTACAAGAAAACAACAACAATTTGTATCCAACTCCTTTCTCTATGCTTTCTGGTTCAAAACTTCAAACAACAGCCCTTCAAAGGGCAGAAATCGCCACTGAAAATCCATTACAATAGCCATGAAAGCTTACCCTTCATCTCCTTCTTTTTTGCCTCTATATGAAACCCAGCAATCCATTCAATCAACGAAAACAACCTTGCAAAACTCATCTATTCGATCATTATATACATCTAGTATTATTGGCATGAATTCATCTGCTCTTATCTGTTAAAAAATATACATTGTGGGATGCACAAGTTATATACTTTTCTATATACTATCTAATAAAACTAATCACTCATATTTTTCCTTAATCTTTCATCCTTTGAAAAACCAAATATGTCTCTCTCTTTTATTCACTAATTTAAACATCTCCACCTAATTACCTATAATACCCTTAATAAAATAATTTACAATATAGATCCTTCAAACTTTAAAATAACCACACAACCACCTTTAACATCAGTTATCTTTACATTCACCGCCGCCCCACCACCGTTACCGCCACCGTTGACGACATTACCGCCGCCGCATTGCGCGGGTATAAGTCTAGTATGAATAAATACCAATCGACAAACAACTGGTATGTTGCCACTAGCAATAACAGGTAGGATTTTTAGTTTTAACTAGAAAAAAGAGTAGGGTAATACATTTTCATACAGAAGAAAAGGTTCTCGATTGATTCAAACACTGTACCTATGGCATAGAGGAAGAGGAAAAAACCGAATATTTCACATAGTGACTACGGATTCGAACCATAGCACATGGTTTCATAAAACCACACGATTTTCCCGATCTAAATCAAGCATGAGATAACAAATCCAGTGTTTTACGAATCTGATGATCGATTCAACCTCTGATCAAAAAGATATACCTTGGTTATATTTCATCTCTTCAACAAATAATTGGATGATGACAAAATTATCAAAGATTGAGATTCCTTATTTCGATTCAATAACGTATGAATGTTACTAATTGGTGGAACACTAGGCAATCCGAAACTTTTTTGAATGATCTTGAAGAAAAGAGTATTCTAGAAAAATTCTAAGAACTAGAGGAAAGTAAAATAGACACATCCCATTTGATTTCAGCTTTCTCCATACCTCGGGAGTTAAATAAAAAGATTTAAAATAATCATCAAGGACATAATGGTCAAAACATATTATTTGTAGTATGCAAAGTAAAATTACCCCATATAAAAATCACTAGCCATCGGAAATAAATAGACTACTTCTGGTGGGGTCTCTGAAAAAAAGTACAATCCAAAGATATGCTAAAGTAATCGAAAGAAAACGAAATTAAAACAAAAATATGCACAAAACGACAAAATGCTTACTTGTCGACATACTTTTCTGTAGATAAAGATTAATAATATACAAGTAATAATAGTAAAGTAATTGTATTAGGATAATTAATATTTTTTTTATTTTATATTTTATATTTATAATTTTGATTTCGGGGATTTGTTTGTACCCTTTCGATAACTTTTATCATCTTTTTTCTGAAACCTCCACCGAGGTTTGGACTTTTAGTTGTTTGGACTTTTAGTTGTGGTAATGGGTCAGCCTAGTTTTTCTGAGGATATTTTTGTTTCTCTAAATCACCTGCTAATTATACCATATGTTTGTTTTAAGAGGATTAATATAACCCTCTTAAATTTTAGCCTAATAATTCTCCTAATTGATTCAAAATTTGACATGTGTAATGCACTTATTCTCTTTAATCATCTCATCCATTGAATTTACATATGTCATGATGATCTATGAAATTGGAGGATTATTAGGAGGAAAATTAAGATAATTTATCATTTTCCTTATTTTAAATATATTTATTAAAAGAAAATAATAAATATAACTCTTACTGCGGTAGTTAACACGCATAAGAAAATTATACATTTTTATATCAAAGGTCAACTATCTAAACTTTATGATAAATGTACAACTATTTTATTCACCTTAACTACAGCCTTAGGGTTGTATTTAACAAATTTATTATTTATTTTAGAAAAAGTTTGTTTTTCAAGTTGACACATTTTTAGTTTATTGACCTTAAATGAAGAAATTACAGATTTGATCTTCAAAGTCACCCAATTTTTGTAATTGACATTTCGCGATCAAACGTCGTCCATTTTTGGCCGTTAACCTCCCACGTGACAAACACGTGAGTGAAAATATATTACTTCAGATACGAAAAGTGTAATTAACATTTACGTAACAGTAGTGGGCACGCTTCGAATATATATAGTGGGCACGCTTCGAATATATATAGCTAAACATCTCCGGATATTAGTTTACATTATTTATTAGTTTTTAAATTTTTTATTTCGGTTGATGTTTTATTATTATAGATTATTTTTCGTTTCACTTTTTATTTCAATGATTTTGGAAAATTAGCTTTAGTTATGTTTTTATGTTTTCTTTTAAATTTTCTACTTTCATACTTATTATCTTTTAGAACTAATATAATTTCTTAATGTGTTATAAAGTTATATTGTCAAATTTCTCTAATGTATAATAGCTTCTTCGTTAAAAGATCATTGTCAACTAAGTTTTTCGAACTATATAATGTTTCCGAAAACATGTTATAAGTTTTACATCGTATGAAACCTAATAATTATAATGTTTCTTGTGGCAATGTCTGGATGACATATCTTGTTCCAATTAATTAAAATGATACCATATTAATTGGCTGGATTATGTGATTTCTATGGTGGGATGTAACACCCCAACAAGGCGGAATTATGGGATATCACAAGAAAAGCACAGCACGACATGGAAATTAAGTAGAGCCAACTAAATGCATAAAAGGATTGGACAATCCATAAAATTCGATTCAAATACAAGTACCGGATCAACAAATATGCATAAGGAGCACGACCATCAAACGTTTACAAAAGATAGTACAAAAGATGGCTTATGATCCTAAGCATAACCCAATAACGGGAACTATGAATCACGGATCCAAATAATAGTCCAAATCCAAATCCTAGCATGCAATCCATCAAACAATCATCCAATGCGTCTTTGATTAACTTGATCACCTGAAAAGTGTACTAAAACGTGTCAACATAAAGTTGGTGAGTTCGTAGGTTTAAGTAATGAAAATCAAGTGTCGGGATAACAACCGTTAACGCTATACGAGGATTAATAACGTTCAATAACGTGGGCTCAACAACCCATAACGTGAGTATAAAGATACCCATAACGTGAGTATAAAGATACCCATAACGTGAGTATAAAGATACCCATAACGTGAGTATAAAGATACCCATAACGTGAGTATAAAGATACCCATAACGTGAGTATAAAGATACCCATAACGTGAGTATAAAGATACCCATAACGTGAGTATAAAGATACCCATAACGTGAGTATAAAGATACCCATAACGTGAGTATAAAGATACCCATAACGTGAGTATAAAGATACCCATAACGTGAGTATAAAGATACCCATAACGTGAGTATAAAGATACCCATAACGTGAGTATAAAGATACCCATAACGTGAGTATAAAGATACCCATAACGTGAGTATAAAGATACCCATAACGTGAGTATAAAGATACCCATAACGTGAGTATAAAGATACCCATAACGTGAGTATAAAGATACCCATAACGTGAGTATAAAGATACCCATAACGTGAGTATAAAGATACCCATAACGTGAGTATAAAGATACCCATAACGTGAGTATAAAGATACCCATAACGTGAGTATAAAGATACCCATAACGTGAGTATAAAGATACCCATAACGTGAGTATAAAGATACCCATAACGTGAGTATAAAGATACCCATAACGTGAGTATAAAGATACCCATAACGTGAGTATAAAGATACCCATAACGTGAGTATAAAGATACCCATAACGTGAGTATAAAGATACCCATAACGTGAGTATAAAGATACCCATAACGTGAGTATAAAGATACCCATAACGTGAGTATAAAGATACCCATAACGTGAGTATAAAGATACCCATAACGTGAGTATAAAGATACCCATAACGTGAGTATAAAGATACCCATAACGTGAGTATAAAGATACCCATAACGTGAGTATAAAGATACCCATAACGTGAGTATAAAGATACCCATAACGTGAGTATAAAGATACCCATAACGTGAGTATAAAGATACCCATAACGTGAGTATAAAGATACCCATAACGTGAGTATAAAGATACCCATAACGTGAGTATAAAGATACCCATAACGTGAGTATAAAGATACCCATAACGTGAGTATAAAGATACCCATAACGTGAGTATAAAGATACCCATAACGTGAGTATAAAGATACCCATAACGTGAGTATAAAGATACCCATAACGTGAGTATAAAGATACCCATAACGTGAGTATAAAGATACCCATAACGTGAGTATAAAGATACCCATAACGTGAGTATAAAGATACCCATAACGTGAGTATAAAGATACCCATAACGTGAGTATAAAGATACCCATAACGTGAGTATAAAGATACCCATAACGTGAGTATAAAGATACCCATAACGTGAGTATAAAGATACCCATAACGTGAGTATAAAGATACCCATAACGTGAGTATAAAGATACCCATAACGTGAGTATAAAGATACCCATAACGTGAGTATAAAGATACCCATAACGTGAGTATAAAGATACCCATAACGTGAGTATAAAGATACCCATAACGTGAGTATAAAGATACCCATAACGTGAGTATAAAGATACCCATAACGTGAGTATAAAGATACCCATAACGTGAGTATAAAGATACCCATAACGTGAGTATAAAGATACCCATAACGTGAGTATAAAGATACCCATAACGTGAGTATAAAGATACCCATAACGTGAGTATAAAGATACCCATAACGTGAGTATAAAGATACCCATAACGTGAGTATAAAGATACCCATAACGTGAGTATAAAGATACCCATAACGTGAGTATAAAGATACCCATAACGTGAGTATAAAGATACCCATAACGTGAGTATAAAGATACCCATAACGTGAGTATAAAGATACCCATAACGTGAGTATAAAGATACCCATAACGTGAGTATAAAGATACCCATAACGTGAGTATAAAGATACCCATAACGTGAGTATAAAGATACCCATAACGTGAGTATAAAGATACCCATAACGTGAGTATAAAGATACCCATAACGTGAGTATAAAGATACCCATAACGTGAGTATAAAGATACCCATAACGTGAGTATAAAGATACCCATAACGTGAGTATAAAGATACCCATAACGTGAGTATAAAGATACCCATAACGTGAGTATAAAGATACCCATAACGTGAGTATAAAGATACCCATAACGTGAGTATAAAGATACCCATAACGTGAGTATAAAGATACCCATAACGTGAGTATAAAGATACCCATAACGTGAGTATAAAGATACCCATAACGTGAGTATAAAGATACCCATAACGTGAGTATAAAGATACCCATAACGTGAGTATAAAGATACCCATAACGTGAGTATAAAGATACCCATAACGTGAGTATAAAGATACCCATAACGTGAGTATAAAGATACCCATAACGTGAGTATAAAGATACCCATAACGTGAGTATAAAGATACCCATAACGTGAGTATAAAGATACCCATAACGTGAGTATAAAGATACCCATAACGTGAGTATAAAGATACCCATAACGTGAGTATAAAGATACCCATAACGTGAGTATAAAGATACCCATAACGTGAGTATAAAGATACCCATAACGTGAGTATAAAGATACCCATAACGTGAGTATAAAGATACCCATAACGTGAGTATAAAGATACCCATAACGTGAGTATAAAGATACCCATAACGTGAGTATAAAGATACCCATAACGTGAGTATAAAGATACCCATAACGTGAGTATAAAGATACCCATAACGTGAGTATAAAGATACCCATAACGTGAGTATAAAGATACCCATAACGTGAGTATAAAGATACCCATAACGTGAGTATAAAGATACCCATAACGTGAGTATAAAGATACCCATAACGTGAGTATAATGAAGTCTCGACCTACGTACTAAACCATTCGAGATGGGCAGCAAATGAATTGTGAGTTGACACCAAAAGAAGCCCAAGGGATAGCCCAAACTGACCCAAGGAGGGAGCCCAATTTCACCCAAGTGAGTTGGGCCTAAATTAGAAGACCAATTAAAAAGGAAGGGGAAGGAAACCGTAATTATATATACATATACTTATATATGTATACAATTCTTTCACCCTGTACAACAACATCAATCGGCCTAGGGTTTTTCCCACGACCTTCCCACCTGAACAAGAAACCACAGAGGCCAAATAGAACCCACAATCGACCAGACTCAAAGCCAAGAGGAGGAAGGAGTGTTGGAGCAAAAACTGGAAAAAGATGATTTCCCACCACCGTAAGGTACGGTGGTGGCCGTCGTAAATTACGGTAGGAGTAGACCAGGAGGCGTAAGCTATGGTGTAATGAAGCGTAAGTTACGGTAGGCAAAAAGCTGAAGGGCGTAAGGTACGGGGGTTTGAACGTAGGTTACGGTTGCTTGGAAAGATGAGTTTTGGCGTCTGGAGGTTTCAATCTTGGCGTAAACAAAAAGAAAGAGGCGTAAGGTGGAAAATGAAGATGCAGGCAAGCGTAACCTACGCCATATGGGGCGTAGATTACGGTGGTCAGGGGAGGAGCAGATTTCTGGGCAAGGATGGATGAACAGCCGTTGACTTTTAAAAGTCAAAATTGACTCTTAAGCAATAAACCCTAATTTGAGCCACGAAATCGTTTTTGGTGGAATTCAAACGCGTTTTGCACTCTGATTATCGTGATAAACATAAACAGAAACAACCCCCTTCGAATTCGATCATAAAACATCAGTTTTATAATTTAAATCGTTTTTGACTAAATTTTTAATAATAAAAACCCTAATTTTCTTAAATTCGATTTTTAACCTGAATTTAAATCAAAAGTCGTTTAGGTTAGACTAGAGACAAGTTTAGGAATGTATCCCACTCAATAATTTCTGCCCATAACATCGATTAAGTGCTTAAATCGATTTTTGACCCATTTAGCTCATTTGAAACCCTAATTTCGATCCAAAAGAGTTTTGACTCGATTTTTGACTCAAGAATGATTATAGATGACTAAAAATCTGATTATAAACATAAATTGATAATGTTGAGACGAATTTGACTTACCAAAACTCCACCGAAGCTAAAAATCCGAAATTAAGCTATAAAAAGGGATTTCTTGCACTTTGACTTTCCAACTTTTGAGATGATGATTACTTGATGATGAAGATGGTGAATTTATTACAAATCTAACATAAATCACAATCACTGATCCAAGAATTTAGTGAGAGAGAGAGAAAGGGATACATGCATTTAGTGAGAGAGAGAGTGTGTGTGTGGTGGAAGAATTGAATGAGTGGATGAGGGTGGAGTGTGGTGATTGGGTGAGGTTGGGTCAAGGGTGGTTCATGGGTCATGGGTCGACCCATGGATCACCCGGGTACATTTCTAGTCATCATATAAATCGTTTCACGTTCTAACCCGATCAAAACGTTCACATAGTCTCGTTTAGCATAAAAGCACGTCGTAAATTCATAAATAAGTAAATGAATTATTTAAATCAACCAAAATAATAAATCATTTAACACGTTTGAGTCAACGAGTCGAGAATCAGTTAAGTCCCAAAATCATGGAATTAAATCAAATTAATCACGTTAAATAAAAGTCAAACGGGTTTTACAAATGTTACATGAGAGTAGTTCATCGGAAAAAATGGTATTGCCGGAACCAGTAATTAGCCGGAAAAGATGGTCGGGGTTTAAAGTCACTGAAGGCAGATATCCAGAAAAGATGAGCGGGAAGAAAGGTAGAAAAGAAAAGAGGAAAGAAGAAATGGGGGGAAATATCCAGATATTAGGTTTTTATAATTTTATTTTTGTTAATGGAATTACACGTGGGCAAAAATGTCGGCTGACTAGGCTTAACCGGATGGAAAACATGAAGTAGCCGGTAGCATACATAACATAACCTGAAAAACAAAGGTGCATACATCACATAGCTAGTCGAGTATGTCACTACATTACATAACCATTTGGTCATAGTTGGTTAGACTCCGTGACTCCGGTGCCATTATCCCTAAAGTTTAAAGGTTGAGATTGCATTAAAAGAATTCTCAAGGATTGTTGCCATTTTTTTTTCTCAAAATAATTTTTGTCTATATATAAGATTTGTCAAACTTTGGCCCCTCTACTTAACAACTTCACCCAAAAGGTTTAACCACAAATGGGTTACATAACGACTTATCAAGTACGCGCTAAGCTATAACGTCACTTTAGTCTTTACATTTAAAACATATTAATCATCGTCATGATAGACACATAACTTTTAATCACATATTACATTCAACCTACAACACGTTAAACAATTACTCCATCCGTCTCATTAGATTTGTCCTATTTTAAATTTTTAAAATCTTTATTTTTAAACTTTGCCCAAAATAGTTATTGTGATACTAAAAACTTGAAAAAGTTATATCAATGAAAACACTTCTAAAATACAATCAATTTATATAACTTTAATCAAGTATAATCTAACACAAAGAACATTATATAAGGTCAAAGTTGCTAAATTAGATTTTAAAATTTTAAAACATGACGCTTCTAGTGGAACGGAGGGAGTAACACGTTTAAGGCACATACCTTAAAAAATAGGAGTATAATAGTTTGTTTTTTTAAAAAAAGCACATAACTTAATGAAAATAGACATTCGACTAACGGTCTAGTCAACGGTCAACAAAAGGTTTGGGATGTCTTTTTTTGAATACTTGGGATTTTACAAATATCCTAATAACGATAATGCAATATATTTTTAAAATATATATTATTATAAATAAATTAATGTAAAAAAGAAACAGTTAATTATAAATGATCCTAAATTATTCCTAAGTACAATAATGCAATATAAGTTTTAAATATTTATTTCTATAAGTTGGTTAATATAAAAAAAACAATTAATTAATATCCACTAAACAATACTATACACTTATATATACAGTAGTAGTTCTAGAAGAAGAAAAAAAGCCATCACCGTTGCTTGCGACACTATGTTAAAAAAACTTCATTTTTAGAACTTTCCCATCGGTAATGTGGACAGCCATTTTAATTTATGTCTCTCACATTGTAGTTTAGTTCCGCAATTGAATTTCTCTATCTAGACAAGGGGTTATTTGAGAACTCTTTAAAAAAAAAAACTAAAGAACTCATCTACACCATTGGATCAAAAAAAATGAACAGACCAGATTAAAAATAAAAAAAACCCTCTCAACACTAGAGGGGTACTTTTGTCAACTCCTCTTTTTTTTCTCTCTCTTACTTTATTAAATTAATACAATTCTATCTAATTCACTAAAAAACTTTTATCTTACAAACCGTAAATCGTTAGACGAAAAGAAAAGCATGGGTAGTCTTAAAATTTCGTCCTTTTTCATTAGAGATGCAATTCGACATACTTTTGACGACTTTTTAAATTTCGTTTTTTTTTCCATCACGTTCATCTTACACATGTGTAAGTTATTATTCTTTGATGACCTACACATGTGTAGGATGAACCTTTTAGTGGTTTTCACTTGTCCTACACATGTGTAGGATGAACCTTTTAGTGGTTTTCACTTGTCCTACACATGTGTAGGATGAACCTTTTAGTGGTTTTCACTTGTCCTACACATGTGTAGGATGAACCTTTTAGTGGTTTCCACTTGTCCTACACATGTGTAGGATGAACCTTTTAGGGTTTAGATTTTTCAGGGTTTTTAGAATGTAGCTTTCCCCTCGGATTAGCAATTAAGCTTTAGGGTTTAGGGTTTGAAGTTGTAGGGTTAGCCGTTAGACTAACCCTACAACTTCAAACCCTAAACCCTAAAGCGTACCGTATACATTCGTCCCCCTACTACATCCCGCTCTAGGGTTTAGGGTTTGAAGGTCGAGGGTTAGCCGATAGGCTAACCCTCGGGCTTCAAACCCTAAACCCTAGAGTGGGAACCCTCATCCATTTTAGGTTTTTAGGGTTTAGCATTTAGGGTTTAGATTTTCCAGGGTTTTTAGAATGTAGCTTTCCCCTCGGATTAGCAATTAAGCTTTAGGGTTTAGGGTTTGAAGTTGTAGGGTTAGCCGTTAGACTAACCCTACAACTTCAAACCCTAAACCCTAAAGCGCGGGCCGAAGGCCCCCGTAATCACACTCCCCCCTCGAATTAGCATTTAGCCCCCCAGGGTTTAGATTTTAGGGTTTAAGAATGTAGCTTTTCCCTCGGATTAGCAATTAAGCTTTAGGGTTTAGGGTTTAGCATTTAGGGTTTTAGAATGCGTCCTCATCATTTTTGAACTTTATAAGTAACTTACCCATGTGTAGGTTGTACTTACCCATGGGCAGGTTATACAACTCACCAGTTCCAGGTCTTTCCTACACATGTGTAGGATGAACGTGATGGAAAAAAAACGAAATTTAAAAAGTCTTCAAAAGTATATCGAATTGCATCTCTAATGAAAGAGGACGAAATTTCAAGACTACCCATGCTTTTTTTTCCGTCTAACGATGTACGGTTTGTGAGATAAAAGATTTTTAATGAATTAGATATTTTTTAATTTAATAAGAGGAGAGAGAGCTGGACAAGTTTTTTCATAATGACAATCATGCCCTTCCTGATCTTGATTAATGAAGGGCTAAAATTGGTTCTCGCATTCTTTTTTTTAGTGGTTCTCAAAATAACTCACCGATCTCTATCTCTATCTATATCTATATCTATATCTATATCTATATCTATACTATATTATAAAGTAAATAAGGTTTTCAACTTTCAACAATGTACACATGTTAATGCATGATGTATAATACATCTAAACCACATTACATCACCACGCCAGTGGCGGTACCACATGGGGGGCAAAGGGGGCAAATGCCCCCCTCAAAATTTAGATTTTGTCATGTATTTTTAAATTTTTCATCGATTTTTAGAATTTTCCTATAGGTTTTTAACATTTTGACCCCTTAATATTTATTTTTTACAAATTTTTTAATTTTGTCCCCTTTGAAGTTTTTTCCTGATACCGCCTCTGCCACCGGCGCCACCTCCACCGCCGCCGCAACGCGCATGTCCCATTCTCGTATTTAATAATATACGGTAGAAGCTAGGTTCGGTTCTGTAATCAATCACGTACGGCCATCACGTTTACACAAGTGAAACTGTAACACCCCAAAGATTTTAAGGTAAAAAGAAATTAACCCCTTTTATAGTTTTGACATTAAATTAATTTCCTAGTATTTTATTTTTGGTTATGGGGTTAATTTAGTTGGAACTTTAGCGGATAGCGGGTAAAAATACCCACAAAAAGTGAAAGGGGCGTGGCAAGCCCATAATGTGCCAGCCAATTCTTTCTTTTGAGTCATAGCTTCCACTCACTTGATCCTCTCCTTCTCAAGTCTTCTCTTTCATTCTTCTAAAAATTTATCTAAATCCTTCATGCAACCTAACATCTTCTAGTAATCATCAAGAACAATTAAAATCACCACCAATCATCTTTGTCAAGCATATTGAAAATTAGGGTTGAGTGGAAAAAGGGTGGTGGTGGCCAAAATTGTAAGAAGAAAAGAGAGGAAGGAGAACTTCCAATTCAAGTCTTGAATTAACTAATTGTTTGTTGAGGTATTGATTTTTCCCTAGTTAATTTCCATCTCTCTTTTGAAATTAGGGTTCATGGATGAACCAAATTGGGGGTTTTGCTAGAAAATGAATTATGGTTAATTTTCCCCAATTCCTTAGTTAACCTAGTTGTCATTGAGTTATATGTTGAGTTTGATTATGAAATGGATAAGTTCATGTGAAAATTTTAGTTAATGTGAAAAGATGAATTTTTGCTAGTTATTGAAAGGTGGATGAAAATGGTAGGATGAACTACCTAATGTTGTTGTTAAAGATGAAAGCAACTCAATGACAAATGGGTTGGGTTTTGGGTTTAGAAAGGCTAGTGTTTGAGTATGGCTAGGTTAAGCTAGTCAAGTTGTGAATATAAGCTTATGCACTTGTATGTTATTGATCATAGGTTGAAGCTTGTGTGTGTGCTTTATCGTTTAGCTTAATAGTTCAAATTGCGGAGGAGGTGAGTATATTTGCATACTTTTATGTTATGTTGGTATCCATGTGTGGAAAGACCACCATGTTGAAGTTGTTTATCCATGTGTGGAAAGACCACCATGTTGAAGTTGTTTATCCATGTGTGGAAAGACCACCATGTTGAAGTTGTTTATCCATGTGTGGAAAGACCACCATGTTGAAGTTGTTTATCCATGTGTGGAAAGACCACCATGTTGAAGTTGTTTATCCATGTGTGGAAAGACCACCATGTTGAAGTTGTTTATCCATGTGTGGAAAGACCACCATGTTGAAGTTGTTTATCCATGTGTGGAAAGACCACCATGTTGAAGTTGTTTATCCATGTGTGGAAAGACCACCATGTTGAAGTTGTTTATCCATGTGTGGAAAGACCACCATGTTGAAGTTGTTTATCCATGTGTGGAAAGACCACCATGTTGAAGTTGTTTATCCATGTGTGGAAAGACCACCATGTTGAAGTTGTTTATCCATGTGTGGAAAGACCACCATGTTGAAGTTGTTTATCCATGTGTGGAAAGACCACCATGTTGAAGTTGTTTATCCATGTGTGGAAAGACCACCATGTTGAAGTTGTTTATCCATGTGTGGAAAGACCACCATGTTGAAGTTGTTTATCCATGTGTGGAAAGACCACCATGTTGAAGTTGTTTATCCATGTGTGGAAAGACCACCATGTTGAAGTTGTTTATCCATGTGTGGAAAGACCACCATGTTGAAGTTGTTTATCCATGTGTGGAAAGACCACCATGTTGAAGTTGTTTATCCATGTGTGGAAAGACCACCATGTTGAAGTTGTTTATCCATGTGTGGAAAGACCACCATGTTGAAGTTGTTTATCCATGTGTGGAAAGACCACCATGTTGAAGTTGTTTATCCATGTGTGGAAAGACCACCATGTTGAAGTTGTTTATCCATGTGTGGAAAGACCACCATGTTGAAGTTGTTTATCCATGTGTGGAAAGACCACCATGTTGAAGTTGTTTATCCATGTGTGGAAAGACCACCATGTTGAAGTTGTTTATCCATGTGTGGAAAGACCACCATGTTGAAGTTGTTTATCCATGTGTGGAAAGACCACCATGTTGAAGTTGTTTATCCATGTGTGGAAAGACCACCATGTTGAAGTTGTTTATCCATGTGTGGAAAGACCACCATGTTGAAGTTGTTTATCCATGTGTGGAAAGACCACCATGTTGAAGTTGTTTATCCATGTGTGGAAAGACCACCATGTTGAAGTTGTTTATCCATGTGTGGAAAGACCACCATGTTGAAGTTGTTTATCCATGTGTGGAAAGACCACCATGTTGAAGTTGTTTATCCATGTGTGGAAAGACCACCATGTTGAAGTTGTTTATCCATGTGTGGAAAGACCACCATGTTGAAGTTGTTTATCCATGTGTGGAAAGACCACCATGTTGAAGTTGTTTATCCATGTGTGGAAAGACCACCATGTTGAAGTTGTTTATCCATGTGTGGAAAGACCACCATGTTGAAGTTGTTTATCCATGTGTGGAAAGACCACCATGTTGAAGTTGTTTATCCATGTGTGGAAAGACCACCATGTTGAAGTTGTTTATCCATGTGTGGAAAGACCACCATGTTGAAGTTGTTTATCCATGTGTGGAAAGACCACCATGTTGAAGTTGTTTATCCATGTGTGGAAAGACCACCATGTTGAAGTTGTTTATCCATGTGTGGAAAGACCACCATGTTGAAGTTGTTTATCCATGTGTGGAAAGACCACCATGTTGAAGTTGTTTATCCATGTGTGGAAAGACCACCATGTTGAAGTTGTTTATCCATGTGTGGAAAGACCACCATGTTGAAGTTGTTTATCCATGTGTGGAAAGACCACCATGTTGAAGTTGTTTATCCATGTGTGGAAAGACCACCATGTTGAAGTTGTTTATCCATGTGTGGAAAGACCACCATGTTGAAGTTGTTTATCCATGTGTGGAAAGACCACCATGTTGAAGTTGTTTATCCATGTGTGGAAAGACCACCATGTTGAAGTTGTTTATCCATGTGTGGAAAGACCACCATGTTGAAGTTGTTTATCCATGTGTGGAAAGACCACCATGTTGAAGTTGTTTATCCATGTGTGGAAAGACCACCATGTTGAAGTTGTTTATCCATGTGTGGAAAGACCACCATGTTGAAGTTGTTTATCCATGTGTGGAAAGACCACCATGTTGAAGTTGTTTATCCATGTGTGGAAAGACCACCATGTTGAAGTTGTTTATCCATGTGTGGAAAGACCACCATGTTGAAGTTGTTTATCCATGTGTGGAAAGACCACCATGTTGAAGTTGTTTATCCATGTGTGGAAAGACCACCATGTTGAAGTTGTTTATCCATGTGTGGAAAGACCACCATGTTGAAGTTGTTTATCCATGTGTGGAAAGACCACCATGTTGAAGTTGTTTATCCATGTGTGGAAAGACCACCATGTTGAAGTTGTTTATCCATGTGTGGAAAGACCACCATGTTGAAGTTGTTTATCCATGTGTGGAAAGACCACCATGTTGAAGTTGTTTATCCATGTGTGGAAAGACCACCATGTTGAAGTT
Organism: Erigeron breviscapus; assembly: GCA_034093135.1. Classification (NCBI taxonomy): domain Eukaryota; kingdom Viridiplantae; phylum Streptophyta; class Magnoliopsida; order Asterales; family Asteraceae; genus Erigeron; species Erigeron breviscapus. Next base: position 87,032,548 of record CM067171.1, on the reverse strand, counting down.
GTTTATCCATGTGTGGAAAGACCACCATGTTGAAGTTGTTTATCCATGTGTGGAAAGACCACCATGTTGAAGTTGTTTATCCATGTGTGGAAAGACCACCATGTTGAAGTTGTTTATCCATGTGTGGAAAGACCACCATGTTGAAGTTGTTTATCCATGTGTGGAAAGACCACCATGTTGAAGTTGTTTATCCATGTGTGGAAAGACCACCATGTTGAAGTTGTTTATCCATGTGTGGAAAGACCACCATGTTGAAGTTGTTTATCCATGTGTGGAAAGACCACCATGTTGAAGTTGTTTATCCATGTGTGGAAAGACCACCATGTTGAAGTTGTTTATCCATGTGTGGAAAGACCACCATGTTGAAGTTGTTTATCCATGTGTGGAAAGACCACCATGTTGAAGTTGTTTATCCATGTGTGGAAAGACCACCATGTTGAAGTTGTTTATCCATGTGTGGAAAGACCACCATGTTGAAGTTGTTTATCCATGTGTGGAAAGACCACCATGTTGAAGTTGTTTATCCATGTGTGGAAAGACCACCATGTTGAAGTTGTTTATCCATGTGTGGAAAGACCACCATGTTGAAGTTGTTTATCCATGTGTCAAACATTTTTTTTGGAGTTGCAGAATTTTGAACAGGTCTGAGACCAGTAGGATCCCACTGCGGCGCAGTGGGAGGTGTTCAACCCCACTGCGGCGCAGTGGGGGTTTGCTGTAAAAAAAAAAAATATATATATTTTCAGTTTTCGGTTTATCGAGTATGGTCCTTTCACAAACATATATAAATTCAGCCATCGGTGTTGTTTACTATCCATTTCAAATTCAACAACATTAAAACAACTTATAATTGCCACCCAAAATACACACACACATACAAAAATGGCACAAGTAGTGAGCAACAAAAAAGTAATACTAAAAGATTACGTTGTTGGGTTGACAAAAGAATCAGACATGATCCTCAAAACATCTGACACAATCGAACTCAAACTCCCAGAAGGCTCAAATGGTGTTCTTGTTAAGACTCTTTACTTGTCTATTGATCCTTATACGCGTAGCCAGATGTCCTTCTCTGAAGACAATTTTGTGCCTTCCTTTACTCCTGGTTCTGTGTGTATCTCTCTCCCTCTCTTTATATATATATAACTATTTGAATCGAAAAAACCATGATAAGCTTTTAATTATAACCTGATGTTCATATGTGAATGATATTTGTGAACAAATTTGTTCACATATGAACAGGTCAAATCATACTTAATATTACTTCATATAAAAACGGTTTTCAGATGAACCTTACCTTGTATATCTCTACATATCTTTCCTTTTTAGTTTTTTTTTTCTTGTTTTTTTCAATTTTTAAAAATGTATTTAATAAAAACTCATTCCAAATATGTGATATATATATATATATATGTATATGTATATATATATATACGTAATTTTATATATATATAAGCGTAAATGCCCAGTAACCTCTTAGTCCGTAGAGGAATTTTGCCTCTCAAGCTAACGACCATGCTAAAGACACGAATCAATGATCACCGAAACAAGATATTAGCCAAAACACGCTAAAACTTTTATTGAAGAAATCTAACTCAAAACTCCAATATTCGGTGTGTACAATCCCTAACCCTAACTCGGTTCGGTGTACACATAATCCCTACCCATAGCACGGTATATATAGACTAACCAAAACATATTAGACTATAATTAGGATTCTACTAATTATCTAGACACATAATTAGATATAAACACATATATATATATATATATATATATATATATATATATATATATATATATATATATATATATATATATATATATATATATATATATATATATATATATATATATATATATATATATATATATATATATATATATATATATATATATATATATATATATATATATATATATATATATATATATATATATATATATATATATATATATATATATATATATATATATATATATATATATATATATATATATATATATATATATATATATATATATATATATATATATATATATATATATATATATATATATATATATATATATATATATATATATATATATATATATATATATATATATATATATATATATATATATATATATATATATATATATATATATATATATATATATATATATATATATATATATATATATATATATATATATATATATATATATATATATATATATATATATATATATATATATATATATATATATATATATATATATATATATATATATATATATATATATATATATATATATATATATATATATATATATATATATATATATATATATATATATATATATATATATATATATATATATATATATATATATATATATATATATATATATATATATATATATATATATATATATATATATATATATATATATATATATATATATATATATATATATATATATATATATATATATATACGAGTATATATATATATATATAAAAGATTGGTTACTTATATATATGTTATATATATAAATATATATACTAGTCTTCAGCCCGTGACGGATAGTCTCAAAATATATATATCAAAGGTAAATATCAAAATAATAAATAACAAAACAGGTAAAAAATAACAAAACATGAACAAAACAAATTTAAAATAATAAACCCTTTTGTAGTATAAGAAGAAGCCATAATCAAACTATAATTGACAACAAACTAAATTAAAAGAATAACATAACAAATATCAAATAATAAACAAACACGAACAAAATATCAAAAATAAAATTAAAGTGATATAAAAAAACCGTATGTTTCTTTTGTTGAGAAATTTACTTAACTTGATTTGTTTATTAAAGATAGGAAGGAGAAGAATAATATGAATGAGGATAATTAATAAAAATTTAGCTTGTATATATAATAAATTATTGGGAGAGCTTTAAAAATATTATATATCTTTAAAATCTAAAAAGATTTGTTTTGATAGAAAAAGATTTATGATAGAGTTTTAAATATAATTATCTATTTAATTAGCAAATAAAAAATAAAAAAAATCTAGAAAAAAGGAGAGCTCTAGAGTAATTAGGAAAGATCTTTAAGCTTAAAAAGAGCTTTAAGAGGTGTCAAGTGTACCCCCAACCTCCTCTTTTAGTTATAGTATATATTTACAATGTGATATTATTATGAAAGATAATTAAGAATTAAATATAAACATACTTGTGATCCTGTACTTGACATTCAAGTATATGTCTTTGTTCATGATATGAGCCCATAACACGAATAGGTTTATTTTCAATCACTTGTCCTATGATAAATAGATAACAAATAGGATTGTTTTCATATTCTTTGATAACAATTAAAACTCTTGATTTGAGTGACAATTGTAACTTTAAACATTAATACGCAAAACTAATCTTATATAAAAAGGGAGAAAATTTTATACCTTTTTGATTGAGAGATAGAATGAATCTTGAATGGAAGTTCATATTGATTTGGATTTAGTATTCAAGTAACCCTCTGTTGTAAATCGTGTTTTGTTTAGTGATCGTCCCATGTTCTGTGAAACCTATTGTGTTTAGGATAAGGATGTTGTATATCGTCATCTGTTATTGTGTTTGGGATAGGTATCTAGAGTTCATATTGTGTTTATATAAAATATTAAATTTATTAATATTTATAATTTATAAAAATATAATCTAATATATTATTAAATTGGACGACATTATCAAAATTGTATTGACATACCAATGTACGACATCTATAGGTATCAATTTATAATATTTTATAATGTTTACTTATAAGCTAATATTTATCTTTAGTCATGTTGTCGACATTGATATCTATATGTGTAAATCTATATTTATTTATAAGATAAAAAGTCAAGAAAAGTCAAAATTACATTGAATACATATATTGTATTTCATCTTTTGAAATAAATTTTTGTAGACAATATTTCATATGTTGAAATTTTTTTAATTAATTAAATGATTAAAATCTTCTCAAGTTGATGGCTAAAAATAAATATAAATTAAGTATTCAAGGCTAAAAAGTGTAAATTATTGATGGAAAACAAAAAAGTGTAAATTAATGAGACTTTTTCTACAAATATTAATATAAAAATTCTAGAGTAATTAGGAGAGAGTATTAGACCTAAAAAGAGATTTTAAGGGTGTCAAGTGTACCCTCAACCTCCTCTTTTAGTTATATTATAATAGTTCAAGTCCACAACATGTTAATTATCATGGCAAGTATAGCCCGGCGGAACTTGACCATTATTACAGGAGGGGTAAAAAAAATTTATTTTTTAAATATGATATTTTGTTTTTTAATTTTTGAGGGGTAAATACACTTTAAAATTTTTTTACCCTCAAATATTAAATAATTGCTGATTATAGCCCAAAATTCTGTAGGCAGAACCCCCTTCTGATCTTCCGCCACCGTATAGGAGTATATTTTAGAGGAAGGTGGTTTATGTTACAAATCTTGATTTTTTTTCCTTCTTTTGGATTGTTAATAGGTATGACTGGTATTACTGCTTATGTTGCATTCCATGAGATTTGTTCTCCAAAGAAAGGAGAGTATGTCTATATATCAGCGGCTGCAGGTTCAGTCGGTCTACTACTTGGGCAGTTTTCTAAGGCGAGAGGATGCTATGTTATCGGGAGTGCTGGTTCAAAAGAAAAGGTTGGTTTGTTTTACAGTCATTAAGAAATCAGTAATAAAAGAGTACCAATTCATTTCTGCTTATTGCCATATTAATTTTCATAGAATGTCACAAATCTGACAAATAGTTGGTTTTGTATTTGTATTTATCACCTAAGGTTGACCTATTGAAGAACAAATTTGGATTTGATGAAGCTTTTAACTACAAGGAAGAGAAAGATCTAGATGCAGCTCTAAAGAGGTTAGCTTTTGAAAATCTAGAGGTAGCTAGGGTACAGACAAAATGGGTTTGGGTTGGCTGGATTGAGATTGTGATTGACTAAATCATTTATAAACAACTAGTGTAACAAAAGTAATTAAAAAGAGTTATGTCATTTGAATAATAATTGTGCTTTTAGAGTAAAATGATTAAAAGGTTTTAAGTTTTTAACTTTTACACATTAAAGAATACACTTTGGACACCTTCAAACCATTAGTTTCTGTTGGGGAATTCGGTGATATAACGAACAAAACCGGATATAATACAATCTTTGAAGGCACGTGATCGTTTTGCAGATTGAATCAATTTGGCGGTTCACCTAAACTATTCAATCAGATACAATCAAAGATTAAGAATTTTCTGTGTGTATATATTTGAGAGAAAAGAATCCGAAGGAGAAGAAGAGAGAATATATCGACCATAAACAATGAACGGGTATTTATCAATTTAGGCCCACTAAGCGCCTTTGTGGCACTTAATTACATAGGTTTTCAATTGGCAAAAACAGTCCCTCAGCTCGACCCAGCCAGGGGCTCTGCCCCTTGGACCCCGCTCCCAGAGGCGTTGCCCCCGGACCCCCGTACCTTCAGATAGGCGTGCACTCCGCACCTCCAAGCCTAAATGATGTATTATTATGACGATAATGGTCAAACAAGTTAATCCAATTACACTAAAATATCTAACAGTTTCGTGGGACTTATGTAACCCATTTCCTTTCTGTTTTTACTCACTTTACGTATCTGCCCTATTCAGAAGTTAATGGTTTCATATTGCCGTCTCCATAATGAAAAGCAATCGTTAGCCAGTTTAGTTTCTGAGATGTCTTGTTTCTAACATAATATGTCAGGTACTGTCCCAAAGGAATTGATGTTTACTTTGAAAACGTTGGGGGAAAGATGTTGGAGGCGGTACTCTTAAATATGCGCTTATATGGGCGTATTGCTGGTATCGGGATGATCTCACAGCACAACGTTGTGGAAGAGGAGCCGGTGCGTTACCTGTTGTCTGTGATCACAAAACGTCTAACCATGAAAGGGTTCGTCGTGCACGAACATTATGACTTGTTTCCAAAGTATTATGAAATGATTTTACCCCTTATTAAAAATGGGACTATACAAATAGAAGACATTGCAGAGGGAATTGAGAGTGCACCTGCAGCTTTGGTTGGGATGTTTTCGGGTAAAAATGTTGGGAAGCAAGTAGTAGCCGTGGCTCGTGAATAAGGACTCGTGCAAATGTTGGTAGATACGAGGTGTGTTGCTAAATGGATTGAAGCTTATGAGGGCCTGTTTGTTTTTGTATTTATTAAGGGTTATTCAGTATTGTTATTTGGTTTATATATGTGTTTGAATAAAAATATATTAGCAACTTAATTAATAAAGCAGTTTTTTGTTACTTTCGTTCTTTACGTATAAAGTTTTATACAAACATACCATGATGATTTATTGTATTAAGATTTTTATCAATTAACTCTTAAGTTTTAAACAAAAACACACCTAAGTATTGTATCTTTTATACTGTATTTTTGTTTCTTTGATATATTTTTGTACTACCTTATAAAAATTCTAACTCATAATGAACATATTAATATATATTTTAAACAACGAGTTAGTAGTTAGTAGTTACTAATTAGCATTCGAGACATGACAGTGACATCCAAATGGACAGTATGCGGAGCTCGAACCACACATGCCTGAGATAAAATTCAAGACTCTCGAAAACCCCCAATAATCTACTCATACAAATGTAAATGAGTTACTGTATTAAGACATTACTAATTAACTCAATAAAGTTTCAAAAAAATAACACTCAAGTATTTTGTAAGTTTTATATTTTCTGAATATATACTTTTATGTATATTTGTTTTCTATCCTAGTTTTTTTTTTCTTTTTTGGTAAAAGACACCAATATACAAGCTCACAACAGAGCATAGGTGAAACTTTTTTTTGACAAGTGAATTTTACCTCAGACGCGTATGATGTGTGTTAATCGCACAACGAAAGGGTCCCGCACTAAGCGGATCTTAAATAGCCTTTCTCACCATACCACCTCACCATCAGTTGTCCAGTTGATATATGTGGGATATGAATTTGAAAATTGTTTTGATAATTATGGTTTTTCCCATTCCCTTTTTTATTATGGCATACCAAATACAACCTTAAGATGTTAGGGTTTAAAACCCATGCTTCACTTATTTTACCTCCCTTGTTTGCTTTACCAAAGATTGTATTTTTGTTCTCCATTTCAATGCCATTTACTGATTTGCATTTACATCAACCGGGGGTCAAATCGTGGAAACCTCCCCGCCACAACAAAAACCTTGCAGGCTTGCAGCCTATACATGGATTGGGAGTAGCAATGGTCCTTAAATTGATTATGGGAATTCGAACTTTAACAAAGGCGACCTAGCTAGTTTGGGAGGAACTGGATGGGAGGTATTAAACATTATCAATTCTACAGACTTGATACAAAATTTTAACATACTGATGTGCCTCTGTTATACAATACAATAATTCATGGTACCTTTTTTTTTATGTATCCGTATATGTATATGTATATGCATAACATTTTGTATAATAATTCATGTTAAGAAACAACACACAACAACAACAACAACATGACCCAATCTTTGAGCGGGGTATGGGGGAGGTAGGCTGTAGACAGTCTTACCTCTACCCAAAAGTAGAGATACTGCTTCCAAAAGGACCTCCGGCCAAAGAGGTAAAAGTAGGAAAGTGTGAAGGGTTTAGTTACCATACCTGCGGGTCGAAAATAGTCAAAGAAGATATACCTGTCTGCTGAGTATCCCCCGGCTACATTAAGAGAAGGGAAAAATAGCAAACATACGACTTAACATACTTTAACACAAGTCGACAATACATATACACTATCAACCATATTAAACAACATAAAAGCATAAAAACATAATAACCATAGTGTAACATTCTTGATTTTTGACTTGTATTTAACGTGACTAAACCTAATTAAATGTATTTTGATTTCGCAAATTAAGTGAAATTTTATCTAAATTGATCCTTTGACGTGACGTGTGCTTAATTTAACTTATTCTTGGATAATGGAATGACTTAAATGCTATTTGACGATTTTATGACGTGTATTATACTAGTCGAGATTTTATTACGGTTTTAAGTCGGTATATGACGTAACGTGGCGCTTAATTAACTAGAAATGTTATCGGGTGATCCATGGGTTGACCCATGACCCATGAACCACCACCTTGCTCCAACCTTATCCAACCTCCCACCCAAATCCCACTCTTCCACCCATATCCATTCATTTCATCTCTTCCTTTCTCTCACTAATTGAATGCAAGACTCTTATCTCTCTCTCTCTAGCAAATCATCATCATTAAATGTTACTCTAGCTAAATTAATCATAAATTCTTCATCTTCATCATCATTATTACATCATATCAAAAGACCAAGTCTTCTAGTGCGAGAAATCACCACTTTCGGGTTAATTTCAGATTTGAGGCTTTATTGAAGGTTTTGGTAAGTTAAACTTATCTCATAATATCATTTTATGCTTGTAAACTTATTTTTAATCATATACAAGTATTCTTGAGTCAAAACTTGTGTCAAATTCAATTATGGGTCAAATTTAGGGTTCTAAAGGAACAAATGGGTCAAAATTCGGATTTATCCGTTGTTGGATGTTATGAGTCAAATCTTTGTAGTAAAATATGTTTGAATACATGTCACAAGTCTAACATAAGCGATTGTCAAGCAAAACTTCGAGTTAAGACCGATTTACAATAAAATTAGGGTTTTTATTTTGTAAAATGGGTCAAAAACCTAATTTTCGGATTCGGTTGTGTTATGGATCAAATTCTCAGATGGGTTATGTTTCTTATCACATACTTAAACTAATACAAGCAATCCTTGGCCACATTTCGGATTTAAAAATGAAAAACCGAATTAGGGTTTTCAAATAAGTAAAATAGGTCAAGAACAAGTTAATCACGAAATTGATACCTTGGATCAAAATTATGTTTTGGAACACGTTTGTTTACATCTTCCTGTGTCTACCAAGGATTAAAAACGAGTTTTTGAAGCCTATAAGTCGGATTTGTATGTTCAATTGGGGTTAATTGTGTTTGGTCAACTTTGACTTTAAAAAGTCAAATCTGTTCTTCCTTGATCCTTGCCCAGAATTCGCATCCCCTGCACCACCGTAACTTACGTCCCCTGTGGCGTAGGTTACGCCGCCCTGCAAATCCAAAATGGACCTTACGCCATTTTCTTTCTGTTTACGTCAATTTCGAACCATCCAAACGCCAAAAAGCCTTATTGCATGACACCGTAGGTTACGCCTAAACCTGCTGTATCTTACGCCAGTTCAAAGGTCACCACCGTACCCTACGCCCCTATGTGTCGTACCTTACGCCCCATGAAATTTCTGCCACCGTCTGTTACGCCACCACCACCGTACCTTACGGTGGTGTGTATCTTTTGATTTCCAGTTTTGGTATTTCTGCCTCTTTGACTCATGAATCAATTTGGGCTTCCATTTAAGCTTCTTATTAATCTGATTTGTGCCAAAGATGAGTTATAATCGTTATTTTGGAGGTTGGGGACAATGGGGTCTTAATTTGGAGACTGACTTATGAAAAGGGTGATATATCTATATAACATACGTATATATATATATATTCACATAAATTGATAGTTGTAATGACATTTAAAAAGCATAGGTGGGGGCGGCTGGAATGGAAGTCAACAATTAAGGATTGATTTTTTTTTATAAATTAATTTAAATTACATCTAAATACATACAAACTAATACAATTACATTTAAATACCTACAAATTTATATACTTACATATTAATAACATATGTGATATAAAAACGTTGATAGGTCGTGAACGTTGAGAAATTCCTGGACATTCGTAGCTCGTTGAACACCAATAACAAGAACTTAATTTGCTTTTAATCGGCGAAGGTGAGTTTCGTAGCCCCTACGGTTATTTTATTTGGGGTGGAAAGTGTACTCGTTGATTAAATGATTGTCGGTTGATATAAATTGTTGTGATATGAAATGAGACGTTAGATATCTAATTGATTGATTGTGATATGTGTTATGTGACGTTTCAACGTGACGAATGACGTATATATATTACTATTCACATAAATTGATAGTTGTAATGACATTTAAAAAGCATAGGTGGGGGCGGCTGGAATGGAAGTCAACAATTAAGGATTGATTTTTTTTTATAAATTAATTTAAATTACATCTAAATACATACAAACTAATACAATTACATTTAAATACCTACAAATTTATATACTTACATATTAATAACATATGTGATATAAAAACGTTGATAGGTCGTGAACGTTGAGAAATTCCTGGACATTCGTAGCTCGTTGAACACCAATAACAAGAACTTAATTTGCTTTTAATCGGCGAAGGTGAGTTTCGTAGCCCCTACGGTTATTTTATTTGGGGTGGAAAGTGTACTCGTTGATTAAATGATTGTCGGTTGATATAAATTGTTGTGATATGAAATGAGACGTTAGATATCTAATTGATTGATTGTGATATGTGTTATGTGACGTTTCAACGTGACGAATGACGTATATATATTACTATTTTGTATTGACGTGACGGTGGATTGACGAATCCACACCCGGCATGATTATACTCGGGATAAGGGTTTTTGAGCCCATATTATGACGTTTATATATATATTGACGATTATTGTGACGTGACGTTTGTTGTATTGACTTTGACGTGATTAGGTATTCAAATCCTCACTTATCGATAACGGTTGATATCCCGACACTTGATTTTTATTACAAAAACCTACGAACTCACCAACTTTATGTTGACACGTTTTAGTACACTTTTCAGGTGAACAGGTTAATGGAAGACGTATTTGATGATTTATTACTTGATTGTGCTTGGATTGGACTTCTTAGATCCGTGATTCATAGTTCCCGCTTATGGGTTATGCTTAAGATCATTTACCATCTTTTGAACTATTATTTTGTAAACGTTTGATGGGCGTGCTCCTTATGCATTATTCTTGATCCAGTATTTGTATTTGAATGATTTGTATGGGTTGTCTAATCCTTTTAATGCATTTAGAATTATCTCTACTTAATTTCCATGTCGTGCTGTGCTTAGTATGTAACCCTCGTGATTCCGCCTTGTCAGGGTGTTACAGAATGGTATCAGAGCCAGGTTGTAGAGAATTAGGTGGATTGACCTAGCCTATAGCCATTGCACCCACATTTCATATTAGCATGCATGATAAGGAAATTTTGTGTGCAACGTGAATTGTATGACGCATAAAACTTGTTTAAAACGGAGTTCGTAGGTTTCATATGACTTGTGACTTGATTAATTATGTGATGACTTGATTGGCGTATGTGGTTGTGTCCGGATATCACCGTGACTTGTCGAATTGATGTTGACGTATATTCTTGGAGTTACTTAGAATTATTAACCCTAGCAAAGTGAAATGATGGCATTAATGGAGTATGGCACTCGGTAACTCTAGAGGCGCCTGATCAACAAATTTATGGTTACCCTATGTCATATAAAGTTAATGACCTCGTGGATTGCGCATTGTGGATAGAGTATAGTAGTTAACCCGGTATGTTTGATGAGTGTTTGTTAGGTGGAGGGTTAGCCGCTGGTACACCCTGTATACATACCCGACCAATACTTAGAGAGCATAACGGAACCGAGTCCCGACATCCATTCAATATATTAACGGTGTGGAGGGTTAGCCGCTGGTACACCCTGTATACAAACACTTTTAAAGTGTTGAATGTTGAAGTTAAGATTCGGACTATGCTTTACCCGCCTTGTTATGACTTGACCCCTTTTATATTGTGTTAATCGATTTGTGAATTGTGTTGATTGATCATGAATTGTATGATCGACGAAGCCTTAGATTATTGCCATGATAAAATCCACGTAGAGATATGCATGATAGACGGTCTAGGGAAAACCCTAGATGTAAAATGCTTGTTACGTGATAATTGGTTTTGTATAACTCGTGTGTGAATCGTGAGAACTAACTTTCTAATCTAACACGTGTGCTCAGGATAATGGTTAGACCAAGGAGAGTCGTGAGACCCCCCCGAAATCAAGATGAACAAGAAGAAGTTGTAGGTGGACGTGGTGGTAGAGGTGGTCGTGGTGGTAGAGGAGGTCGAGGAGGTCGTGGTGGCCGAGGTGGCCGGGGTGGTGCAAACCCTCGGGTATCAACCAAGGTAATCACTCAAGCTTTGAACGATCTTATGCCAGATCTCGTGGCCCAAATTTCGGCGGCCATGGAAGCTACGAATGAACAAGAGGAACCGGAAGATGAAGCGGTTCATGTTGAAAATGAGAATGAAAATGTGGATGTGAATGGTGCTTATGTCCAACAAAGAAATGATAATGCCTACCGCCAAGGTTGCATCTTCAAAGATTTTAAGGCTTGTGGAGCTCCGGAATGGAAGGGAGAAGGTGGAGCCACCGGTTGTTTGGAGTGGCTAGAGAAGATTGAAGCCGTTATTCCTAGGAGTGGGTGTACTCAAGACCAAAGGGTTTCTCACGCCACCGGCATGCTAGGAGGTGATCCTCTAGAGTGGTGGAATGTGGAGGTGGATAATTTGGGGATTGATCTTGCAAATTCCATACCTTAGAGAAAGCTTCAAGCAAATGATTGTTGCCAAGTATTGTCCACCGTATGAGATGAGGAACCTACAAGAAGAATTCACAAGCCTCTCCATGAAAGGAGCCGATCATGTGGGTTATACCCGTCGGTTCAATCAACTTTCTAGGCTCATCCCTCATCTTGTAAGACCCGAAGATAAGAAGGTGGAGAAGTATGTTGTCGGTTTGCCTCATAAAGTGGGGTGCTTGTCTCTCATCCCACCATGCCACTAACCATCAATGAGGCCATTACCCGAACCGCTAGTGTCACCATGGATCTTGTGAAAGGTGGTGAACTAGGCATAAATGAAGTCAAGAGAAAAGATGTGGCCGAGTCAAGTGGCACCAAGAAGGATGAAAGGCGTGATCACAAGCGTCATAATCGTGGTGGTAAGGTGTATGCGGCGGTTGTGCCACATGTTGAGCACCCGAAAGGTGGTTATGCCGGGTCTAGTCCTTTGTGCCCTAGGTGTAACCGTCACCATCGGGCTAATGTAAGGTGTGATGCTTGCTTCCATTGTAAACAACCGGGTCACACTTCAAAATTTTGTCCTACTAACGGTCGTGTTGCTCCTTTGAACGTTGCTCCCCTCAATATGAGACGTCCCCCGATGGCACCGGGTACTTGTTATGAATGTGGTAGCCAAGATCACTATCGTAACCGGTGTCCTAATCTCAGTGGCCAACAAGTTCAAGTGACCGTGCATCCTAACCAATTGCAAATTGCTGGTCCAAATCAAAATCGGGGAAATCAAGGCCAACAACAACATCAAGCTCCACAACAACAACTTGCTCCCCGTGGAAGAGCTTTTGCCGTGAATGCGGTCGAGGCTCGTGTTGATCCTAACGTCGTTGCAGGTACATTTCTCCTCAACAACCAATATGCTACCGTATTATTTGATTCCGGGGCCGATTTAGTCTTGTCTCCAATGATTTCATACCGTTGATTGATGTTAGACTTAGTCCTTTGTCGTATTACATTGAACTTGAAATGGTAAATGGCGGGTTAACTAAAATTGATCAAGTGGTTCGTGATTGTACCTTAGAGTTATGTGACTACCCATTCCTTATTGATTTGGTTCCGTCTGATATCGGTAGTTTTGACGTGATTGTGGGTATGGATTGGTTGTCGGCAATGAATGCGGTTATAGATTGTGGTAGTAAGGTTGTGAGAATCCCGTTAGATAATGGTGAAGAGTTGGTGGTTCAAGGCGAGACGACCGAGCCGTGGGAAAGAAAAGTATATAATGTCAATGTCACCAAAGTCGAACTAAAAGCCGTGCCCGTAGTTAATAGGTTCATGGATGTATTCCCGGATGACCTACCGGGGTTGCCTCCATCTCGTGAACTTTATTTCCGTATCGATCTTGTCCCAAATGCTTCTCCCGTGGCCAAGGCACCCTATCGCCTAGCCATCACCGAAATGCAAGAGTTGGCCACCCAACTCAAAGAACTTCAAGAAAAGGGTTTCATCCGCCCTAGTCAATCACCGTGGGGTGCACCAGTCTTATTTGTCATAAAGAAAGACGGTTTCTTCCGTATGTGTATCGATTATCGTGAACTAAACAAACTCACGGTGAAAAACCGTTATCCTCTCCCAAGAATTGATGACTTGTTTGATCAACTCCAAGGCGCTCGTTTCTTTTCTAAGATTGATTTGCGGTCGGGGTACCATCAATTACGTGTCCATGAAGATGATATCCACAAAACGGCCTTTCGTACACGTTATGGGCATTTTGAATTCACGGTTATGCCTTTTGGGTTAACAAATGCACCGGCGGTGTTCATGGACTTGATGAACCGGGTGTGTTCGCCCTACTTGGATGAGTTTGTCATTGTCTTCATTGATGACATTCTTATCTACTCTAAAACTAAGGAAGATCACGCCGAACATTTGAAGAAAGTCTTAGAGTTACTTCGGGAGAAGAAATTGTATGCCAAGTTCTCCAAGTGTGAATTTTGGCTTGAAGAGGTCCACTTTCTTGGTCACGTGGTGAGCAAGGAGGGAATTCATGTGGACCCTAGTAAAATTGAAGCGGTGAAAAATTGGAGACGACCCGAGACGCCAACTGAGATTCGTCAATTTCTTGGTTTGGCGGGTTATTATCGACGATTCATTGAAATTTTTTCCAAGATTGCCCAACCTTTGACCTTGTTGACTTAACGGGAAAGAAGGTTTGAGTGGGGCGAGAAACAAGAACATGCATTCCAATTGTTGAAAGACAAGTTGTGTGATGCACCCATTTTAACCTTGCCCGATGGAGCCGATGATTTTGTTGTTTATTGTGATGCGTCCGGGCAAGGATTGGGTTGTGTCTTAATGCAACGGGGTAAAGTAATTGCTTATGCCTCTAGGCAATTGAAGGTGCATGAGAAGAATTACCCGACTCATGACTTGGAGTTGGGAGCGGTCGTATTTGCTTTGAAATGTTGGAGGCATTACTTGTATGACACTAAAAGTGTGATCTATACTGATCACAAGAGCCTTCAACACATTTTTGATCAAAGTGAATTGAATATGAGGCAACGAAGATGGCTTGAGCTCTTTAGTGATTATGATTGTGTTATCCGGTACCACCCGGGTAAGGCAAATGTTGTAGCCGATGCTTTGAGCCGAAAAGAACGTATAAAGCCAAGACGAATCAAAGCCATGAGCCTTGTTGTGATAAGAAGTGTTCGTGACTCCATCATTGAAGCACAAAGGTTGGCAACTAGGCCGGAAAACTTCATTAATGAAGCGTTACACGGCTTAGAAGAACAATTTGATAAAAAGAATGATGACGGTTTGTATTTTGTTGAACGATTGTGGATTCCCGTTCTTGACGGGTGGCGATTGAAATTGATGAATGAAGCTCATAAGTCGGCCTACTCGGTTCATCCGGGTTCCGACAAGATGTATTTTGGCTTGAGAGACTTGTATTGGTGGCCGGGAATGAAGAAAGACATTGCTAGATACGTTAGTGAATGCATCACGTGTTTGCAAGTAAAAGCCGACCACAAGAAACCACCCGGTTTGCTAGTTTAACCGGCGACACCGAAGTGGAAATGGGAAGATATTGCCATGGACTTCATCACGAAGTTACCTAGAACGAGTAGTGGTCGGGACACCATTTGGGTGATAATTGACCGGTTGACTAAGTCGGCTCACTTCTTAGCCATCCGGGAAGATGATAAATTTGACACCATGGCACGCTTGTACATCAAAGAAGTGATATCCAAACATGGAGTGCCGATTTCCATCTTAACCGATCGGGATGCCCGATTTACTTCAAAATTTTGGAAGGCGTTCCAGAAAGCAATGGGTACTCAACTTAACATGAGTACGACGTTCCACCCTCAAACCGATGGTCAAAGCGAAATGACGATTCAAACGCTTGAAGATATGTTACGGGCTTGTGCCATTGATTTTGGTGGCAATTGGGATGTACACTTACCATTAGTCAAAGTTTCCTATAACAATAGCTACCACACTAGTATCCAAATGGCTCCGTTTAAAGCGTTGTATGGGAGAGATTGTAGGTCACCTTTAGCATGGGGGGAGGTTGGTGAAAGCCAACTAATCGGGCCCGAAATTGTCATTGAAACAACTAAAGTAATCTCACAAATTAAAGAAAAATTGAGGGTAGCCCAAGAAAGACAATTGAAGTATGCAAATGTGAGACGACGGCCACTTGAGTTTGAAGTCGGTGATTATGTGTTGCTTAAAGTGTCCCCGTGGAAATGCGTGGTTCGGTTTGTGAAACGTGGCAAGTTAGGCCCGAGGTATATCGGCCCATTTAAAATCCTTGAACGAATTGGCCCGGTGGCGTATTGATTGGAACTTCCTCAAAACTTGAGTGGAGTTCATAACGTTTTCCATATTTGTAATCTCCGGAAGTGTTTGGCCGATCCAACACTACACGTGCCCCTTGAAGAAATCCGTGTCGACAAAACGTTGAGATTTGTGGAAGAACCGATAGAAATACTAGATCGGGAAACTAGGAAGCTTAAGAACACTCGGTACACACTCGTTAAAGTAAGATGGCAAGCTAGACGTGGGCCCGAATTTACTTGGGAACGCGAGGACTCCATGAAAGCCAAGTATCCTCATTTATTCGACGAATCTAGTTAGATTTAAATTTCGGGACGAAATTCCTTTAACGGGGGAATGATGTAACATTCGTGATTTTTGACTCGTATTTAACGTGACTAAACCTAATTAAATGTAATTTGATTTCGAAAATTAAGTGAAATTTTATCTAAATTGACCCTTTGACGTGACGTGTGCTTAATTTAACTTATTCTTGGATAATGGAATGACTTAAATGCTATTTGACGATTTTATGACGTGTATTATACTAGTCGAGATTTTATTACGGTTTTAAGTCGGTATATGACGTAACGTGGCGCTTAATTAACTAGAAATGTTATCGGGTGATCCATGGGTCGACCCATGACCTATGAACCACCACCTTGCTCCAACCTCCTACCCAATCCCACTCTTCCACCCATATCCATTCATTTCATCTCTTCCTTTCTCTCACTAATTGAATGCAAGACTCTTATCTCTCTCTCTCTAGCAAATCATCATCATTAAATGTTACTCTAGCTAAATTAATCATAAATTCTTCATCTTCATCATCATTATTACATCATATCAAAAGACCAAGTCTTCTAGTGCGAGAAATCACCACTTTCGGGTTAATTTCAGATTTGAGGCTTTATTGAAGGTTTTGGTAAGTTAAACTTATCTCATAATATCATTTTGTGTTTGTAAACTTATTTTTAATCATATACAAGTATCCTTGAGTCAAAACTTGTGTCAAATTCAATTATGGGTCAAATTTAGGGTTCTAAAGGAACAAATGGGTCAAAATTCGGATTTATCCGTTGTTGGATGTTATGAGTCAAATCTTTGTAGTAAAATATGTTTGAATACATGTCACAAGTCTAACATAAGCGATTGTCAAGCAAAATTTCGAGTTAAGACCGATTCACAATAAAATTAGGGTTTTTATTTTGTAAAATGGGTCAAAAACCTAATTTTCGGATTCGGTTGTGTTATGGATCAAATTCTCAGATGGGTTATGTTTCTTATCACATACTTAAACTAATACAAGCAATCCTTGGCCACATTTCGGATTTAAAACCATGAAAAACCGAATTAGGGTTTTCAAATAAGTAAAATAGGTCAAGAACAAGTTAATCACGAAATTGATACCTTGGATCAAAATTATGTTTTGGAACACGTTTGTTTACATCTTCCTGTGTCTACCAAGGATTAAAAACGAGTTTTTGAAGCCTATAAGTCGGATTTGTATGTTCAATTGGGGTTAATTGTGTTTGGTAAACTTTGACTTTAAAAAGTCAAATCTGTTCTTCCTTGATCCTTGCCCAGAATTCGCATCCCCTGCACCACCGTAACTTACGTCCCCTGTGGCGTAGGTTACGCTGCCCTGCATATCCAAAATGGACCTTACGCCATTTTCTTTCTGTTTACGTCAATTTCGAACCATCCAAACGCCAAAAAGCCTTATTGCATGACACCGTAGGTTACGCCTAAACCTGCTGTATCTTACGCCAGTTCAAAGGTCACCACCGTACCCTACGCCCCTATGTGTCGTACCTTACGCCCCATGAAATTTCTGCCACCGTCTGTTACGCCACCACCACCGTACCTTACGGTGGTGTGTATCTTTTGATTTCCAGTTTTGGTATTTCTGCCTCTTTGACTCATGAATCAATTTGGGCTTCCATTTAAGCTTCTTATTAATCTGATTTGTGCCAAAGATGAGTTATAATCGTTATTTTGGAGGTTGGGGACAATGGGGTCTTAATTTGGAGACTGACTTATGAAAAGGGTGATATATCTATATAACATACGTATATATATATATTCACATAAATTGATAGTTGTAATGACATTTAAAAAGCATAGGTGGGGGCGGCTGGAATGGAAGTCAACAATTAAGGATTGATTTTTTTTATATAAATTAATTTAAATTACATCTAAATACATACAAACTAATACAATTACATTTAAATACCTACAAATTTATATACTTACATATTAATAACATATGTGATATAAAAACGTTGATAGGTCGTGAACGTTGAGAAATTCCTGGACATTCGTAGCTCGTTGAACACCAATAACAAGAACTTAATTTGCTTTTAATCGGCGAAGGTGAGTTTCGTAGCCCCTACGGTTATTTTATTTGGGGTGGAAAGTGTACTCGTTGATTAAATGATTGTCGGTTGATATAAATTGTTGTGATATGAAATGAGACGTTAGATATCTAATTGATTGATTGTGATATGTGTTATGTGACGTTTCAACGTGACGAATGACGTATATATATTACTATTATGTAATGACGTGACAGTGGATTGACGAATCCACACCCGGTATGATCATGGCCACTTTATTGACGTATATTATGTATTATTATTGTATTGACGTGACGGTGGATTGACGAATCCATACCCGACATGATCATACTCGGGATAAGGGTTTTTGAGCTCATATTATGACATTTATATATATTGACGATTATTGTGACGTGACGTTTGTTGTATTGACTTTGACGTGATTAGGTATTCAAATCCTCACTTATCGATAACGGTTGATATCCCGACACTTGATTTTTATTACAAAAACCTACGAACTCACCAACTTTATGTTGACACGTTTTAGTACACTTTTCAGGTGAACAGGTTAATGGAAGACGTATTTGATGATTTATTACTTGATTGTGCTTGGATTGGACTTCTTAGATCCGTGATTCATAGTTCCCGCTTATGGGTTATGCTTAGGATCATTTACCATCTTTTGAACTATTATTTTGTAAACGTTTGATGGGCGTGCTCCTTATGCATTATTCTTGATCTGGTATTTGTATTTGAATGATTTGTATGGGTTGTCTAATCCTTTTAATGCATTTAGAATTGTCTCTACTTAATTTTCATGTCGTGCTGTGCTTAGTATGTAACCCTCGTGATTCCGCCTTGTCAGGGTGTTACACATAGCCTCCTACAATAAACCAAACGTGTGATATGAAAATAACCATGCATACATACATATAAATAGGAATTAACTAAGAATTGTTAACAACACTATGAAAAAAGTAAACTATGGTTTTTTGGGCCCGATGAAACAACCTATGAAACAAAGTAACTTAATGGAAAAACACGACAAACAGTAAACAAAAAAAGGTTTGAGATGTTTTTTCGTTTTTGAACATCATTTGAGATGTTACAAATATCCTAACAACAATAATGCGATATAATTTGTAAATATTTATTATTAGAAGTTAACTAATATAAAAAAAAGAAACAATTAACTTATATCCAGTATGTTAGAATATTGGATCAGAATAAAATCATCATCTCCAAAAATAGAAGATACCGACTTATGCACCAAGTAAAGAGATTATAGGCTGCGATTTAGTTTCCATGTTTAGCTTACCAATTCTTGCATAAATAGGGATCGTTGTAATCAGTTTCATTATCAATCAATAATATCACAAATCAATAAAAGTTCTTTTCACATCTTAACATGGTATCAAAGCCACCAAAGGGCCTGGTCTCATCACTTACCCGATAGATTTTTTCGATATACTCACCAATCGTTCCTAAGCCACCATGGCAAAAGCCGGCGGCTCAGGTCAAGGTTCTGAGTTAAGGATTCAGTTAGCAAATCTGCTACTAAACAACATTAACAATAAAAATCTAAAACCTTTCGACACCACAGGAGAAATCAACAATCAAAACCCAAAATCTTCCAAAACCGCCGGAGAAATCAACGGCAGTTTCATGACAAAAGAATACCGCCAGAACGACGGCAAGAAAAAAGGGGTGACCCGAGATGATGAATACGGTATGTCGGGGAACACCAAGGAGCAGTGCTTCCGTCTCGTTGGTTATCCGACCAATGGCACCAAGAAAGCCACCAAATCGATCAAATCCGATAAAGGGAAAACCAATATTCCGATCACTGACCACAATAAAGAGAGTAGCAGTGGTGGCCGACGATCAGAAGGGTTTGGGGATGTGGCGGCGGATGGTGGAGAGAAAGAGGAAGAAGACCACTGTGCGGTCGTGGCAGGTGAAAGGGAGAAAAAGGATTTCTCTAATTCTCCAATAATACACAAGTTTCCTAATATAATTAAAGATACAGAATGTGTAAATGATTCTGGGTGTAAGAGTGGGCTCAATCTTGAATTATGGCCCAAACTCGAATGAAGTAGCCCACACGGCCCAAAACACGAGTGCACCAGCTCACATGGTCCAAAATGAGCATACCAAATCCAATGGGGAATGGATATTCGATTGCGGAGCAACTGACACAATGACATATGAAGTGTCGGATTTTACTACGCTGTCAAAACCTGTGAAAACACACATCCAAGCTGCGAATAAAGGAAGAATGGATGTAAAATCTGGGGGAACAATTGAAATTTCTCCTAATATTAAATTATCTAATTGTCTCCATGTTCCCTCTTTATCACATAAACTTTTGTCAATTAGTCATGTGACGAAAGAACTCAATTGCTCAGTACTCATGCATCCAACTTTTTGTCTCTTACAGGATATCAGGACGGGACAGATCATTGGGCGTGACACTGAGAGAGGAGGATTGTATTATGTGGATGAAGTAACTCAAAGTGGAACCGTGATGCTGGCTCATGGAACAAGTGAAAGGGAAGCATGGTTATGGCATAGACGGCTGGGACATCCCTCTGGTAGTTAGTTACACACCTTGTTTCCTGATCTTTTTCCCTCCAATAAACCAATTTCTTGTGAAACTTGCATTTTAGCTAAGAGCCATAGACAGACCTTTAAACCTAATAATACTAGAGTTAAAACACCTTTTTCATTAATTCATTCAGATGTTTGGGGACCGGCTCCTGTTATAGGGGGTCAAAATTTCTGGTATTATGTGATATTTGTTGATGATTGCACCCGGATGACTTGGATTTATTTTTTGAAAAATAAAGTCGAAGTATATGATAGGTTCACTGCATTTTATACCATGGTTCAAAACCAATTTCAAAAATCTATCAAAATTGTGAGGTCTGACAATGGTGGAGAATATATAAACTCACAGATGAACCTGTTTTTTCAATCCAAAGGTATAATCCATCAAACCACATGCCCTCACACCCCAGAACAAAACGGTGTTGCTGAACGGAAAAATAGACTTTTATTGGAAATGACTAGAGCTTGATGGCTAAATCGACTTTAAAAATTATAAACTAGAAATACCTAGAAACTCACTACTACACACTATCGGGCAGTGGACCCGTTCGTATGCAATATAGTTAAGAGGTAAGTCCGTGTTCGTTCTCGGGGATTGGTTTGAACTAGTTGTTTAATAAAATGGTTTGGAAAACAGGGTGTTGCTTCGAGTCTCACTTTGACAATTAAATTAAAATAAATTTAAAAGACAAAACGCATAAAAGTAAAGAAAAGCTTCAGACAATATTAATATAGATCATCCACCTTGAATTCGCTAGACTTCAAACATGATTGCATTCAATTAAGACCAAATTCATTGAGTTGAAAGATAATCGTAAAAGGATTAAGGTGCTCACGTGGTACCACCAACCGTGAGCAAATTACCCAATCACCTAAGTTGCTAGTTTAATTACCCAAGCCGGTACCACCAATGCCTAGACAACCTTACCAACAATTAGTTTGCTTGACTATCGAATTAACAATTGTGCCTATGTGAAGATAACGTGGTACCACCAACCGTTATAAAACACGTTGACAAAATGACTTCTTTTATTAAAATGATATTCACTATCATACCATGAACTAGTGATAATTGCTCATAGACAAACAACCATTTGAAAATCACATATGCATCCAACTAGTACCACTAACGAAGAACACACATGCCACCAATATCATAATAATATATAAAAAGGAATTAAATCATCAAGATCTCGACACAACGATAATTGAAATCAACTCTTTGGATTAAAACATATAGCAATCACATCATTCGTCTAGTTTCCTCAAGGTGGATGATTGAATGTTTAGCCACTCATGATTAATTTAAAATAACAATCAAAATAAAAGAAGAACATGATGTACCAATCGTTCTTGAAATTGAAATTGCAAGACAATAAAATAGATACGATCTAAGTGGGTGCCCGTGAATCTTCAATGAATCGGACGAAGAAATCTACCCTTGATCCTTGAAGGAATCCCTTGGAGAGCAGCTCTTAGAAAGAATTTGGATAATTTTGGGAATTAGGTTTTTTTTCCTCCTATTTATACCCCTTGGAAATCTGATGCAAACATGGCCAAAAGCCCTTCAGCCCCGTCGTCCCACTGCGGCGCAGTGGGCGAGTGATGCCCCCACTGCGGCGCAGTGGATATTAACTGATCTAGGTGCTCGTTTTCCACCTTGTCTGACTGTGGTGCAGTGGGCCTTGGTCATCCCCACTGCGGCGCAGTCTAAAACTGCTGACCGAGTTCTCACTTTTCCACTAGCCCACTGCGGCGCAGTGGGCTGGTGATGCTCCCACTGCGGCGCAGTCCAATCCTGCTGATCCGAAGACAACCTTTTCACTATGAACTTGCTGAAATTTTCTATCTTCTTAACTTTAAACAACTCTCGAACTCACAAATCAACTTCTTGGCCTCAGAAATCATCCGAAATTGCACCAAATGGACACGTAACCTGTTTAGAGCCTGAAAACACAAACAAACAACATAAACGCGCCAAATGCACACAAAATCGACTTAAAACACTTAATAAAATGGCCAATAATGATGTGGGCGATATGTATAAATTGGTCACATCAGAGCTTTAATAATCAAATCTTGTGTTCCTAAAATGTTTTGGCCTGAAGCTTTAGCCACTGCCACTTACTTAATTAATCAGCTTCCTACAAAAATCCTGAACATGAAAACCCTATTAGAAACCTTCACTGAATATCATACTCTTCCACAAGCTCTCACTCTTCAACCCAAAATTTTTGGATGTACAGTCTTTGTTCATATTCCAAAATCATATCGAAATAAACTTGATCCATGTGCTGAGAAATGTGTTTTTGTGGGATATGGAGTCACTCAAAAGGGGTATAGATGTTATAATCCAAAAACCCAGCACATGTTTACCACAATGAATTGTGATTTTCTTGAAACTAGCTATTTTTACTCCCCACAACACAATGGTCAGGGGGAGGAACAATGTGACACATTGAGTTGGCTTAGTTATAATTCTGAAGTTAGTAAAAATACCACAGTTGATTCTACCGTGGTTGACTCTCAAGAACAGTCCTCTCAGCCTCAAAATTCCAGTGCCACCAAAAATACTATCCCAAACCTGATGTCTGAGGTAAGTAATTCTTCACCGAAAATACTGTCCCAAACCTGATGTCTGAGGTAAGTAATTCTTCAAAATTCCAGAAGCTCCAGAAAAGTATGTTCTGCCACCCAGGTCAACTCGAGGAATACCTGCAAAACGGTACTCTCCAGAAAAATTCTCTAGGAGTTCTAAATATCCTCTAGCTAACATAGCAAGAGGAAATCTGTCTAAAGAAGCAAGAGCATTCATGGCAAAGTTATATTCAGAAGAAATTCCATCAAGTGTAGAGCAAGCCTTGAAAATAAAGAAATGGAAGGATGCAATGAATATAGAGATGGATGCATTAGAGAAAAATGAAACGTGGGACAAGTGTGCTTTACCCCAAGGAAAGAAACCAGTAGGCTGTCGGTGGATCTATACAGTTAAGTTTAAGCCAAATGGTGAGATTGAACGATATAAAGCTCGATTGGTTGCCAAAGGATACACTCAGACATATGGCATTGACTATTCTGAAACATTCTCCCCGGTCGCAAAGCTAGATACAATAAGGGTCTTGTTCTCTGTAGCAGCAAATCAAGGATGGCCTCTTCATCAGTTCGATGTTAAAAATGCTTTCTTACACGGAGAACTAAAAGAAGAAGTGTATATGGACCCTCCACCTGGTTTCGCTCAAAATTTCAAGCCTGGAGAGGTCTGCAAGTTAAAGAAGTCTTTGTATGGACTGAAACAGTCACCTAGAGCATGGTTTGGCAGATTCACACTGGCCATGAAGAAGTATGGGTATAAGCAAAGTAACTCTGATCATACTCTGTTTCTTTATCATAAAGGAGATCGGATAACATGTTTGATAATCTACGTTGATGATATGATTATCACCGGAAATGATGAAAATGAAATAAAAAAGCTAAAAGAAGATTTATGTGCAGAATTTGAAATGAGGGATCTGGGAAATTTAAGATACTTCCTTGGCATTGAGGTGTTGAGATCACAGCAAGGAATTTTTATTTGTCAGAAGAAGTATATTTTGGATTTTTTGGCAGAGACAGGGATGATTGATTGTAAACCAGCAGATACACCCATGGTTATGAATCAGAAATTGTTTATGAAATTAGATGGAAAGCTTGCTGATAAGAACAAATATCAGCGAATGGTGGGGAAGCTGATTTACCTTGCTCATACTCGTCCAGATATAGCATATGCTGTTGGAGTAGTGAGTCAATTCATGCACCAACCTCAAGAAGAACACATGGACGCAGTTCTAAGAATTATCAGATACCTCAAAGGAACTACTGGTCATGGAGTATTGTTTAAAGCAAATGGTCATCTGAATATTCAAATTTATACAGATGCTGATTGGGCTGGAGATAAAGGGAACAGAAGATCAACTTCAGGATATTTTTCTCTGGTGGGAGGTAATCTTGTCACATGGAAAAGTAAGAAGCAGAAAGTTGTCTCTCTATCAAGTGCAGAAGCTGAATTTCGAGGTATAGCTAAAGGCTTAGCAGAAGCATTGTGGCTGAAGAAACTTGTGACTGAGTTAGGATTCGCTCCCAAAGAAAGTATACGGATCATGAGCGATAATGAAGCTGCGATTCAGATCTCAGAAAATCCGGTTCAACATGATAGAACCAAACATATAGAGGTTGATCGTCATTTCATCAAAGAGAAACTTGAAGATGGGATTATCAAATTACCGTTTGTTAAGTCTGAAGACCAACTTGCAGAGATATTCTTACTAAAGCAGTAGGAACTAATATATTCAACAAGTGCCTGAACAAGTTGAATTTTGGTAATCCCACTATTCAACTTGAGGGGGAGTGTTAGAATATTGGATCAGAATAAATCATCATCTCCAAAAATAGAAGATACCGACTTATGCACTAAGTAAAGAGATTATAAGCTGCGATTTAGTTTCCATGTTTAGCTTACCAATTCTTGTATAAATAGGGATCGTTGTAATCAGTTTCATTATCAATCAATAAAATCACAAATCAATAAAAGTTCTTTTCACATCTTAACAAACAATACTCAGTAGAAGTTCTATAAAAAAAGCAATTACCGTTTGGTTGCGTCACTATGTTAAAAAAACTTCATTTCTAGAACTTTCCCATTGGTAATGTGGACAGCCATTTTAAATTTCTGTCTCTCACATGGTAGTTTAGTTTATAAATTGGATTTCTCTATCTATATATACGGTAGTCGGTTCGGTTCGGTTCTGTAATCAATCACGGCCATCACATTTCACACACATGTCATAAACATATATAAATTCGGTTATCGGTGTTGTTTATATCCATTTCAAATTCAACAAAATTAATACAACTTATAATTACCACCCAAAATACACACCCACATACAAAAATGGCACCAGTAGTGAGCAACAAAAAAGTAATACTAAAAGATTACGTTGTTGGGTTGACAAAAGAATCAGACATGATCCTCAAATCTGACACAATCGAACTCAAACTCCCAGAAGGATCAAATGGTGTTCTTGTTAAGCTTCTTTACTTGTCTATTGATCCTTACATGCGTAGCCAGATGTCCTACTCTGAAGACAATTTTGTGCCTTCCTTTACTCCTGGTTCTGTATGTATCTCTCTCTTTATTTACTTATATATATATATATATATATATAGGAAAAGTTCATGTGATAACTATTTGAATCGAAAGAACCATGATAATCTTTAAATTATAAACTGATGTTCATATGTGAATGATATATGTGAACAAATTTGTTTAAATATGAACACTTGTTCACATATCAACGGATCAAGTTATACTTAATATTACTTCATATATAAACGGTTTTCATCTCAGATGAACCTTACCTTGTATATCTATATATTTCTACATATCTTTTCCTTTTAGTATTTTTTTTTTCTTGTTTTTTTCATTTTTTTAAAAATAAGTAAGAAACTGCTTGTTGCCGCTTTCCGCGGGTTTTGAGCCCAATACCTCGACGGTGTATGCGAGAGGTTATGATGTAGACAGACCTTACCCTACTAAGGTAGATAGGCTGGTTTCTGGTTC
This sequence comes from Erigeron breviscapus, assembly GCA_034093135.1. NCBI lineage: Eukaryota > Viridiplantae > Streptophyta > Magnoliopsida > Asterales > Asteraceae > Erigeron > Erigeron breviscapus. The sequence continues at coordinate 87,005,611 of CM067171.1, read as the reverse complement.
TACCTAAATGGTAGAAAATGACCTTTTATGGATTTTGCTGAAGCTGAAGGTGTTTGATTGTTTCTTTAAAAGTAGATTTTCTTCTATGAAGTTATAGTATTTGAAAAATTGAAGACGTACTATTTCGATCAGCTAATTAATGTTGTTATCTCTATTTTTTGGCAGCCTTTAAGTGGATATGGAGTTGCGAAAGTCCTCGAATCGGGGTATTCAAAATTGAAGAAAGGGGACTTCGTTTGGGGATTAGTTGGATGGGAGGAATACAGCATTATTAATGATCCTGAGACTGCTTTATTTAAGATTGAAGATACTGATGTCCCTCTTTCCTATTATACAGGAATTCTTGGTATGTTTTCTGATTGATATTGTGTATATATATCTGTATGATAGATGTGTAAACTCATCAACTCACTTAAAGTTGGTTACTTTTGTATCGGTCAACTATCTATCAGATCTATCTTATAGTTCAAGTCCACAACATGTTAATTATCATGGCAAGTATAGCCCGGCGGAACTTGACCATTATTACAGGAGGGGTAAAAAAAAAAAATTTTATTTTTTAAATATGATATTTTGTTTTTTAATTTTTGATGGGGTAAATACACTTTAAAATTTTTTTACCCTCAAATATTAAATTATTGCTAGTTATAGCCCAAAATTCTACTGAGACCAGAATCCCTTCTGGTCCTAATGATCTTCCGCCATTGATTAGGAGTATATTTTAGAAGGTGGTGATTTATGTTACATACCTTGATTTTTTTTTCTTCTTTTGGATTGTTAATAGGTATGACTGGTATTACTGCTTATGTTGCATTCCATGAGATTTGTTCTCCAAAGAAAGGAGAGTATGTCTATATATCAGCGGCTGCAGGTTCAGTCGGTCTGCTACTTGGGCAGTTTTCTAAGGCGAGAGGATGCTATGTTATCGGGAGTGCTGGTTCAAAAGAAAAGGTAGGTTTGTTTTACAGTCATTAAGAAATCAGTTATGAAAGAGGACCAATTCTTTTCTGCTCATTGCCATATTGATTTTCATAAGATGTCACTAATCTGACAAATAGTTGTTTTTGTATTTGTATCTTATCACCTAAGGTTGACCTATTGAAGAACAAATTTGGGTTTGATGAAGCTTTTAACTACAAGGAAGAGAAAGATCTAGATGCAGCTCTAAAGAGGTTAGCTTTTGAAAAACTAGAGGTGGCAAAATGGGTGGGTTGAGCTAGCTGGGGTACAGACAAAATGGGTTTGGGTTGGGCTGGATTGAGATTGACCAAATCATTTATAAACAGCTAGTGTAACAAAAGTATTTACAAAAAGTTAGTATGTCATTTGAATCATAATTTTGCTTTTGGAGTAAGATGATTAAAAGGTTTTAACTTTTGAAAACATTAGTTTCGTGCAACTTATGTAACCCATTTCCTTTCTGTTTTTACTCACTTTACGTATCTGCCCTATTCAGAAGTTAATGGTTTCATATTGCCGTCTCCATAATGAAAAGCAATCGTTAGCCAGTTTAGTTTCTGAGATGTCTTGTTTCTAACATAATATGTCAGGTACTGTCCCAAAGGAATTGATGTTTACTTTGAAAACGTTGGGGGAAAGATGTTGGAGGCGGTACTCTTAAATATGCGCTTATATGGGCGTATTGCTGGTATCGGGATGATCTCACAGCACAACGTTGTGGAAGAGGAGCCGGTGCGTTACCTGTTGTCTGTGATCACAAAACGTCTAACCATGAAAGGGTTCGTTGTGCACGATCATTATGACTTGTTTCCAAAGTATTATGAAATGATTTTACCCCTTATTAAAAATGGGACTATACAAAACGTAGAAGACGTTTCAGAGGGACTTGAGAGTGCACCTGCAGCTTTAGTTGGGATGTTTGCGGGCAAAAATGTTGGGAAGAAAGTAGTAGCCGTGGCTCGTGAATAAGGACCCGTTCAAATGTTGGTAGATAGGAGGTGTGTGTATGCATTTGCTAAATGGATTGAAGCTTATGAGGGCCTGTTTGTTTTTGGTATTTATTAGGTGTTGTTCAGTATTGTTGTTTGTTATATGTGTTTGAATAAAAAATATATTAGCAACTTATAATTAATAAAACAGTATTTTTGTGACTTGACTCGTTCTTTACATATCAAGTTTTAAACAAACATACCATGATGATTTATTGTATCAAAATCTTTTAACCATACACAACACTATATGTCTATATGCATTATAAAATTTGTTTTAAAATTAAACAGATATATATAGTTGTCATTTACTCTTATGTAGTATATGTTGTTTAGACACTTGACTTTTTGTCCCAATCGATCATAAAGTCATGCATATATACATCATTCAAACACTTGTGTTAAGCGAAATCAAAACATTTAATCTACTGGTACAGTTGGTGGTTTCTATGCTTCACTTTCTCCTTATTGTTTGGATTGTAATTTGTCTCCATGAGATTGGTAATCCAAAAAAAGGAGAGTACGTCTATGTTTCAGCCGCTTCGGGTGCACAAGGTCAGCTCGTTGGGCAGTGAGTGCTGAGACAAAAGAAAAGGTTGGTGTGTTCGTATTTTAATCATAGTTTCAGCTGTCTGATCCGTGGGCATACCGCATACATACAACTCAAGTCCGTAAAAAGTTTTAACTACTAAACGCTACTAAATTATTTCTGCATATTAGTTACCATAAACATTTCTCTCAAGTTTGTTTTTTGTGTATGTATCTTACCCAAGGTAAGGTTGCTATTGCCTATTGAAGAATACATTCGGCTTTGACGAGGCTTTTAGCTACAAGGGAAGAACAAGATCTGGATGAAGCTCTAAAGAGGTTAGCCTGAGATCGTGGAGGTGGACAACGGCGGAGTCTAGATAATCAGGAACAAGTCGGAATTAATGGGTTTCAACTATTATGCATAAAAAACCTACACTTTGGCCCACTTTTAAACCATATGAGACTTAATTGGACGTATTTTTGTTGGCCGAATGATCTCACAATACAACTTATTGTGATATCAAAACGTCTCACACACATGCGATGGTTCCTAGTGACCCGTGAATGATCAATATCATCCAAAGGATATGGAAATCATGGAGAGCCGACCCAAATAGCTAAGTGGGCTAGACAACAACAGCCTAGAGCCCCCATTTAAAAAAGGCCCCAAGTATATATATATTAGGTGTTTTTTTATGGGCTTCAGTTTCACATAAAATAAAGCCACTCAAAATTAAATAAGGATTAGAATCAGTTATATATATATATATATATATATATATATATATATATATATATATATATATATATATATATATATATATATATATATATATATATATATATATATATATATATATATATATATATATATATATATATATATATATATATATATATATATATATATATATATATATATATATATATATATATATATATATATATATATATATATATATATATATATATATATATATATATATATATATATATATATATATATATATATATATATATATATATATATATATATATATATATATATATATATATATATATATATATATATATATATATATATATATATATATATATATATATATATATATATATATATATATATATATATATATATATATATATATATATATATATATATATATATATATATATATATATATATATATATATATATATATATATATATATATATATATATATATATATATATATATATATATATATATATATATATATATATATATATATATATATATATATATATATATATATATATATATATATATATATATATATATATATATATATATATATATATATATATATATATATATATATATATATATATATATATATATATATATATATATATATATATATATATATATATATATATATATATATATATATATATATATATATATATATATATATATATATATATATATATATATATATATATATATATATATATATATATATATATATATATATATATATATATATATATATATATATATATATATATATATATATATATATATATATATATATATATATATATATATATATATATATATATATATATATATATATATATATATATATATATATATATATATATATATATATATATATATATATATATATATATATATATATATATATATATATATATATATATATATATATATATATATATATATATATATATATATATATATATATATATATATATATATATATATATATATATATATATATATATATATATATATATATATATATATATATATATATATATATATATATATATATATATATATATATATCTCTAAAGTTGATCCAACTTCATAGGTGAAGTTGGATCAACTTTAACCATTGGATTAAATCCAATGGTCAAGATCTAATTTTGATGTTTAAATCTTGACCATTGGATTTAATCCAATGGTTGAAGTTGATCCAACTTCACCTATGAAGTTGGATCAACTTCAGAGGATCTTAATCCATTAAATAAAGGGAAACACTACAACGATAAAATTAAAAGGCGACCTCTCTCTTTGAAAAAGGAACGCTCGCTCAATCACCCTGGATGTCAACGCATTCACCTACTATGGCAAAATTAAAGAGTCTCCAACAAAATCTAAAAAAGTTGGTATAGAAAAAGTACATTAAAATGAAAAAACTTTACACGAATTGTCATAGTGTGTATCAAACTTCAATCTTATACATTGTATGTAATGCACTTTCAAATCATGTACATTGTATGTATCCGAGTATATGTGACAACCATATAAGATGCCACTTGTAAGTTTTTAATTGGTCGGATACATAGAATGGACAAGATTTGAAAGTTCACTACGCGCATTACACATGACTGAAAATCGATACACTCCATGACAATTTGTATAAAGTGACTCACATTATGAGATACTAATCCCTTTAAAAAAATGATGTTGTAATCGAGTAAATTTATTCATCTCCAATAATTTTTAACTCCCTTGTTTGTAAATTTTTTAGTTTATTTTTACCTCTCTCAAGCCAATAAAGGAGTAGGATTTTTTATACACACTTTGCTTAAAAGCCCTTAAAAAAAGTCTCGCCTAGAATCATCACTAAAAAAGTTGGGTCGACCCTGTGGCCTGTGGTGATTGTGATACCCCTAATTAGAAAAGGAATTATATGTTGAGGTTGGTTATTATAAAACAATTATTAAAGTAAAACAAATAAGACAAGATTTTGACCCTTAGATTATGATTAAAATGATGCACGAAGATTCACGAAACACAAGTATATGTATTGATACACGATGATTTTTATGATGCACAGTGATTTTAAGTGAATAGATTCTTATTTTTTTTATCTGTTTTACTTTAATACTTGTTTTATTTTAGCTAGAACCATTATATGTTACATTGAAGACATTGGAGAGGGGCTTGAGAGGGCCCTGCAGCTTTGGTTGGGCTGTTTTCGGGCAAAAATGTTGGGAAGCAAGTGGTGATCGTGACTAGAAAATGAAAACGGACTCGCGCGAACCTTTATATTGTTAATTAATGGAAGAATTTTTGAGCATATTAAACATAAACATGTGACTACGTTTTAATTTGAATTATGAAGGTTTAAAAGCTCATTTGCAAAGTCAATTTTTGGCACCCATCAAAATCTTGTGTGTCGACAGATATGGCTTTATGCTTTCACCTAAAAGTTAACATGATTTGTTTTATGCCTCTATAATTTGACTTTTAATTTCTCATTGCTTCTTATTTTCTAGATCCTAAATTTCGATTTTATCATAGGCCTACTCACCTAGACTTCCTAAAATGCTTTTCTTAATTTGACTTTTCACTTTTCCAGAGTTATAAAGAAGGCACAGGGTAAGCCGACCAGAAAAAGGGTAGGCCCACCAGCGTATTAGCGGCGACGTCGCCGTTAATGGTGGGGCCAGACAAAACCTGCAGCGACTACTGACCTTACCGATCCCGAGGTGCATTGTCTGGAGTATTAGCGGCGACGTCGCCGCTAATAACGCCACGTGGCACCTCGGGGATCGTTAATGGACATTATCCTGAGTATGGAGTATGGCACGAAAACATGGACGAATTTTGGAGGTTTACGTACGATCATATAATTGGGTATTATATATTCTCTATTTCGTTTTCAAAGCTGCATATAATTTTCTTTCGCACTTTCGTTTTCAAAGCTGCTCGCACAGGTATATTTCGGACGTATACATATATATATATATTATGAATATAGATATAGATATTATACATATGTGTAAATTATATATATAGTATGGATATCATCAATAGTTAATGAACTAGATGTTTACTTGTTTACTTGAATTGTTTCAGATGGATAGTTTTGAGGATATTTGGGCAGACCCAGAAAACGTACGTATTGAAGTGCCGGATGATGAGTTTGAGTCACCTGATGCAGACGGTCAATTTGACTGCGAACTTGGAGACTTAGAAATCGAGGAGGTGTTCGCTTTCGTCGAAGAATTGACGGAGTGGGCTAAAATAACAGCACTGGAGTTGGGTTATGTTCTAGTCACACGGCGGTCGAACAAAAACTCGTTAAAGGTGGTCAATAAGGTGACACTAATATGTCACCACGGTGGACCACGCGATAAAAGGTTAACTGGGCCACCCAAACGGTCCAACAAGATAGGGTGTCCCTTTACTTTGGAAGGCTGCCCCGGGTATGATGGTGGTTGGAGGGTAACTGTCAAGGACTGGAAACACAATCATGATCCAGCTACCGATCTGCAGGGGAATGCATACGCGATACGGATGACGGAAGAAGAAAAGCAATATGTGGGAAACCTATCGGATCGCGGTATGTTCCCACGCCAGATCCTGGTTAACCTGAAAAATGAATTTCCAGGAAACCTGACTCGAAGAGGAGACATTACCAACTTTCTGAAATCGAGACGGAGGGCGGGCCAAGCAGGGCATACTCCAATGCAGGTACAAACATCATATTAGTGATTACGTACTCCGTTGTTGGAAGTGACTTATTTACTATATCTTGTTCACCTGTCGCAGGTTATGTTCTCACTGCTGCAAGAGAAAAACTACTTTTACCAGTTTACTACAAATAGTAAAAATGGACGGTTGGAGAACCTCTTTTTCATGCATCCAACATCAATGACCCTATGGCGCGCATTTCCCTGGGTTATTGAAATAGACTCCACGTACAAAACCAATGTGTACAACATGCCGCTTTTTGAGATTGTCGGCGTGACTTCAACGGGCCGGACCTTCAGTTTAGCATATGTTTTTATCGTAAACGAGCAGGAGGCGAATTATCAATGGGTGTTACAATGTCTGAAGTCCACCCTTGTTGAAGGCTTAACCGTTCGTGTCGTTTTAACTGACAGGGAGTTGGCCCTGATGAGAGCATTGAAGGTTGTTATGCCTGAACAAGTTGAATTTTGGTAATCCCACTATTCAACTTGAGGGGGAGTGTTAGAATATTGGATCAGAATAAATCATCATCTCCAAAAATAGAAGATACCGACTTATGCACTAAGTAAAGAGATTATAAGCTGCGATTTAGTTTCCATGTTTAGCTTACCAATTCTTGTATAAATAGGGATCGTTGTAATCAGTTTCATTATCAATCAATAAAATCACAAATCAATAAAAGTTCTTTTCACATCTTAACAAACAATACTCAGTAGAAGTTCTATAAAAAAAGCAATTACCGTTTGGTTGCGTCACTATGTTAAAAAAACTTCATTTCTAGAACTTTCCCATTGGTAATGTGGACAGCCATTTTAAATTTCTGTCTCTCACATGGTAGTTTAGTTTATAAATTGGATTTCTCTATCTATATATACGGTAGTCGGTTCGGTTCGGTTCTGTAATCAATCACGGCCATCACATTTCACACACATGTCATAAACATATATAAATTCGGTTATCGGTGTTGTTTACTATCCATTTCAAATTCAACAAAATTAATACAACTTATAATTACCACCCAAAATACACACCCACATACAAAAATGGCACCAGTAGTGAGCAACAAAAAAGTAATACTAAAAGATTACGTTGTTGGGTTGACAAAAGAATCAGACATGATCCTCAAATCTGACACAATCGAACTCAAACTCCCAGAAGGATCAAATGGTGTTCTTGTTAAGCTTCTTTACTTGTCTATTGATCCTTACATGCGTAGCCAGATGTCCTACTCTGAAGACAATTTTGTGCCTTCCTTTACTCCTGGTTCTGTATGTATCTCTCTCTTTATTTACTTATATATATATATATATATATATATAGGAAAAGTTCATGTGATAACTATTTGAATCGAAAGAACCATGATAATCTTTAAATTATAAACTGATGTTCATATGTGAATGATATATGTGAACAAATTTGTTTAAATATGAACACTTGTTCACATATCAACGGATCAAGTTATACTTAATATTACTTCATATATAAACGGTTTTCATCTCAGATGAACCTTACCTTGTATATCTATATATATATATATATATATCTTTTCCTTTTAGTATTTTTTTTTTCTTGTTTTTTTCATTTTTTTAAAAATAAGTAAGAAACTGCTTGTTGCCGCTTTCCGCGGGTTTTGAGCCCAATACCTCGACGGTGTATGCGAGAGGTTATGATGTAGACAGACCTTACCCTACTAAGGTAGATAGGCTGGTTTCTGGTTCTACCTAAATGGTAGAAAATGACCTTTTATGGATTTTGCTGAAGCTGAAGGTGTTTGATTGTTTCTTTAAAAGTAGATTTTCTTCTATGAAGTTATAGTATTTGAAAAATTGAAGACGTACTATTTCGATCAGCTAATTAATGTTGTTATCTCTATTTTTTGGCAGCCTTTAAGTGGATATGGAGTTGCGAAAGTCCTCGAATCGGGGTATTCAAAATTGAAGAAAGGGGACTTCGTTTGGGGATTAGTTGGATGGGAGGAATACAGCATTATTAATGATCCTGAGACTGCTTTATTTAAGATTGAAGATACTGATGTCCCTCTTTCCTATTATACAGGAATTCTTGGTATGTTTTCTGATTGATATTGTGTATATATATCTGTATGATAGATGTGTAAACTCATCAACTCACTTAAAGTTGGTTACTTTTGTATCGGTCAACTATCTATCAGATCTATCTTATAGTTCAAGTCCACAACATGTTAATTATCATGGCAAGTATAGCCCGGCGGAACTTGACCATTATTACAGGAGGGGTAAAAAAAAAAAATTTTATTTTTTAAATATGATATTTTGTTTTTTAATTTTTGATGGGGTAAATACACTTTAAAATTTTTTTACCCTCAAATATTAAATTATTGCTAGTTATAGCCCAAAATTCTACTGAGACCAGAATCCCTTCTGGTCCTAATGATCTTCCGCCATTGATTAGGAGTATATTTTAGAAGGTGGTGATTTATGTTACATACCTTGATTTTTTTTTCTTCTTTTGGATTGTTAATAGGTATGACTGGTATTACTGCTTATGTTGCATTCCATGAGATTTGTTCTCCAAAGAAAGGAGAGTATGTCTATATATCAGCGGCTGCAGGTTCAGTCGGTCTGCTACTTGGGCAGTTTTCTAAGGCGAGAGGATGCTATGTTATCGGGAGTGCTGGTTCAAAAGAAAAGGTAGGTTTGTTTTACAGTCATTAAGAAATCAGTTATGAAAGAGGACCAATTCTTTTCTGCTCATTGCCATATTGATTTTCATAAGATGTCACTAATCTGACAAATAGTTGTTTTTGTATTTGTATCTTATCACCTAAGGTTGACCTATTGAAGAACAAATTTGGGTTTGATGAAGCTTTTAACTACAAGGAAGAGAAAGATCTAGATGCAGCTCTAAAGAGGTTAGCTTTTGAAAAACTAGAGGTGGCAAAATGGGTGGGTTGAGCTAGCTGGGGTACAGACAAAATGGGTTTGGGTTGGGCTGGATTGAGATTGACCAAATCATTTATAAACAGCTAGTGTAACAAAAGTATTTACAAAAAGTTAGTATGTCATTTGAATCATAATTTTGCTTTTGGAGTAAGATGATTAAAAGGTTTTAACTTTTGAAAACATTAGTTTCGTGCAACTTATGTAACCCATTTCCTTTCTGTTTTTACTCACTTTACGTATCTGCCCTATTCAGAAGTTAATGGTTTCATATTGCCGTCTCCATAATGAAAAGCAATCGTTAGCCAGTTTAGTTTCTGAGATGTCTTGTTTCTAACATAATATGTCAGGTACTGTCCCAAAGGAATTGATGTTTACTTTGAAAACGTTGGGGGAAAGATGTTGGAGGCGGTACTCTTAAATATGCGCTTATATGGGCGTATTGCTGGTATCGGGATGATCTCACAGCACAACGTTGTGGAAGAGGAGCCGGTGCGTTACCTGTTGTCTGTGATCACAAAACGTCTAACCATGAAAGGGTTCGTTGTGCACGATCATTATGACTTGTTTCCAAAGTATTATGAAATGATTTTACCCCTTATTAAAAATGGGACTATACAAAACGTAGAAGACGTTTCAGAGGGACTTGAGAGTGCACCTGCAGCTTTAGTTGGGATGTTTGCGGGCAAAAATGTTGGGAAGAAAGTAGTAGCCGTGGCTCGTGAATAAGGACCCGTTCAAATGTTGGTAGATAGGAGGTGTGTGTATGCATTTGCTAAATGGATTGAAGCTTATGAGGGCCTGTTTGTTTTTGGTATTTATTAGGTGTTGTTCAGTATTGTTGTTTGTTATATGTGTTTGAATAAAAAAT
>CM067171.1:86927346-86982346 GCA_034093135.1 Erigeron breviscapus | reverse complement strand
AACAATAGATGTTGTGTATAATTAATTTAAAGGGACGATTATTTTTATGGACAATATAAATTTTTTTATATCATATCTTTATATTGAATTGAGTTACTAATATCCTATTGTTTAAAGAAGATTTTTATATTGATATTATCTATGTACTAGGAATCTATGATAATTTTCCATTATATATATAATAATTGTATCAGTTTGATATTACATATTGATATTACATATGTACTAGGAATCCATGGTATTACATATATATTGATAATTTGATATTACATATTGATATTACATATTGATATTACATATTGATATTACATATTGATATTACATATTGATATTACATATTGATATTACATATTGATATTACATATTGATATTACATATTGATATTACATATTGATATTACATATTGATATTACATATTGATATTACATATTGATATTACATATTGATATTACATATTGATATTACATATTGATATTACATATTGATATTACATATTGATATTACATATTGATATTACATATTGATATTACATATTGATATTACAGATTTTTATATTGATATTATCTATGTACTAGGAATCTATGATAATTTTCCATTATATATATAATAATTGTATCAGTTTGATATTACATATTGATATTACATATGTACTAGGAATCCATGGTATTACATATTGATATTACATATTGATATTACATATGTACTAGGAATCCATGGTATTACATATATATTGATAATTTGATATTACATATTGATATTACATATTGATATTACATATTGATATTACATATTGATATTACATATTGATATTACATATTGATATTACATATTGATATTACATATTGATATTACATATTGATATTACATATTGATATTACATATTGATATTACATATTGATATTACATATTGATATTACATATTGATATTACATATTGATATTACATATTGATATTACATATTGATATTACATATTGATATTACATATTGATATTACATATTGATATTACATATTGATATTACAGATTTTTATATTGATATTATCTATGTACTAGGAATCTATGATAATTTTCCATTATATATATAATAATTGTATCAGTTTGATATTACATATTGATATTACATATGTACTAGGAATCCATGGTATTACATATATATTGATAATTTGATATTACATATTGATATTACATATTGATATTACAGATTTTTATATTGATATTATCTATGTACTAGGAATCTATGATAATTTTCCATTATATATATAATAATTGTATCAGTTTGATATTACATATTGATATTACATATGTACTAGGAATCCATGGTATTACATATTGATATTATCTATGTACTAGGAATCTATGATAATTTTCCATTATATATATAATAATTGTATCAGTTTGATATTACATATTGATATTACATATGTACTAGGAATCCATGGTATTACATATTATATTAATATTGATATTATCTATGTACTAGGAATCTATGATAATTTTCCATTATATATATAATAATTGTATCAGTTTGATATTACATATTGATATTACATATGTACTAGGAATCCATGGTATTACATATTGATATTATCTATGTACTAGGAATCTATGATAATTTTCCATTATATATATAATAATTGTATCAGTTTGATATTACATATTGATATTACATATGTACTAGGAATCCATGGTATTACATATATATTGAATATTATTTATATTGATATTATCTATGTACTAGGAATCTATGATAATTTTCCATTATATATATAATAATTGTATCAGTTTGATATTACATATTGATATTACATATGTACTAGGAATCCATGGTATTATCTATGTACTAGGAATCTATGATAATTTTCCATTATATATATAATAATTGTATCAGTTTGATATTACATATTGATATTACATATGTACTAGGAATCTATGATAATTTTCCATTATATATATAATAATTGTATCAGTTTGATATTACATATTGATATTACATATGTACTAGGAATCCATGGTATTACATATTGATATTATCTATGTACTAGGAATCTATGATAATTTTCCATTATATATATAATAATTGTATCAGTTTGATATTACATATTGATATTACATATGTACTAGGAATCCATGGTATTACATATATATTGATAATTTGATATTACATATTGATATTACATATTGATATTACATATTGATATTACATATTGATATTACATATTGATATTACATATTGATATTACATATTGATATTACATATTGATATTACATATTGATATTACATATTGATATTACATATTGATATTACATATTGATATTACATATTGATAATTTTCCATTATATATATAATAATTTATTAAGATTGAACATACGGATGTGTCGCTTTCCTATTATACGGGAATTCTTGGTATGTTTTCTGTTTAAAACTTTGTACATATATCTATGTGTATAGGTGTGTGTGCGTGTGTGTTTTTGTGTGTGTAAACATGATAGACTTGTAAAGTTGATCCTAGGAACATATGCGATGTTATAGATGCATTCAGGAAATGAATTATGGGTCTAGGCTTCTTTAAAATAAAAATAATGTTTCAATTGACGGTATGCCTGCCATAGTCAAAATTGTCTTTTAGTCCTAGTTTTTCAATTTTAATTTACTGAATTTACTTGGTATTTACCATATAAGGCTTTTACCGCTCATATTTAAAGTGGCCTAGTGGTAAAGGCTTGGCCTCTAAGGGTGAAAATACTTGGATTTGCCAAGTTGGAATAATAGGAGAAAAAATATACCTCCTTTCCTTGTGGCCATATAGGTTCACCCCGTGATGACTCCGGGCTTACCGCAAAGCGGGTTGTCTCCCTGGGATTAGTGGACTCACAAAGTGGGTCTGATACCGAGAGGTTAACCAAAAAAAGACATTGTCTTTACTCTTTAACAGCCATGTACTGCACATGTAAATTGGGATTTGGAACTTAAACGATGGTGACTTTTTTCTTTCAAAGTGGATTCTTGAAAAACTTGTCATCATTGGTAATCACCTTAAATCGTGTTATTTTAGCCTACATAAGTTGCTTATTAAAAAAAGAAATTACTCAAAAGTTGGTTACTTTGTATCGGTTAGCTCTCTATCAAATCTAATATATAGTCCAATGTGTTCATTATCATGGCAAGTATAGTTTTGTTTAGGAGGAGATGGTTTGTGTTACATATTTTGATTTTTGTTTCTTTTGGATTCTTTATAGGTATGCCTGGTATGACTGCTTATGTTGGGTTCTATGAGATTTGTGCTCCAAAGAAAGGAGAGTATGTCTTTGTTTCAGCAGCTTCAGGTGCAGTCGGTCAGCTAGTTGGACAATTTGCAAAGTTGTCAGGATGCTATGTTGTCGGGAGTGCTGGTACAAAAGAAAAGGTTGGCTTGTTTTACACCGTAATATCTGCTTATATAATTGATTCGTGCATTTAATTTTGGGATAAGTACCTGCGAATGTAATGAACTATACACAAATGTTTATGTTGTGTAATGAACTACTCGAATGTTTATTGTATGCAATGAACTTTCAAATCCCGATTATTGGATGTATCTGGGTATATGTGGCAACCATATAAGCTGCCACTTGTAAGTTTTTGATTGGTCGGATACATCCAATAACCAGGATTTGAAAGTTCATTGCATACAATAAACATCCGAGTAGTTCATTACACAACATAAACATTTGTGTATAGTTCATTACATTCCTAGGTACTTATCCCTTTAATTTATCATCATAAAGATATCAGTTACATAAGAATACCAATTCCTTTCTGCTTATAACCATAATAAAATTTTCATGTAATGTCACAAGTCTGCTAATATTTGTTTTTATTGTTGTATCTTATAACCTAAGGTCGACTTACTGAAGAACAAATTTGGATTTGATGATGCTTTTAACTACAAGGAAGAGCAAGATCTAGTTGCAGCTCTAAAGAGGTTAGCTTTTGAGAATCCAGAGGTGGCAAAATGGGTGGGTTGAGCTTAATGGGTTTGGGTTGGGCTGGATTGACCAAATCTTCTATCAACAACTAGTGTATGATTATAGAAGAGAATCTCATTTGAATAATAATCTTGCTTTTTGAGTTAAATGATTAAAAAAGTTTTAAGTTTTACACATTCAAGAATACACTTTTGGACACCTTCAAACCATTAGTTTCGTGCAACTTTAAGTAACCCGTTTCCTTTCTGGCTACTTTCTGTTTTTACTTACTTTACATGTCTGCCCTATTCATAAGTTACTGGTTTTATATTGCTACCTCTGAAATAAAAAAGTAACCGATTAGCCAATTTAGCTTCCTGAGGTGTCTTGTTTTTTACATAATATGTCAGGTACTTTCCTGAAGGAATTGATATTTACTTTGAGAACGTTGGGGGAAAGATGTTGGAGGCGGTGCTCTTGAATATGCGATTAAATGGGCGCATTTCTGTTTGTGGGATGATCTCACAGTACAACCTAGAGCAAGAGGAGGGGGTGCGTAACCTGTTGTCCGTGATCACAAAACGTCTAACCATGAAAGGGTTCATCGTGAGTGATCATTATCACTTGTATCCAAAGTATATGGAAATGGTTATACCCCTTATTAAAGGAGGGACTATACGCTACATAGAAGACGTTGCAGAGGGACTTGAGAGTGCTCCTGCAGCTTTAGTTGGGCTGTTTTCGGGCAAAAATGTTGGAAAGCAAGTAGTGGCCGTGGCTCGTGAATAAGGACTTGCGCAAAATGCTGGTAGATATGAGGTGTGTGTGTGTATGCATTTGCTAAATAGATTGAAGCTTATGAAGTGGTCTTAGTATTTGTATTTTTGATATTTTCTGATAGAGGAAGATGAGATTGGTAGCAATAATTCGGTGTATTAAAAGTATAAAACATATAAACATTGTCTTAATTTTTTTAAAAGTTTATTAAGTACAATAAAATTACTGTTTTACCTTTCCACCTAATTACTATGTATAAAAATATAATTTGTTTATACATGTATGGGTTTCATTTAGCATTTTTTTTATAAATATTATATCAATGAGCATTTTCCTTTTAAATATCAATGATTTATTGTGGTGAGGTTTTTTTTTTCCGAACATTCAGTTGGTATGCGACATCAGGGAAACCTCACCGTATAATGGTGAAGCCTTGCACGTACCCTAGACAACGAGATGTGACTCTGAGGTATCAAGTAGTTCAAGTAATCAAGGTTTAATGTTAGTTAAGGAGGCTTTCGCTTGCCTGTTATGGATTTTTTCTATGTAGAGATGACAGGATGGACTATAACCATCAATATTTATCGTAGAAAACAAAAAACAAAGGGGGGGGGGGGGGGGGGGGAGAGGGAGGGTTATAAGACTAAAGGGGTGGGAGTGTTGGGAGAGGGGGCGACTTGCGCCATGTGGCATGTGGGGTAGAAAGAGTTCCCTCAAAAAAGGTGGAAATGAGTGAGTTTTTAAGAGGGGGCGACTTGTGCCATGTGCACTTCCAATGATTGATTTTTTTTTTTATTTAACTTTCTTACCTTTTTACATTTTTTTAATATACTTTTATATGTTACAAAAACTATTTTGTAAATTATTATTAAATCATTAGTATAAAAAATATTTTAATGAAAAAGATATATCAATAACTCAAAATAAAAGTACATGTGTAACTAATATAAAAAATACTTTTTTGGCTTTCAAATTGAAAAGAACACCTATAGCTCACTGTATTCATTTGACTTATACCTACCCAATCAAAAAAGAGTACACATCCGTCTTCTTTACTTCCTTCCCTCTCTCACTGCAACTCCATTACACACTCACACACATATATATATCCTAAAACTAACCGGTACCCCATTTATTCCTCTCCCCAACGTCTCCTTTCTCCTCGGTCAACGTGCTGGTCAACAAAATTTGAGTGAACCTCACAGTTCGCCATGGAGGGATTTCGCCCATCAGGGACGGTGCTAGGGGCGAACTAGGGCGAGGAACGGGGTGTAGTTCGCCCACTCCGTTCAGTCTAAGTACCCAAGCTTATCCAATCTCTCCAATTAAAACCTTCCAACTCACAACTAACTAATTCTTACCTAAATCCTATGCATAACATACCTAGTTGTTACCCAATTTCTTTTCTTTTCTTTTTTATTTTTTTATTACATAAATATATTGTAACATCCGTGAGTTTTGACCCGTTGACTTTACGTGTAATGTGACTAACAAACTTGTTGAATGAAATATTTGGGTTGTTTTAGTGATTAAATGACTATGTGGTATGTTCGTCGGGTCGATAGTATGTTTTAATCGATGTTTAAATGTTTAACGATTGTATTTTGGCTTGAGAAAGGAAACGGGTCGGCCCATGGGTCATCCACGACCCACCAGTCCTTTATGACCCATCTCCTTTCCCTTATCTCATTTATTCACCACACATTTCCTTTCTCTTCTATCTTTCTCTCTAAGTAAAAGCAAGACCAACCCATCTCATATCTCTCATTCTCTTGCATCCATTTGGTGTTTTGGAACTGATATAACTCGAGAATCATCATCGTCTTCATCTCATTATCGTCTAGCAAAGGATTTAGTTACTAAGTGCAAGCATTTTACCCATTTTGACCTAATTTCGGGTTTGAGCTCAAGAAGAAGCTTTGGTAAGTCAAATTCATCCCATTTGCATCTATTTATGTTTGTTTATGCATTTCTAGCCTTTTCAAGAAGTTACAGGTCTTAGAACGACTTGAAACGAGATTTGGGTCAATTTAGGGTTTTGGTTTGGTTTGAACGATTTGGTTGTTTTGATGATGTTATGGATGGAAATATGGGTTTGGGTAAGTGTATTTGTGCTTTAGAATGTCTAATCTTGCTTCAAAACGAGTCCCACAACTTCTTGTATCGATTTAGGGTTTTAGTTTAAGTGAAAATAGGTTTTTGGGTTGCATTTTCTGCATAAACTGCTGCTGCTGGTGCAGCCTTGGCCTGACTGCGGCGCAGTGGCAAGGCATAGCCTTGACTGCGGCGCAGTGGATAACCTCTGGAACGAGGCCTTGCACTTGACTGCGGCGCAGTGGCAAGGCATGGCCTTGACTGCGGCGCAGTGGTTAATCTCTGGTCCTGATGATTCGTTTTCATTTCCTAACTTCAAACACTTATAACTTTTGATCCGTAAGTCCAAATAAGTCATGTGACCTATCGTTGGAATCGTGAGAGAGCCTAGTTTCTTGTAGTAACATTCATTTTGTATGAGACTTTCCCCATTTCTAAAAATGTTGAGTCAAAGTAACTTGTTTCCTTACTCGGTAAAGTTGTAGAAGTGTCTATGAGTTTGTGACTCGACTTAAACTTCCTGAACCAACTTGTTTAAGATGTAGAGTGACATTTATGGTATTATGATGTACATTGATAGGTTGTGGACGCGTGGAGCCCAATACTCGCTTATAATCTTATATTATCAATACTAGCTTCTTTTGCCGAACAAGGTGAGTTCCGTAGCTCCCTACTCCTTTGAGATTCGGGCTGAAAAGTGTAAAACTTGCGTGTTTACTTACGTTGATTGATTGATTGATTGATTTGGTTTAAATGTTGGATTGATGAGATGATTTATCACGTTTGATTGACTTGGTTTATGTTTTGTTAAGTATTTCATTAATATTAGGATAGACTTACATACATGGAAGTCGGTTATGCCTTCATTGGGTTTTAGATGTGGTGGGAAGGCTGCGGGTGACCCTATATATAAGCATCTGAGACTCGAAGAATGGATAATCCTCTTAAGTGTATGTACGTATAGTTGGTTTGAATTGTGATTATTGGTCTATGATTGACGAATATTGATTGTGGATTTATGACAGACGATTCGTGATTGATGCATATACGATTGATTGTAAGCATGCATACGTAGTTACATAGTCCCTCGGTTGAGGACTCAAACATCCAAGTGTATAGATGTATACACTTAATCTGTGAGATGTTGGTGACATGCCATCCGAGTATATAGACATATATATCTCGATGATTTTTAGATACAACCTTGTTCATTGTGATGACAGGCGGGGTATCGTTGCATAGGTGACTTGAGTTCACGCATAAGATAGGCATGTTGGCTTATTTATGCATTCAGCACTTACATTGATAATTATATCATTTGTGCACTCCTATTACGCGCTTACTTACTTTGTGTAATCTTGTTGTTGGACGTTATTGTGTTACTTAGAGGCTCGTTGTAAGTCATGTCAAGCCTCTACTCGTATATTGTGATTATTGACGATGGTTCCTTATGAACCATTACTACGAACTCACCAACCTTGTGTTGACTATGCTTAGTACACTTTTCAGGTAACCAGGTTATCCCCGGACGTGGAGTTTAGTTGCTTGCTTGCTGTTAAACCCGGGCATTGGACTTTATGAATCAAGGATTCATCGACCTTCTCTTTTGCATTATACTTAGGATCGATTTGCCATCTTCTGGATGTTCTTTTGTAACTTTGATGGTTATTTGCTCCTTATGTATTTTGGTACTTGTTTCGTATTGTAATGGATTCACTGAATCTTTATTTGCATTTAGCTCTTGTTCTATTGTAATTCCACCTTGCGCTATATGATTTCCGTGATATTTCGAGCCTTGGCTTGGGGTGTTACATATATTAACTTAAAACATTTTATTAAAAAGTAAAATAAACATTACATAACACTTAAAAAAAAGAAACAATACATAATAAATAAAAAAGAAATACATAAAAATAAAAACACTAGATTTATTAAAAAAACTAATCATCGAGATGTGCCAAGTCTTGAGCCCACAACCCCACACGTGTTCAGTTTTGTTGTTGATAAATGTATATGTTGTATGTTGAAAATAAGAAGTTGTAAATATATATATAGGAAGGAAAAAGGTTTTTTTTTATTTGAGTCAACATAGCCGTTGTTGGGGGGGGGACCACATTCCAAACGGTCACAAAGTTGCTACCCAACAATCGGTTTCACTACTCGAATTCGTACCCGATTTGCCTTACCCGATCAATAGCCGATCACCGGCGGCGGTGTACCCGATCGGGTTCGGCAAAACCGAGCCTTACCCGATGGGTAGTCCCTCCCCCTTAGTATCAACTAGTTATGTTACCCGGGTGTTGTCTCGGGAAACATAACGTCATTTTAAGAAACCTTATACAACTGGGAGATATATTTATTTGTTTCTTATTTAAATGTGTATATCTGAAAATGTATTGTTATGTACAAGCATAAGATATATCAATAATTTACATGATCAATTGTATTAATCGAAAAAAATAGAAAACAAATGAAAAAGTAACATAACGCGGAAAAAAAAAGAATGAAACGTACTAATATTATTCTATTATATGTGAAACACAAAAAGAAATGTAAAGTACCATACAAATTATTGTAGAAAATAAAACAAAAATGAATGTGGATACCGTATTAACTTTGTATGATAAATTGTAAAAAGCCAAAAACATTTAAAAGAACGACAATTTTAGTATAAATTATAAGGGAAAAAAAACAAAAAAAAAACTCACGCCCTTTTGTTAAATAGGGCGGCTGATAGACAATACGTACCAATTTCACACAAATACTATTTACCCCAACGTCGGTTAGAGAAATGGACCTGATTTGCAGTAGCTTTTGTAACTCTCGTTAGACACTCAAATAACATCTAATGATCGTTAACACCCGTCAGAGAAAAAGACGTAACTCCATGTTAGAGATAATGACCTAATCTGCAGCCATTTTTGTATCTTCCGTTAAATACCCAAACAAAACTTAACGACCATTAAAATGAGGACCATTATTGCAAGAGTATTAACAATAGGGATTACTTTTGTCAAAAAGAATGCTAGCACGGAAATCGATACACGGCTTTTATATGTTAAGCCTCAAAATATCATATTTACCCACCTAAAATCTAAAATATCATATTTATCCAATTTAAACTTAAAATCTATCCTTTGTACCCATTTCATTAATTTAAACATTATTAAAACACTAAGCATTTTGATAAAAAGCAATTAATAATTACATTGACTAATTTGTACTTTTATTTCACCGAATAACAAATCGTCGCTTTCATTTCAAAACCCATGGATTGAATCATTTCTATGATCCAAGCTTCCATTGAATTCATTTTAATATATTGTTTAATTTAATGTTTTCCTAAACCATATATTTGATTACTAGTGAATATGAATATTATTGATTATTATGGAATTAGACATATATCAACACTTCATGACTAGGATAGTCTGAGTGTTCGTACAAGATAGACTGTATACCAGTTTTTTAGTGGCTAAATATCCAGTGTGTTAATTGCATGCCATGCATGGATCGATATTGTATGAATGAAAACATTAAACAAAACATATTAAAATGAATTCAATGAAAGCTTGGATCGTCGATGATTTCGGGTTTCGAAAGAAAGTGACGATTTGTTGCTCGGTGAAATAAAAGGACAAATTAGTCAATGTAATTATTAGAGTTAATTACACTTTTGGTCCCTGTCGAGGGTTAAAAATTACCGTTTTCATCCCTACCTTTCATATATTACCGTTTTGGTCCAAAAAACTTTGTTCCGTCAACGCTTTTGGTCCAATTCTCAAACGAACAAATATATATCTATATCCCTGCATAATTTAAACCAATTAAACAAACTAAAATCAAAACAAATAAACTAATCCATACATACATTCATTTATATGTATATCTGTATCCACATCAAAAATCAATATATACATACAACGATTGAAATCCATTTTATTAGTGCCTCTTTATCTTCTTATTAATTCCTAATTCCAAAATAGTGTTTTCAAAACCCCCAAATCCAAATAGTATCCATACAATAATTACTCCCAATAAGATCTGATCACTTTCCATAATATACATACATACACAAAAACACATATATACAAACACATACGTAAAATGGAGATATTGTGATCCAAAGAAGGCAACGGTCAGATGATACATCAGGTCTGATATGGTGGCGGTGGTTGTCCGAAAAGGAGATAGTCACGGACTCACGGTGGTCGGATCTGGCAACCACCACCAATAAGATCTGATATGAAGTTTGTTTGTATATCATCTTTTTCTTTTCCGGCTAAACCGCCGCCGCCGACCCAACTACCACCACCATCATCATCATTATCCCCTTCCCTCCAATTCATCTTTCTTCTTCCTCTCCCTTACCCATTTCTTCTTGTTTAATCTAAGATGGTGGTGATCGAATATTAACGTGGTGGTAGCGGTAGCAGATCTAAGATGGTGGTGGCCGTATCTAAGATGGTGGTGGCCGGATCTAGGATGGTGGTGGTTTACCGGACCGGATCTGTACCACCATTTTCTTCTTGATCATCATCACTATATATATGTATATATGTATATGACTTGATTATAAAGTTTTCCTATAATGAAAATTGGAGAGAAAGAAGATAAAGGCCCACCTATTTTTCTTCAATATCCTTCGATAGTTCGATGTATCACCGAAAGAATATAGTGGTCAATATTCTTTTTCTTTATGTCATTTTGCTTGCTTGTAACTTGTAAGTTCCTGGATTGGTTAGTTTGTTTTTATTTGTCAGCAAATGGCTTTGCTTTGTTTTCTTATTAGTTTTTGCATTATAATTATTATTATTAATGGAATTAAATTTAGAATAAATCAATTGTTGTGGATTCAAATTGTTTGGGATGTAGTACTTAACTTTTGTGTAAGAATGTATGTGTTTGATTAGTAGGTTGTTTTTAGAGATGAGGTGATAAGAATAGATTGGAGATTTGGAATGGATATGTTGTGCATTGCAGGTCAAAAGTAATTACACTTTTAGTCCTTGATGTACGAAAAAGACTAAAATACCCATCATGTGCATGTCACGTGATGGGTACTTTAACGTCCGTTTAAAATTTGGACCAAAAGCGTTGACATAGCAAAGTTTTTTGGACCAAAACGGTAATATATGAAAGGTAGGGATGAAACCGGTAATTTTTAACGCTCGACAGAGACCAAAAGTGTAATTAACTCTAATTATTAATTGCTTTTTATCTAAATGTGTAGTGTTTCAATAATGATTAAACTAATGGATTGGGTACAAATGATAGATTTTGAGTTTAGACTGGACAAATATGAAATTCTTGATTTTAGGTGGGTAATATGATATTTTAAGGTTTAAATTGGGGATATATGAAATTAACCCTATGTGTCCACCGACTACACACGCCTAATTTGGATAAGCAAAGCAAGTGTAAGGTCACAAATACAAGCATGCACCGCTTGGCTTCTAGTATTTCATAACTCTGCGGCTCATCTTACAGCTCAAACAACAGTTTTAATTAAGCACAAAAAAAAAAATAAAAAAAAATGGCAGAACAAGTTAACAACAAACAGATAATTCTTAAAGATTACGTTAATGGGTTCCCAAAGGAATCCGACATGCTTCTCAAAACATCAAACACCATTAGCCTCAAGCTTCCACATGGTTCAAATGGGGTTCTTGTTAAGAATCTTTATCTGTCGTGTGATCCTTACATGCGTACCCGGATGAACAAAATTGATCCTGGTTATGTGACTTCTTTCACTCCTGGTTCGGTACGTTCGTGTACAACTATATGATGCAAGTATTATATATTGTAGATGACTAAATTTTGTTTTAGAGAAAAAAAATATATAGTTAGTATTCTAGCAGGGCCTAAAAAATTGATTACTGTGGTAGACACTAAAGTCGAAGGTTCGATCTTCATCCCATGTGTAGGCCGGATGTCATTTTCTACCAATTAGGTACAATCTGGAAGCAGCTTCTCTAGTCTCTACCTAGGTAGAGGTAAGACCGTCTATATCTTGACCTCCCCAATACACCATCGAGTTATTGGGTCCCAACCCGTGAAAGACGGCACTGGACAATTTCTTTTACTTTAGCATAACCCTAAATTAAAATAGTCCATAAAACAAGTTAAACCCACATTGAAGTTAGATATTTAAAAACTGCCTGACTGTTTTTCTGATGAATTTATTGCATATATAGTATTGCTAACTAATGTGTAACTGTGAACTGTTCAAAAAAAAATTGTGTAACTGTGACATTGTAAAATTCATATTTAAACTCGACAATATCACACAACGGATTGCAAATTTACAATGGTAGCGATTGAGATTGTTCTATTCAATATATATTATAGAAGTCTTGTCAACGATTTTGTTTCATATAATGTCTAAAAAAGAAAGAATAGCAACAACATCAACAACCTTGATTCCTGACATGAACTGGAAATAACATTTTTTGATGAAGATTGGAAATAAGAACTTTTATATATTTGTAAGATAACTAACTTTATTTAATCAACTTTAGATTACGATAATTTGAATTAGTAGACTTATATAACTGTTATTTAACCACTTGCGCATAGCCCAGTGGCCAGCCGTCACCAATGCACACATGGCCCACAGTGGAAGCTGTAATGGCGCGGGTTCGAATCTTAGTCTCAGACGGATTTAATCCAGAAACCTGTTGGGTGCATGTGTGGGGTGGTTCACCGGGATATGTGTTGAGCGGCCGGTACATATCGGAACCAAGGCGGTTCCGGGGATTAAGGTGTTCCCTCCAATCTACACTTTTTAACTGTTATAATCCTTGTTTTTTTTTAATAGTAATAGCAATTATCGCAATGTATATTCATATATAACATTTTCATCATATGGGCCCATTTTTTAAAATCTCGGATAGGGCATCCAAAAATATTCGCCGACGTGGCACCCATATCGGCAACAAATATAGGAGCAAAATCATTAGTACTACTTTAGTTTCGAAATTGGAGAAATGTTTTGATGTTTGACATTTAGGGTCAGTTAGTGATATCTAGGATGCAAAAGCGACTATAGATCCTTCAGCTGACCTTTGCTTTGCATAATAACAAACGCAAACATTTGTGAGAATGTTTCAAATACCATGACGCGAACCTCAAGTCTCATTACAATAGTATCACGTGTGCGCCTATAGTTGACACACTACACTTCCTTATATTTTAGGAAGCTGCCTCGTTGCAAAATGCATGGGAAGTTACTTATTCGCTTATCTTAGGGGCCTTTGTACACTCTGCTTGTGGTTTTTTCTTATTTCAGTTAATGTTCTTATATACCTGGCTATCCTTATATTGCAGCCTATAATTGGATATGGAGTAGCTAAAGTCCTTGATTCTGGGCATTCCAACTTCAAGAATGGTGACTTAGTTTGGGGAATTACTGGATGGGAGGAATACAGCATTATCAATGATCCTGAGAATCTATTCAAGATTGAACATACTGATGTGCCTCTATCTTATTATACAGGAATTCTTGGTATGTTTTATCTCTAAACTGATTTTGGTTTGGACTTTGGATGTGTACTCATGTATGTGTATGTTGGTACATATTGGTGTGTGTCTATGTATATGTATGATACAAAGTTCATAGACATGCCTGATTTGACCCGTTATCAAACCTGCACGTTCTGCTATCTTTACCTTTTTATGATTAACTTTCCCTGGATTGTTTTTAGGTATGCCTGGTATGACTGCTTATATCGGTTTTTATGAGATTTGTGCTCCAAAGAAAGGGGAGTATGTCTTTGTTTCAGCAGCTTCAGGTGCAGTCGGTCAGCTCGTTGGACAATTTGCAAAATTGTCTGGATGTTATGTTGTTGGGAGTGCTGGTACACAAGAAAAGGTCGGTGTGTTTAAAGTTTAGCATAGTTTCTACTCATAATTAATGACATATATACAGTTTATCTCCAAGAAATTAGCTGGGTTTTGTTTCCTTTAATTCCTTGCTCCAACTATTACAATAAATAATATCATCCTAATGTCACAAGCCTAATAATGATTATCGCTTTCTTTGGTCAATGAAATTTTTTTATGTGTATTGCATCACTTAAGGTTGATCTGTTGAAGAATAAGTTTGGATTCGATGAGGCTTTTAACTACAAGGAAGAGAAAGATCTTAATGCAGCTTTAAAGAGGTTAGCCTTAAACGTAGTTTCCAAACGCTTAGAGTAGGCAATTTTGAATTGGGTTTCATCGCTAGCAGGTCAAATTAGTAAAAAAGCAGTTAAATGTAATACGGGTCAAGTGGGCAGAAAGTCGACCCAAATTGTATTTAATGGATACCGCTTCTTAAGACGTTATATCAAGGAATAATAATTTTTGAAATAATATAATTTTTCTAATCATATTTGACACACTAAATCTTCAAAACGGTAAATATAATGGACAAGAAGTTTTTGGGTCAATTTAACAGAGCCAACCCTTAGTGACCATTTTGATTCATTACCCAACCCACCCGATTTGCCACCTATAACCAAGACAAAGCGGGACTGTTATGAGCTTAGGCGTTTGACATATTTATATTTTATTTTATATGTCAGGTACTTTCCAGATGGAATTGATATTTACTTGGAAAATGTTGGTGGGGAAATGTTGGAGGCAGTACTCTTGAATATGAGATTCAATGGTCGAATTGCAGCTTGCGGGATGATCTCACAGTACAACGACCAAGGGGATGGGGTGCGCAACCTATTTCACATAGTAACAAAGAGTGTGCGGATGCAAGGGTTCATTGTGTTTCATTACTATCACTTGTATCCAAAATATTTGGATATGGTTATACCCCTTATAAAAGATGGAACAATAAGTTACATAGAAGATATTGCAGAGGGGCTAGAGAGTGCACCTACGGCTTTGGTTGGGCTGTTTTCGGGAAAAAATGTCGGGAAGCAAGTCGTGGTTGTTGCTCGTGAATGATCCAATACCTCATCAGAAGTATCTTTCATCTTTGGAGTCTATGTACACGTACATATAAGTATACGTACTTATATTTATATCTATTATCTAGTTAGACAGTGGTGGCTAGCCAGACATGTAGTACGGCTGTCGTTCGGCACTCGACGGAAAAAATACCTACCTGCATTACAGGATATTATAAGCATCTTCGTGTTGTTGACTAAAAGATTGAATCTATGTTCTGCAATTCAATCCCATTAACATGTACAGTATTGTATGTGCGTAACATATAAATGCAAGCTGCCATAAGTGACCCCTCATTTAACTATGTGACCTCAGAATTTACAAAAAGGAATCCGGCGCACACACACGGCGCAACCAATGTTCTCGGCAACAAATTGACACAGTGTGCTAGTGGGCGCTCGAGCCTCCAATGCCAGCGGGCGCGCCGGCCTACATGCACGCCACACCCGGATGGGGTTCCCGTTGGAGACTTCTTCAATCACGAAGACAGATACATCAATAAGAAGTGGTGAATTTGGTCAACTCAGGCTCTGATTGAACCACTATCGAAATTACTTCAAAAAGTAAGATTAACTCAAAGTCAAATTAAGGAGTAAGGACGTGATTTCCTATATATAATGCATTAATCTTGAAAGAAAAGAGAAGAAAAAAAATGTCTTCTTGGGAATACTATGTATATATATATATCAATCATTTGGCTATATATCAACATCAATACTCTATGGTCACAAATTCATACATATTAGTATCACTTCTGTATTTTGATATGGCTACATATCATTATATCAATATCAATACTGTATGGTAAAATACATACATACATACATACATACATGTTTGACTTTGCATCCAATCCATCAAATTGCCTCTCAATAAACTATCAACATCTTCAGTGGTTCCTAGCTAAACCTCACAGGCTTACAATCCAATGGCAATATATTCATCTTTGAATTCAACAAAAACAGTAGTTAGATCACGAAAAATGGCAGAAGAAATGAACAACAAACAGATACTATTTAACGATTACGGTAATGGGTTCCCAAAAGAACCCGGCCTGCTACTTACTACTCCCTCACCATTAGCCTCAGGCTTCTGCATGGTGGTTACATCAATTCTTTGACTCCTGGTTCGGTATGTACTTGACGTGTACTGATATATTTCTTTGAATTGTTATTGTATCAGTTTTTTTTTATTGAGCCATACTTATAAAATAGTACAACTAAGAAATATATTCTGCATTTTGTATAACTGTTACCATATATATTTTGATTGACTATTCCTATGAGGCTATGACTGATTCCTGACATTTTCTCTGGCCACTCCTAAGATATTACCTAAAGAGGTTAAAACCTGAAACCTCTGGTGAGGAAATAAGACACCCGACCACTAGGCCACTCATAAAATCCCCTTAAGATTGTTACAAATAAAAACCCAGTTTGGCTAATAGTTATCAAGACTAATACAGTAAAATACAACAGCCAAAACCGAGGAACATTTTTAATCTGGGTTAAAATTCGATTGGCTTAATATCCATTCCTTTGAGTTTGCTACATCTTTTTGCTCCTATTTTCTAGTCAGAGTAATGACTTTCTCTGAATACCTGGATAAAAATGTGCTTTTGAAGAATTACATTTTGTTACAATAAAGTTGTGTAATAATAACCAAAAAGTGTAGGCATTTGGAACAAATTAAAACTAATATGAATAGTGTGTGAATTTATATCCTTACTTGTGTTGGGGGTTTTGCCGTTTTGGTTTATGGGATTTTGTCGAATTTCATAGGATTTGGATTTAATACCCGATGTTTAGTTCAGGGATAAAAGATAGAATTTCAATGTATCGACGTGGATTTGAGTTTATACACGACATGCCTCTTTGCCAAATACATTGTAAAGTTACTTTTTTACACATATGAGGGGCCTTGCTGCCTCGGTGTACATAGCTTGATGCGTATTTCTAATACTTAAAAGAATTAATTGGATTAGGAGTCGCTAAAGACCTTGATTCGGGGCATTCAAACTTATGGTGACTCAGTTGGAATGACTGGAATGGAGCAATATAGCATCATAAACGATCCTGAGACTCTGTTCGAGATTCAACATGCTGATTTGCATTGCATCTATGTTATTCTTGGTACGTATTCAGTTTAACCGGTTTTAGTTTATGGGTGCATCTCCAAGTCTTCTTTTCAAAAGGTTTTTATGTTTTATTTCTTAATTGATATTACAACATACAGACATATCTCTTATATAGAGATTGATTTACAAAAGAGTTAAAACATGTTCCGTGAAATACGCTTGCTTTTTCCTTTCTTGTATGCACTCTAATTATTAGGAAAATGATGGAATACTGACCCCATATTCTAACACTCCCCCTCAAGTTGAATAGTGGGATTCCCAAAATTCAACTTGTTTAGACATTTGTTGAACATGGTTGTCCCGACAGCCTTTGTCAGGATGTCTGCGAGTTGGTCTTCAGTCTTGACAAACGGAAGTGTGACAATTTTATCTTCAAGTTTTTCTTTGATGAAATGACGATCAACTTCTACGTGTTTAGTTCTGTCATGTTGAACTGGATTTTCAGAGATCTGGATGGCGGCTTTATTATCACTGAAGATTCGTATACTTTCTTTGGATGCGAATCCTAATTCGGTCATAAGTTTCTTTAGCCACAAAGCCTCTGCTAATCCTTTAGCAATACCTCTAAATTCTGCTTCAGCACTTGACAAAGAGACAACTTTCTGTTTTTTACTTTTCCATGTGACGAGGTTACCTCCTATCATAGAGAAATACCCTGATGTAGATCTTCTATTTCCTTTGTCTCCAGCCCAATCAGCATCTGTATATATCTGAATGTTAAGATTACCATTTGGTTTGAATAAGACTCCATGACCAGCTGTTCCTTTGAGATACCTGATAATTCTTAGAACTGCATCCATGTGTTCAACTTGAGGTTGATGCATGAACTGGCTTACTATACCGACAGCATACGCTATATCTGGTCGAGTATGAGCCAGGTAAATCAACTTCTACGTGTTTAGTTCTGTCATGTTGAACTGGATTTTCAGAGATCTGGATGGCGGCTTTATTATCACTGAAGATTCGTATACTTTCTTTGGATGCGAATCCTAATTCGGTCATAAGTTTCTTTAGCCACAAAGCCTCTGCTAATCCTTTAGCAATACCTCTAAATTCTGCTTCAGCACTTGACAAAGAGACAACTTTCTGTTTTTTACTTTTCCATGTGACGAGGTTACCTCCTATCATAGAGAAATACCCTGATGTAGATCTTCTATTTCCTTTGTCTCCAGCCCAATCAGCATCTGTATATATCTGAATGTTAAGATTACCATTTGGTTTGAATAAGACTCCATGACCAGCTGTTCCTTTGAGATACCTGATAATTCTTAGAACTGCATCCATGTGTTCAACTTGAGGTTGATGCATGAACTGGCTTACTATACCGACAGCATACGCTATATCTGGTCGAGTATGAGCCAGGTAAATCAACTTCTACGTGTTTAGTTCTGTCATGTTGAACTGGATTTTCAGAGATCTGGATGGCGGCTTTATTATCACTGAAGATTCGTATACTTTCTTTGGATGCGAATCCTAATTCGGTCATAAGTTTCTTTAGCCACAAAGCCTCTGCTAATCCTTTAGCAATACCTCTAAATTCTGCTTCAGCACTTGACAAAGAGACAACTTTCTGTTTTTTACTTTTCCATGTGACGAGGTTACCTCCTATCATAGAGAAATACCCTGATGTAGATCTTCTATTTCCTTTGTCTCCAGCCCAATCAGCATCTGTATATATCTGAATGTTAAGATTACCATTTGGTTTGAATAAGACTCCATGACCAGCTGTTCCTTTGAGATACCTGATAATTCTTAGAACTGCATCCATGTGTTCAACTTGAGGTTGATGCATGAACTGGCTTACTATACCGACAGCATACGCTATATCTGGTCGAGTATGAGCCAGGTAAATCAACTTCTACGTGTTTAGTTCTGTCATGTTGAACTGGATTTTCAGAGATCTGGATGGCGGCTTTATTATCACTGAAGATTCGTATACTTTCTTTGGATGCGAATCCTAATTCGGTCATAAGTTTCTTTAGCCACAAAGCCTCTGCTAATCCTTTAGCAATACCTCTGAATTCTGCTTCAGCACTTGACAAAGAGACAACTTTCTTTGTTACTTTTAGAGTATAAAAAAAAAAAAAAAAAAAAAAAAAAAAAAAAAAAAAAAAAAAAAAAAAAAAAAAAAAAAAAAAAAAAAAAAAAAAAAAAAAAAAAAAAAAAAAAAAAAAAAAAAAAAAAAAAAAAAAAAAAAAAAAAAAAAAAAAAAAAAAAAAAAAAAAAAAAAAAAAAAAAAAAAAAAAAAAAAAAAAAAAAAAAAAAAAAAAAAAAAAAAAAAAAAAAAAAAAAAAAAAAAAAAAAAAAAAAAAAAAAAAAAAAAAAAAAAAAAAAAAAAAAAAAAAAAAAAAAAAAAAAAAAAAAAAAAAAAAAAAAAAAAAAAAAAAAAAAAAAAAAAAAAAAAAAAAAAAAAAAAAAAAAAAAAAAAAAAAAAAAAAAAAAAAAAAAAAAAAAAAAAAAAAAAAAAAAAAAAAAAAAAAAAAAAAAAAAAAAAAAAAAAAAAAAAAAAAAAAAAAAAAAAAAAAAAAAAAAAAAAAAAAAAAAAAAAAAAAAAAAAAAAAAAAAAAAAAAAAAAAAAAAAAAAAAAAAAAAAAAAAAAAAAAAAAAAAAAAAAAAAAAAAAAAAAAAAAAAAAAAAAAAAAAAAAAAAAAAAAAAAAAAAAAAAAAAAAAAAAAAAAAAAAAAAAAAAAAAAAAAAAAAAAAAAAAAAAAAAAAAAAAAAAAAAAAAAAAAAAAAAAAAAAAAAAAAAAAAAAAAAAAAAAAAAAAAAAAAAAAAAAAAAAAAAAAAAAAAAAAAAAAAAAAAAAAAAAAAAAAAAAAAAAAAAAAAAAAAAAAAAAAAAAAAAAAAAAAAAAAAAAAAAAAAAAAAAAAAAAAAAAAAAAAAAAAAAAAAAAAAAAAAAAAAAAAAAAAAAAAAAAAAAAAAAAAAAAAAAAAAAAAAAAAAAAAAAAAAAAAAAAAAAAAAAAAAAAAAAAAAAAAAAAAAAAAAAAAAAAAAAAAAAAAAAAAAAAAAAAAAAAAAAAAAAAAAAAAAAAAAAAAAAAAAAAAAAAAAAAAAAAAAAAAAAAAAAAAAAAAAAAAAAAAAAAAAAAAAAAAAAAAAAAAAAAAAAAAAAAAAAAAAAAAAAAAAAAAAAAAAAAAAAAAAAAAAAAAAAAAAAAAAAAAAAAAAAAAAAAAAAAAAAAAAAAAAAAAAAAAAAAAAAAAAAAAAAAAAAAAAAAAAAAAAAAAAAAAAAAAAAAAAAAAAAAAAAAAAAAAAAAAAAAAAAAAAAAAAAAAAAAAAAAAAAAAAAAAAAAAAAAAAAAAAAAAAAAAAAAAAAAAAAAAAAAAAAAAAAAAAAAAAAAAAAAAAAAAAAAAAAAAAAAAAAAAAAAAAAAAAAAAAAAAAAAAAAAAAAAAAAAAAAAAAAAAAAAAAAAAAAAAAAAAAAAAAAAAAAAAAAAAAAAAAAAAAAAAAAAAAAAAAAAAAAAAAAAAAAAAAAAAAAAAAAAAAAAAAAAAAAAAAAAAAAAAAAAAAAAAAAAAAAAAAAAAAAAAAAAAAAAAAAAAAAAAAAAAAAAAAAAAAAAAAAAAAAAAAAAAAAAAAAAAAAAAAAAAAAAAAAAAAAAAAAAAAAAAAAAAAAAAAAAAAAAAAAAAAAAAAAAAAAAAAAAAAAAAAAAAAAAAAAAAAAAAAAAAAAAAAAAAAAAAAAAAAAAAAAAAAAAAAAAAAAAAAAAAAAAAAAAAAAAAAAAAAAAAAAAAAAAAAAAAAAAAAAAAAAAAAAAAAAAAAAAAAAAAAAAAAAAAAAAAAAAAAAAAAAAAAAAAAAAAAAAAAAAAAAAAAAAAAAAAAAAAAAAAAAAAAATACCTCTGAATTCTGCTTCAGCACTTGACAAAGAGACAACTTTCTGTTTTTTACTTTTCCATGTGACGAGGTTACCTCCTATCATAGAGAAATACCCTGATGTAGATCTTCTATTTCCTTTGTCTCCAGCCCAATCAGCATCTGTATATATCTGAATGTTAAGATTACCATTTGGTTTGAATAAGACTCCATGACCAGCTGTTCCTTTGAGATACCTGATAATTCTTAGAACTGCATCCATGTGTTCAACTTGAGGTTGATGCATGAACTGGCTTACTATACCGACAGCATACGCTATATCTGGTCGAGTATGAGCCAGGTAAATCAACTTTCCTACCATTCGTTGGTATCTAGTTCTATCAGCAAGTTCAGCTTCTGGTTTCATGAACAACTTCTGATTAACGACCATAGGTGTGTCTGCTGGCTTACAGTCAACCATTCCAGTTTCTACTAGAAAATCCAGTATATACTTCTTTTGACAGATGAATATTCCTTGTTGTGATCTCAACACTTCAATTCCAAGGAAATATTTTAGATTCCCCAAGTCCTTCATTTCGAATTCTCCACATAGGCTTTCTTTCAGTTTCTTGATTTCATTTTCGTCATTCCCAGTGATAATCATGTCATCAACATAGATTATTAAACATGTAATCCGATCTCCTTCATGTCTGAGAAACAAAGTATGATCAGAATTACTTTGTTTATACCCATATTTTTTCATTGCCAATGTGAATCTTCCAAACCACGCTCTTGGTGATTGTTTTAGTCCGTATAAAGATTTCTTCAACTTACAGACTTCACCATTTTTGTAATCCTGGGAGAAACCGGGTGGAGGATCCATATACACTTCTTCCTTTAACTCTCCGTGTAAAAATGCATTCTTCACATCAAACTGATGAAGAGGCCAACCTTGATTTGCCGCTATTGAAAACAAGACCCTTATAGTATCTAGTTTTGCAACTGGGGAGAATGTCTCAGAGTAATCAATTCCATAGGTTTGAGTGTAACCTTTTGCAACCAAACGAGCTTTGTACCTTTCTACTGCACCATCTGGCTTATATTTGACTGTGTAGACCCACCGACACCCTACTGGTTTCTTTCCTTGTGGTATGACACATTTTTCCCACGTTTCATTCTTTATTAATGCACCCATTTCAGTATCCATAGCCTCCTTCCATTTCTTTGATTTTAATGCATGTTCCAAATTTGATGGAATTTCTTCTGAATACAAATTTCCAAAAAATGTCTTTGCCTCTTTAGACAGATTTCCTTCTGCTATGTTGGCCATAGGATACTTGGAACTTCTGGAGTTTTTTTCTGGGGAGAATCGATCTGGAGGAATTCCTCGGTTTAATCTTGGTGGAAGAACATATTTTTCTGGAACTTCTACCGGAGTAGGTTCTTCAGTTTCCTGAGTACCTAAAGTCTCATCTGAAGCATGAATATCTCCTGGAATTTCACCAAAGGAAACATTTGGTTGAGAATTACTTACCTCGGATATCAGGCTTGGGATGTTATCTTCGGTGGCACTGGTATTTGGAAAGGACTGTTCTTCAGTAGATACATTATTCTGATTTATAGGACTTTCTTCTGAAGAATGAGCATATCTGAGCCAACTCAATGTATCACACTGTTCCTCCCCCTGAGCATTGTGTTGCGAGGAGTAGAAATACTTGGTTTCGAGAAAATCACAATTCATGGTGGTGAACATGTGACGAGTGATCGGGTTATAACACCGGTATCCTTTTTTATTGACTCCATACCCCACAAACACACATTTTTCAGCGCACGGATCAAGTTTATCCCGGTGTGTTTTGGGAATGTGAACAAATACCGTACATCCAAACACTTTGGGTGGAAGAGTAAGGGCTTGAGGAAGTGGATGGTATTCGGTGAGTGTTTTTAAAGGTGTTTGCATTTTTAAGATTTTCGTAGGAAGACGGTTAATCAAATAATTAGCCGTGGCTAGAGCTTCTGGCCAAAAAGTTTTTGGAACACATGATTCAATTATGAGAGCTCTAGTCATTTCTAACAAAAGTCTATTTTTGCGTTCAGCAACTCCATTTTGTTCCGGGGTATGAGGACATGTGGTTTGATGGACTATCCCTTTAGATTG
Source organism: Erigeron breviscapus (assembly GCA_034093135.1). NCBI lineage: Eukaryota > Viridiplantae > Streptophyta > Magnoliopsida > Asterales > Asteraceae > Erigeron > Erigeron breviscapus. The sequence continues at coordinate 86,958,490 of CM067171.1, read as the reverse complement.
AAAAAAGGAGTTCATGTTTGAATTTAAATATTCCCCACCATTATCTGACCGAAGAATTTGGATAGATTTTTGGAACTGAGTTTGAATCATGGAATAGAATGTAGAAAATCGATCAAATACGTCAGATTTATTTTTTAAAAAATAAATCCAAGTCATTCGAGTACAATCATCAACAAATATCACATAATATCTGAAATTTTGTCCTCCAATTACAGGTGCAGGACCCCACACATCCGAATGGATTAATGAAAAAGGGATTTTTACTCTAGTATTGCTTGGTTTGAAAGTTTGTCTATGGCTTTTGGCTAATATGCAAGTTTCACACGAAATAGGTTTATTTGACGGAAAAAGATTAGGAAACAAAGTATTTAAATAACTACCGGATGGATGCCCTAGTCTTCTGTGCCATAACCATGTCTCTCGTTCATTAGTTCCATGAGCTAACATCACATTTCCACTTGGAGTGACTTCATCTACATAATACAGTCCTTCTCTCTCAGTGCCACGCCCAATAATCTGTCCCGTCCTGATATCCTGTAAGACACAAAAAGTCGGGTGCATTAGTACTGAACAGTTGAGTTCTTTTGTCAGATGACTAATAGACAAAAGTTTGTGTGACAAGGACGGAACATATAAACAATTAGGCAGTTTAATGTTTTGGGAAATTTCGATTGTTCCTCCATTTTTCACATCCATTTTCCCTTTGTTTGCGGCTTTGATATGTGTTTTTCTCGGTTTTGACATTTTTGCAAAATCAGTTAATTCGTATGTCATTGTGTCAGTGGCTCCACAATCAAATATCCAAGACCCATTTGATTTTTTAAAAACATTTTGAGCCATATCTACTGACCCATTCAAAGTTGAGGGACCATTTTTGGAACTCTTGGAAACATAGGCGGCTGGCCTTTTTGTATTTAGATCCCCTGGTCGATTGATTTTGGAAGAAACAATTGTTTCTTGAATATTTTCTTTTACACTCCTATGTGAATGATTGAAAAAATTTGCGGGTGAATTGTTTCCATGGCCCTTTGATGGATCGGTTTTTTTCTTACCACACTCCATCGAAAAAAACTCATCTTCTCCTCCTTCTTTTCCGGCCGCCGCAACTCCTCCGAAGCCAGATATTTGTCGTCCATCACCGGTGCCGGAGTGAGTGCTGGCGGTAGGATTATTGGTTGGAGCGGTCCCGGTTTTAACCGGTTTGAAGCTTTTCTTGGTGCGATCTTCCCACCAATCTGGGTAACCAACTATCTGGAAACATTGTTCTCTTGTATGTCTCGACATACCACATTTACTACATATAAGATGAGATTTATCATCTTTGTTGACCCATCTTTGTTTGCCGTCGTTCCTGCGAAATCCTTTTGTAACGAAACTGGACCCATCGGATTCTCCGACGATTAGGCCGGTAGCTATGCCCTGTTCACTGTTAGTTGCTCCCAAGATGTTTTGGTGAGCGGCTTCTTTGCGAACCGTGGCGTATGCAGCTTCGACGGTAGGAGTTGGATCAACTCGAAGTATTTCTCTTTTGATGTGTTCGAATCGCTTATCCAATCCATTTAAAAATTGAAAGAGTTTTTGTTCGGATCGGATTCTTGCATATGTCGTGATATCTTCTGAGCATGTCATGGGATTTGGATCGGTTCGATCTATTTCACCCCATACTCCTTGCAAGGCAATCCAGAAATCTTCAAGTGGCTTATCACTTTGCTTGAGTTCATTTGCTTTGACGTGCAGGTTAAATATTTGAAGTTTATCTTTCCCACTGCTATATGTTACTACCAATGCATCCCATAAGCTTTTGGCCGTGGGATATTCGGTAAGGTTGCCTGCTATTGTGGGCTCGATATTTTGGATAAGCCACGAGAACACAATCAGGTCTTCTTGTTCCCAAATTTCATATTTTTCATCTTTTGTTTTTGGTGGATCGTTGGTTAAGTGATTTAGTAGGTTTTTTGATCTTCCGCCTATGGCAACTCGGATCATTCGAGTCCATAATGCATAATTTTGACTGTTTAATTTGAGATTAATCTGGAGGTTGTCGGAAAGTTTTGGATTTTGTGGTTGTTGATTTGTGTTGGCTTGCAATAGATTGGCTAGTTGAATTGCTAAATCCGAACCAGAGCTACCGGCATCATCTGCCATGGCGGCTTGGTTTGGTTTTTATATGGTTGGGTAAATCACTGGGTATATGATGAGGCCATGATCGGTGGCTCTGATACCATGTTAAGATGATTTGAAGGTTTTTATGTTTTATTTCTTAATTGATATTACAACATACAGACATATCTCTTATATAGAGATTGATTTACAAAAGAGTTAAAACATGTTCCGTGAAATACGCTTGCTTTTTCCTTTCTTGTATGCACTCTAATTATTAGGAAAATGATGGAATACTGACCCCATATTCTAACACATATAAGATGAGATTTATCATCTTTGTTGACCCATCTTTGTTTGCCGTCGTTCCTGCGAAATCCTTTTGTAACGAAACTGGACCCATCGGATTCTCCGACGATTAGGCCGGTAGCTATGCCCTGTTCACTGTTAGTTGCTCCCAAGATGTTTTGGTGAGCGGCTTCTTTGCGAACCGTGGCGTATGCAGCTTCGACGGTAGGAGTTGGATCAACTCGAAGTATTTCTCTTTTGATGTGTTCGAATCGCTTATCCAATCCATTTAAAAATTGAAAGAGTTTTTGTTCGGATCGGATTCTTGCATATGTCGTGATATCTTCTGAGCATGTCATGGGATTTGGATCGGTTCGATCTATTTCACCCCATACTCCTTGCAAGGCAATCCAGAAATCTTCAAGTGGCTTATCACTTTGCTTGAGTTCATTTGCTTTGACGTGCAGGTTAAATATTTGAAGTTTATCTTTCCCACTGCTATATGTTACTACCAATGCATCCCATAAGCTTTTGGCCGTGGGATATTCGGTAAGGTTGCCTGCTATTGTGGGCTCGATATTTTGGATAAGCCACGAGAACACAATCAGGTCTTCTTGTTCCCAAATTTCATATTTTTCATCTTTTGTTTTTGGTGGATCGTTGGTTAAGTGATTTAGTAGGTTTTTTGATCTTCCGCCTATGGCAACTCGGATCATTCGAGTCCATAATGCATAATTTTGACTGTTTAATTTGAGATTAATCTGGAGGTTGTCGGAAAGTTTTGGATTTTGTGGTTGTTGATTTGTGTTGGCTTGCAATAGATTGGCTAGTTGAATTGCTAAATCCGAACCAGAGCTACCGGCATCATCTGCCATGGCGGCTTGGTTTGGTTTTTATATGGTTGGGTAAATCACTGGGTATATGATGAGGCCATGATCGGTGGCTCTGATACCATGTTAAGATGATTTGAAGGTTTTTATGTTTTATTTCTTAATTGATATTACAACATACAGACATATCTCTTATATAGAGATTGATTTACAAAAGAGTTAAAACATGTTCCGTGAAATACGCTTGCTTTTTCCTTTCTTGTATGCACTCCTCTCCTTTTTGTTCCTTTCTTGTATGCACTCTAATTATTAGGAAAATGATGGAATACTGACCCCATATTCTAACATGCACCCATGGGTAGATGACCTTTGTGCAATAGAGACGGCGCTTCAGGAATACCAAGTTTGAGGGGCCCGACTTCTAGAGACCCGTTGTTATTTTAGAGTATAAAAAAAAAAAAAAAAAAAAAAAAAAAAAAAAAAAAAAAAAAAAAAAAAAAAAAAAAAAAAAAAAAAAAAAAAAAAAAAAAAAAAAAAAAAAAAAAAAAAAAAAAAAAAAAAAAAAAAAAAAAAAAAAAAAAAAAAAAAAAAAAAAAAAAAAAAAAAAAAAAAAAAAAAAAAAAAAAAAAAAAAAAAAAAAAAAAAAAAAAAAAAAAAAAAAAAAAAAAAAAAAAAAAAAAAAAAAAAAAAAAAAAAAAAAAAAAAAAAAAAAAAAAAAAAAAAAAAAAAAAAAAAAAAAAAAAAAAAAAAAAAAAAAAAAAAAAAAAAAAAAAAAAAAAAAAAAAAAAAAAAAAAAAAAAAAAAAAAAAAAAAAAAAAAAAAAAAAAAAAAAAAAAAAAAAAAAAAAAAAAAAAAAAAAAAAAAAAAAAAAAAAAAAAAAAAAAAAAAAAAAAAAAAAAAAAAAAAAAAAAAAAAAAAAAAAAAAAAAAAAAAAAAAAAAAAAAAAAAAAAAAAAAAAAAAAAAAAAAAAAAAAAAAAAAAAAAAAAAAAAAAAAAAAAAAAAAAAAAAAAAAAAAAAAAAAAAAAAAAAAAAAAAAAAAAAAAAAAAAAAAAAAAAAAAAAAAAAAAAAAAAAAAAAAAAAAAAAAAAAAAAAAAAAAAAAAAAAAAAAAAAAAAAAAAAAAAAAAAAAAAAAAAAAAAAAAAAAAAAAAAAAAAAAAAAAAAAAAAAAAAAAAAAAAAAAAAAAAAAAAAAAAAAAAAAAAAAAAAAAAAAAAAAAAAAAAAAAAAAAAAAAAAAAAAAAAAAAAAAAAAAAAAAAAAAAAAAAAAAAAAAAAAAAAAAAAAAAAAAAAAAAAAAAAAAAAAAAAAAAAAAAAAAAAAAAAAAAAAAAAAAAAAAAAAAAAAAAAAAAAAAAAAAAAAAAAAAAAAAAAAAAAAAAAAAAAAAAAAAAAAAAAAAAAAAAAAAAAAAAAAAAAAAAAAAAAAAAAAAAAAAAAAAAAAAAAAAAAAAAAAAAAAAAAAAAAAAAAAAAAAAAAAAAAAAAAAAAAAAAAAAAAAAAAAAAAAAAAAAAAAAAAAAAAAAAAAAAAAAAAAAAAAAAAAAAAAAAAAAAAAAAAAAAAAAAAAAAAAAAAAAAAAAAAAAAAAAAAAAAAAAAAAAAAAAAAAAAAAAAAAAAAAAAAAAAAAAAAAAAAAAAAAAAAAAAAAAAAAAAAAAAAAAAAAAAAAAAAAAAAAAAAAAAAAAAAAAAAAAAAAAAAAAAAAAAAAAAAAAAAAAAAAAAAAAAAAAAAAAAAAAAAAAAAAAAAAGGATATGGAGTAGCTAAAGTCCTTGATTCTGGGCGTTCAAATTTTAAGAATGGTGACTTAGTTTGGGGAATCACTGGATGGGAGGAATACAGCATTATCAATGATCCTGAGAATCTATTCAAGATTGAACATACTGATGTGCCTCTATCTTATTATACAGGAATTCTTGGTATGTTTTATGTCTATACTGATTTTTGTTTGGATGTGTGTTCATGTCTATATACATGTATGTGTATGTTGGTACATATTGGAGTGTATCTATGTATATGTATGATACGTTGTTTGTAGATATGCCTGATTTGACCCGTTATTAAACCTGCCCGTTCTGCTATCTTAACCTTTTTAAGATTTTAACTTTCCCTGGATTGATTCTAGGTATGCCTGGTGTGACTGCTTATGTTGGTTTCTATGAGATTTGTGCTCCAAAGAAAGGAGAGTATGTCTTTGTTTCAGCAGCTTCAGGTGCAGTCGGTCAGCTCGTTGGACAGTTTGCAAAATTGTCCGGATGTTATGTTGTTGGGAGTTCCGGTACACAAGAAAAGGTAGGTGTGTTTAACATAGTTTTTGTTCATATAATTAATGACATACATACAGCTTTAATTCCTTGCTCCAACTATTACCATAAAAAATATCATCCTAATGTCACAAGCCTAATGATAATGGCTATTCTTTGGTCTATGAATTGTTTCTTATGTCTATTCCCTCACTCAAGGTTGATCTGTTAAAGAATAAACTTGGATTCGATGAGGCTTTTAACTACAAGGAAGAGCAAGATCTTGATGCAGCTCTTAAGAGGTTAGCCTTAAACATAGTTGCCAGGCAATTTTGATTTGGGTTTCATCTCTAGCAGGTCAAATGAGTAATAAAACTAAAATGGGTCAAGCGGGTAGAAAGTCGCCTAAATTGTATTTTTGGATACCGCTTTACTAAGGTTTTTATCAAGAAATATATTTGTTGAAATGACATAATTTTATAATCATATTTGAAACACACTAAATCTTAAAAAAAGTAAAATAATGGACAAGAAGTTTTCAGGGTCAATCCAACAGAGCCAACCCATAGTAACCATTTTGATTCATTATGCCACCCACCCAATTTGCCACCTATAGCCAAGACAAAGTGGGACTGTTTTATGTGTTTAGCCGTTTGAGATAGTTTTGTTTAATTTGATATGTCAGGTACTTTCCCAATGGAATTGATATTTACTTGGAAAATGTTGGTGGGGAAATGTTGGAGGCAGTACTCTTGAATATGAGATTCAATGGTCGAATTGCAGCATGTGGGATGATCTCACAGTACAACGATCAAGGGGATGGGGTGAGCAACCTATTTCACATAGTAACAAAAAGTGTGCGGATGCAAGGATTCCTTGCCTATCATTACTATCACCTGTATCCAAAGTATTCTGATATGGTTTTACCCCTTATAAAAGATGGAACAATAAGTTACATAGAAGATATTGCAGAGGGGCTAGAGAGTGCACCTACGGCTTTGGTTGGGCTGTTTTCAGGTAAAAATGTTGGGAAGCAAGTCGTGGTCGTTGCCAGTGAATGATTTAATATCTGAATATCTATTTAGTCTTATCTTTCATCTTTGGATGCTATGAACACCTAGATATAAGTATTCATATCCATATCCATATATCCATTAGTTAGTCAAGTAATGGAGGAACGCCAGACAAGCGGAGCAGTTGCTGTTCTGCACCGGGCCGACAACTTAGTGGACGCCAATGCCGAATTTCCCGTACCCCATGTTCTAATAATATTTAGACTTGCATCTACTCACTGCATAGAGTCACTACTAATATATTATGGGTATATTATGTGCCAACATTAACCTCGCCCAATCCATGGCCCTCTTATTGGAACCTTGAATATCCTTATGATAATTTTTTATATTTACATGTACCTACTTGCATTGCAGGATATTCAAAACATCTACGTTTTGTTGACTAAAGATTGAATCTATGTTCTGCATTATAATCCCATTAACATTTACATTATTGTACGTAAGTAACGTAAGTTCTGTTACATGACCCTTCATTAACTATGTGACTGTCGCCTATTACAAAAGGCGCTTTCATATACCCTTGTATCACCAATAATGTGATTGACGGATGAGTAAAACACACAATGAACCTCACCCTCGTCCATCATGGCCCCAATGGCATGTTTTCCTACCACATTTGGTCTTTTATGTGATATGGTACTCCCGAATAAGTTCTTAGTTTGACTTTCTAAGTCTTTTTCTTTTAATTTCGACCATAGGTATTTTGTTTGTATTATGTAGTAGTTGATGAAACTCAACTTATATAACCCAAACAAAAAATTTACAGCCAAAGTTAAAAGAATTAGACTAAAAAAAAGTCAAAATAAGACATTTAAAATGTGACAGAGAGAGAGAGAGAGTACGACATTGTAATCCCCTATAATTCTCCAAATTACGAAAATAGACTCATCAATTATAAGAAGTGCAGATTTTGGATAACTCGGGCTCTGATTGAACCACTATTGATATTACTTGAGTTGTAATTAAAATGTAATATACATACAAAGGCAATGATTTGGCTATCTTTTAATATTGTATGGTCAGAAATACATACATACATACATACATACATACATACATACATACATACATACATACATACATACATACATACATACATACATACATACATACATACATACATACATACATACATACATACATACATACATACATACATACATACATACATACATACATACATACATACATACATACATACATACATACATACATACATACATACATACATACATACATACATACATACATACATACATACATACATACATACATACATACATACATACATACATACATACATACATACATACATACATACATACATACATACATACATACATACATACATACATACATACATACATACATACATACATACATACATACATACATACATACATACATACATACATACATACATACATACATACATACATACATACATACATACATACATACATACATACATACATACATACATACATACATACATACATACATACATACATACATACATACATACATACATACATACATACATACATACATACATACATACATACATACATACATACATACATACATACATACATACATACATACATACATACATACATACATACATACATACATACATACATACATACATACATACATACATACATACATACATACATACATACATACATACATACATACATACATACATACATACATACATACATACATACATACATACATACATACATACATACATACATACATACATACATACATACATACATACATACATACATACATACATACATACATACATACATACATACATACATACATACATACATACATACATACATACATACATACATACATACATACATACATACATACATACATACATACATACATACATACATACATACATACATACATACATACATACATACATACGTACATACATACATACATACATACATACATACATACATACATACATACATACATACATACATACATACATACATACATACATACATACATACATACATACATACATACATACATACATACGTACATACATACATACATACATACATACATACATACATACGTACATACATACATACATACATACATACATACATACATACATACATACATACATACATACATACATACATACATACATACATACATACATACATACATACATACATACATACATACATACATACATACATACATACATACATACATACATACATACATACATACATACATACATACATACATACATACATACATACATACATACATACATACATACATACATACATACATACATACATACATACATACATACATACATACATACATACATACATACATACATACATACATACATACATACATACATACATACATACATACATACATACATACATACATACATACATACATACATACATACATACATACATACATACATACATACATACATACATACATACATACATACATACATACATACGTACATACATACATACATACATACATACATACATACATACATACATACATACATACATACATACATACATACATACATACATACATACATACATACATACATACATACATACATACATACATACATACATACATACATACATACATACATACATACATACATACATACATACATACATACATACATAAAACATACATACATACATACATACATACATACATACATACATACATACATACATACATACATACATACATACATTATTAATGTATATATAGTTTTGTTTATAGACCATACTTATAAAGTGATATGCATATTGACTAAAAAATTTATAATGTTATCTTATCTTGATTGACTTCAGTAGGTGCTCCCTCAAAACTTCCTAGATAATGATCATGTAATTATTTGCATGGACACTATGTAGACAAAAAAATCATCTGGATAGCAACGGAATCTATGATATTGAAACAACTTAATTAGCCATTCATATATGATACCACTACAAAGAGAGTTGAATAATTTAGTGGGTTTTTTTTAATGGCAAATATACTATTTTTTTAGAAAGGCAGCATATTATTCTACTAGTTAAATTACACCAAATAATACTAAACTAACCCAATATTGGTGAATAATTTAGTGGATGATATGTGGTTTTGTTCAATGTTCAAACTCTGGGACCACAGCCAGTAAAGTCATAACAATAAATAGGTAAATGAAGAAGGTTTTTCTTGTTGATGCTGTCCGTGAAGACGAATCTTTGAATCAGATATATAAAGGCTAACCGAGGTATTCCTATGACTACTGATTCCTAACATTCACCCACTCTCAAGATGTTACCTAGTGGGGTAAAAAACTGACACCTCTTGTGAGGAAATCAACTCACCCGACCACTAGGCCACCTTGGTGATGGTTATAGATTCCCCTAAAGATTTGGCAAATTTTTAGTTATCAAGATCGACAATATACAACAGCAAAAACCAAGGATCATTTTTCTAATCTGGGTTAAGATTCCATGGATTTGATATCCACATTCCTCTAAGTTTGCTACAGAATTTTGCTTCGATTTTCCAGTCAGAGTAATGACCCTCTATATGCCTGGATAAATTTCCTTTTGAACAATTGTATTTTGATACAATAAATTTGTGTAATAACTACCAAAGAATGTAGATATTTGGGACAAAACTAACAGGAATAGTGTGTAAACATTTTCCAATGCCATAGCCCATATATAGTAGACCTTAAGTTTATATACATGTGTTGGGGTTTTGGTTAGTTGGATTTCAATTCCGATGTTTAGTTGAGGGAAAAAAGATGAAATTTCTACTCATCAATGTTATTTGAGTTTATACGCCACTATTGTGGTTCTAAAAAACATGCCTCTTCACTCTTTGCCAAATACATGGGAAAGTTACTTCTTTACACATATGAGGCGCCTTGCTGCCTCGGTGTACATGGCTTGATGTGTTTTTCTTATACTTAAAGGATATAATGTACTCTTTCAGCTTATATTCCCATGTAAACATTCTTGTTTTGCAGCCTATAATTGGATTAGGAGTAGCTAAAGTCCTTGATTCTGGGCATTCCAACTTCAAGAACGGAGACTTAGTTTGGGGGATGACTGGATGGGAGCAATATAGCATCATCAATGATCCAAAGAATCTATTCAAGATTCAGCATGCTGATTTGCCTCTAACTTATTATACAGGAATTCTTGGTACGTATTCAGTTTAACCGATTTAAGTTTACGGATGCACCTCCATCTCTTTCTTCCCAGCATTTTATTCCCAAACCAGCAAGGTGATAGTTGCCTAGTTAAAATACAAAAGTTTATTTGGATCAGAATTCGCATCGTAGAACTGTTGATATTGATACCATATATGGGGTCTTAAAGAGTATACACCAATTGAAAGTCCAAATAAGTAAATGAACATGTCTATCTGACACCGGTCTTTACCATTTTATGATTTACTTGGATTGTTTCTAGGTATGCCTGGCATAACAGCTTATGCCGGGTTCTATGAGATTTGTGCTCCAAAGAAAGGGGAGTATGTCTTTGTTTCAGCAGCTTCAGGTGCAGTTGGTCAGCTTGTTGGACAATTTGCAAAGTTGTCAGGATGCTATGTTGTAGGGAGTGCTGGTACAAAAGAGAAGGTTGTTTTTTTCTCCATTCATGTTACTACAATTCATTTTATTTACTTAGTACCATATTAACTTTAATCCAAATGTGACAAGCATGACGATTATCCGTTTCTTTGGTCTCTAAATTGTTTTGTATGTGTATCATGTAAGGTTGATATGTTAAAGAACAAATTTGGATTCGATGAGGCTTTTAACTACAAGGAAGAGCAAGATCTTGATGCAGCTCTGAAGAGGTTTGTAACATCAAGTAGGAAAATTTTGTTCTATTTTCTATCAACGGGTCAAACCAAGTTACGTTTCATCTCTAGTGGGTTGAACAACTTCCTAAGCCTTTTAAGAATAGTTAAAAGGAAAACGGGTCAAGCTGGTTAAAAATCACTCAAGTTGTATTTGATGGTTACAACTTTCTAAGCCTTTTATTAATGGAAATTTATTTATTTAAAAGTTACATAATTTTACGAACCATACCATATTTGATGCACTAAATATGCTAAAATGTTTGGAATAATGGATAAAAAGTGTTCTAGTTGACAGCCTACTGTGACTAGTTCTACAAACTACCCAACCCACCCAATTTGCCACCTTTAAGACTCTCAATGTGACTTTTTGAGATGACTTCTTAAATTTAATGTGCCAGGTATTTTCCTGACGGAATTGATATCTACTTTGAAAATGTTGGAGGAAAGATGTTGGATGCAGTAATCTTGAATATGAGATTACATGGTCGGATTGCAGTTTGTGGGATGATCTCACAGTACAACGGCCAAGGGGATGGGGTGCAAAACCTGTTTCTCTTAGTATCAAAGAGTATACGGATGCAAGGGTTCGGTGTGAATCATTTCTATCACTTGTATCCAAAGTATTTGGATATGATTATACCCCTTATCAAAAATGGAACAATAAGGTACGTCGAAGATATTGCAGAGGGGCTAGAAAGTGCACCTGCGGCTTTGGTTGGGCTGTTTTCAGGCAAAAATGTTGGGAAGCAAGTCGTGGTCGTTGCCCATGAATGAGTTCTGTGAGATCGTGACTTCAGTGTTTATCTTTCTTTGTCATTTTTTAGTTTCTGACCTTTTATGTCTTTTTTTTCTTACACTTGCTCGCCATTTTCAGTGGTGTTGGAATTCATTGAAGTTATATTATATCTATACACATGTGTGTTAGGATTTGGTTTTGGTTTATAAGTTTCCGAGTTTTAAGGTTGCAGAACATGGATGAATGTATGGTTGAAAGACGAAAATTCTCCTCATGTGGGAGGAGTTAACGACAGGGACGAATGGTTTTTAACAGAAGTAAAACCACAGGGATGAAAAAAAACTCAAAAACTAACGGAGGGACGAAAAGCAGTTTTTCGAAAAACCACAGGGACAAATTTGCATTTAACCTTTTCTTTAATTAATACATAGGAAAAATATATATAGGCCGCATACTAGGAAACATGTTTGATATATATATAATATCGGAGGTAACAAGTAATAAATATATATATATATATATATATATATATATATATATATATATATATATATATATATATATATATATATATATATATATATATATATATATATATATATATATATATATATATATATATATATATATATATATATATATATATATATATATATATATATATATATATATATATATATATATATATATATATATATATATATATATATATATATATATATATATATATATATATATATATATATATATATATATATATATATATATATATATATATATATATATATATATATATATATATATATATATATATATATATATATATATATATATATATATATATATATATATATATATATATATATATATATATATATATATATATATATATATATATATATATATATATATATATATATATATATATATATATATATATATATATATATATATATATATATATATATATATATATATATATATATATATATATATATATATATATATATATATATATATATATATATATATATATATATATATATATATATATATATATATATATATATATATATATATATATATATATATATATATATATATATATATATATATATATATATATATATATATATATATATATATATATATATATATATATATATATATATATATATATATATATATATATATATATATATATATATATATATATATATATATATATATATATATATATATATATATATATATATATATATATATATATATATATATATATATATATATATATATATATATATATATATATATATATATATATATATATATATATATATATATATATATATATATATATATATATATATATATATATATATATATATATATATATATATATATATATATATATATATATATATATATATATATATATATATATATATATATATATATATATATATATATATATATATATATATATATATATATATATATATATATATATATATATATATATATATATATATATATATATATATATATATATATATATATATATATATATATATATATATATATATATATATATATATATATATATATATATATATATATATATATATATATATATATATATATATATATATATATATATATATATATATATATATATATATATATATATATATATATATATATATATATATATATATATATATATATATATATATATATATATATATATATATATATATATATATATATATATATATATATATATATATATATATATATATATATATATATATATATATATATATATATATATATATATATATATATATATATATATATATATATATATATATATATATATATATATATATATATATATATATATATATATATATATATATATATATATATATATATATATATATATATATATATATATATATATATATATATATATATATATATATATATATATATATATATATATATATATATATATATATATATATATATATATATATATATATATATATATATATATATATATATATATATATATATATATATATATATATAAATTAATGCATTTAAAACTTCATCTAATAACAAAATGATACAATATATATATATATATATATATATATATATATATATAAGGAAACACATCAACCCCTAGCTAGCAGGAACTTCAGATTGCTTATTACTATTACTATTACTATTATTATTATTATCATTATGCATCCGTGCTTGCCATATCCACCATGTCTGTCTGTCTGTTTTCCTTTTTACTAAGTGTTCTGTCAAACTTGAACTTTGATGTTGGAATTAATGGTTTCTACTTTTGTTGTTATCGTAGATATATCTATATGTGTGTATTTTCCTAAGCTTTTCAGATCGCATATCACACCATGCAACCAAATGGGTATGGGTTTTCATCATTCATATTAATGATGCACAAACTATGGCTCCTTTTTTCTTTAGATAGAAGATAGATTGTTTGAGCAGGTGAATGGTCCCTTCCAGAATCTTCACAGCCCTCTCAGAGGTGAGGTCATTATTGACTACCTTCAATTACTTTTGTTATGTCATTAAGTGGCAAGAGCCTGAGGATATGTTTTTGTCAGATAGTCAGACATGATTAAACCACCCGGCACTTCATTTCTTTCCGTAAAATGGGTGGGACGGGTTGGCTAGCAGGTCAATCCATGGCTGGCTGGGTTGAGAGGGATAGTTTGTTCCTAAGACTTGAAAGTGAATGGGTTGGGTTTTGATCAAACACGTTCTCCCCTCATTTGTTTGTATATATAGTTTCATTTGTTGACTTTTACAAATAATAAAAATAAATAAATAAAAAATAGTATTGCAATGGTAAGGACAGGGTTTGGGTGAGACTTTGAACCTGTTTAGCTCATACTATTTATGTGACCCCATCGTGATCCAACACAACCCAAATCGACCGATTCATATCAAGGCGATGGATTCCACTTATGATTTTCATATCATTACTTGTGCATTCAGGGGCGTTTACCCATGGTTCGTGTTCGTTTTTTTGGCCTCTTTGTATCATCTTGCCATGTAAAGTATGCCGACCTAAACTTGCTCTTACCAGGTTGAGATTTGGTTTCAAACTTTTGCTCCAGGAGCACGCACACCGATTTCATGTGCAGAGGTTTTTGTTGTGCTAAAAGGGAGTGGCACTCTTTATATTTCGTCAAGCTCTTATCTGAACTCCCCTGGCAATCCAGATGAGTTCAGTATGTTTTACAAATTGCACATTTCATGTCCCCATTAATGATGTTCGCCTGGTAAATGGTTCTAGTATGGATATTGCCGAAATTGCGCTTGCCCGTGCCACCCAGGTGCGGATGCGATTTGTAAACTTACGTGGTTCTCGGTAATCTAATTCAGATGGTGATTATAAACAGAAATCAGGGGTGTACGAGTTGGTTTTGGATGTGTTTCTTTCGTGTGTCGGGAAATTTCGGTTATTTAGAAACTAACTAATTAATTTGCCAAAAAAGTAATTCTTGTGAACTTAAGTTATACATCATGTCATGGGAGTAGATTTTCTTAGTTTAGGGTAATCATTAGGTAATTGTGTTGATATAACCTTACCCTCTGATAAACAAGTTTTGTTGCAATTAGTATGAAATCCAAAAGGGATATATGACTACAAGCCGCGGTAGTCAGTTAATTTTTTTTATCTGGCTGTCGCTTGCTGTGTGTAGCTTTCTTTAATGCCAGAAATGTCCTTTTGCGCTGTTATTTTTCCAATCGATCTTGTTCAGCCTGTGTATGCATTTCGTTTGTTCTTGTTTATATTGTTGTTCGCCAATCGGTTGATAATGTTTACAGAGGCAACCCGAGATTCACCTACTTTCTGCTCGACTCAGAGAGCATTGGGGAGATATTGCAGCTGCCCGTGCATCATATCAGCTTACATACAGTAATTTCACCTGGTCTTCTGGAAGCAATCATCAAGCATGCTAACATGGAACATCGGCAGGTATACCATTTAGAGGTGACGGAATGGGCAGGTTACTGATGGGTCAAATTGGGTTTTGATCAAAAGATTTGAAAAGGAGGTAAAAGCCCTTTACGCCATGGATGATAAGCAGGAAGAAAAAGGAGTTTAATGCTAGCAGCAGCATGGACAAGGAGGAGGAGAAAAGAACAGATGAACAAGAAGGGCAAGATTCTTAGTGATGCTGAGTGGCTTGAATATCTCCGCAGTAACTACTACGACGACCTGCACGTGCAGAAGGATATCGCGATGTATGGTGATCTGGATGCTAAACTTGGGGTGTCGAAGAAGGTAATCAGGAAGTTTAAGAAGATTGAGAAGGAGAAGAAGAAGAAGCTAGCTGGAAGGAAGGACGTACAATGCGCCACCATTGACATGATCAACACCTAGCTATTATTATTAATTTCTACTCCATGCGTGTTTTGTGTTTTTTTTTACAGAGTGTTCTGTCAAACTTTTGTTGTTATCAAGATGGGAGAGATTTTATACCCAACACGTTCAATTGTTTAGGATACTTTTGTTATGTATGGAGTAAGTGGCAAGAGCCTGTTCTTTTTGAGGATATATATTTTTTTCATGATTAAACCACAGGTGGTTACAATGATTCTTTTACTACTGGTTCAGTACGTACATCTTTTTGAATTGTTATTAGGTGCTCCCTTAAAACTTCCTAGATAATGATCCTGTAATTATTTGTATGTACACTATGTTGAGAAAAAAACATGTGGATGACAAACGAATCTATGATATTGAATCAACTTAGCCAGTCACATTATTCACATATGACACCAACTACTATGAGCTAGAGTTGAATAATTTTAGTGGTGGAAGGTTTTTTTTGTTCATGTTATCAGGGAAGACGGGTTACTTGGGGTATTCCTATGACTGGCCAGCCCGTCAAAGGGTAAAACCTGAGACCTCTTGTGAGGAAATTAAGACGCCTTACCACTTAGGCCACCTTGGTGATGGTTATAAAATCTCCTAAAGATTGGGAAAATAAAAACCCAGTTTGGCCGATAGTTATCAATTAAGTGCGACAAAATACAACAGCAAAAGCGAGGAACATATAATTTTCTAATTTGGATTAAGATTCCATGGGCTTAATATCCCCTCCTTTAAGTTTGCTACAGTTTTTTTTTTGCTCCTATTTTCTGGTCAGAGTAAATGACCTTTTTTGAATGCCTGGATAAATGTCTTTTTGAAGAATTATAAATTCTGTAATAATAACCAAAGAATGTAGATATTGGGGACAAAACTATTAGAAATAGTGTGTAAATATCTTTCCAGCCCATAGTTGGACTGTGTTGGGGGTTTGGTTTGTCAAATTTTTGTTGGATTTCATGGGATATGGATTTGAAATCCGATGTTTCGTCGGGGGAAAAAGATCAAAGTTCAATGTATCAATGTGGATTTGAGTTTATATGCGGCATGCCTCAGTGTACATGCGTTTTTCTTATACTTAAAAGGAATCAATGACTCTTTCAGCTTATGATCCCATATAGCAATTCTTATTTTGCAGCCTATAACTGGATTAGGAGTAGCTAAAGTCCTTGATTCTGGGCATTCTTGAACGGTGACTTAGTTTGGGGAATCACGGGATGGGAGCAACAAAGCATCATCAATGAATCCTGAGAATCTATTCAAGATTAAACATGCTGATCGTCTTCTTTTTTTGAACAGCATTTTATTACCAAACTAGCAAGTTGCTAGTTAGAATACAAAATACCCTTTATGAAAGTCTTGAAGAAGAGGGATGGAACAAGGAGGTAAAAGCCATTTATGGCATGGATAAGCAGGAAGAAAAGGAGTTTAATGCTTGCAGCAGCATGGACAAGGAGGAGGAGATGAACAAGAAGGGCAAGATTCTTAGTGATGCTGAGTGGCTTGAATATCTCCGCAGTAACTACTACGACGACCCGCACGTGCAGAAGGATATCCAGATGTATGGTGATTTGGATGGTAAACTTGGGTTGTCGAACAAGGAACTCTGGACGTTTCAGAAGAAGCAGCTGCGGAATGATCAAAAGAAGCTAGCTGCAAGGAAAGACATCAACCCCTAGCTAGCAGGAACTTCAGATTGCTTATTACTATTACTATTATTAAAATTATCATTATCATTATGCATCCGTGCTTGCCATATCCACCATGTCTGTCTGTCTGTTTTCCTTTTTACTAAGTGTTCTGTCAAACTTGAACTTTGATGTTGGAATTAATGGTTTCTACTTTTGTTGTTATCGTAGATATATCTATATGTGTGTATTTTCCTAAGCTTTTCAGATCGCATATCACACCATGCACCCAAATGGGTATGGGTGGATAAAAAAAAAGATATTTACACACTATTCCTAATAGTTTTGTCCCAAATATCTACAGTATTTGGTTATTATTACACAATTTTATTGTATCAAAGTGCAATTTTTCAAAAGGTCATTAATATGTCTGGAAAATAGGAGCAAAAAACTGTAGCAAATATATTGGACGGGCCAATGGGTTAAAACCCCAGCGGCATTCTGAAGTCCTGCAATGATGCTTGGATCCTGGGAGACCAGGGTTCGAGTCTGAGCAGGCGAGGTTTTACCTCCAATTTAACGTCGTGCCTTCTGTAGCGGTTAAATTGGTGGGTTTTCCCTCCCCTGTGGTCCCTGACTTCGTGGATCGGTCGCTAGTGACTGCCTGCCCGTATGGATGTAACGGCTAGCCGTCCCGTGACACGAACGTTAAAGAAAATATGCAAATATATTGGACGGAATCCTGACATATTTTCCAGGCTGACCACTGTCAAAGTTACGACTTCACTAGGAATACCCAAAATAGCCCGCATATATCTGATTCAAAAAACCTTCTCCATTTTACCCATTTATTGTTACAAGTTGTGGTCCCAAAGTTTGAACTTTGAACAAAACTACTATATGTCCACCATTAAAATTATTCAACTCTCTTTGTAGTTGGTATCATATGTGATTGGTTAAATTGTTCCAATATCATAGATTCCTTAGTCATCCACATGTTTTTTTCTCAACATACAAATAATTGGTGATGATTGAGGTGAAGAAAGACAGTAGGGTTATGGAAGGTGGAGAAAGACAGTAGGAATAAATTCGTTGATATAGATTGAACGGATGCATCCAACAATGTAGTGAAGAGATTATCTTCTCATGTGTAAATGATTAAAGGCAATTGGGTTTGAGTAAAACGGGAAAAAAAACCTGCAAGTGAATCTTTTTTTTACTTTTTATTTTTTTGCAAAACTAAAACTAATCTTTGTTTTTATCACCAATTAAATTTAATTTAACTTTAATAAAGTGATTTAAATAGATCAATTAAAAAAAGAATTATCCACTTTTTGGTATCATATTTTTATCCTAAAAGAGGATCCTCAAAGAAAAATCGGATCCACTTTTTCGTCACAAAATAAGACCCTAAAATGGAATCTGTCTTAAAACTTAATATCCGCCTTTTGGTATCACTTTTTTTATCCTAAAAGAGGATCCTCAAAGAAAAATCGGATCCACTTTTTCGTCACAAAATAAGACCCTAAAATGGAATCTCCGGTCTTAAAATATATAGATACACTTTTTGGTATCACTTTTTTATCCTAAAAGTGGATCTAGGAATCCTCTTTTAGGTAACCCGCCAACCCACCCTTTTTCGGATCCTCTTTTATATAACCCACCCGGATCCCCTTTTATATAACCCACCCGGATCCCCTTTATATAACCCACCCGGATCCCCTTTTATATAACCACCACAAAAGAACCCCTTTTTCTTCACCCCTTTTTGAAATCTTAAAAAAACCGCCTTTTGGATCCCTTTTTACTTCAGAGTAGAGATTGAAAATAACCAAAAATAACAAAAGTACAAAATCAGAGTAGAGATTGAAAGAGAACCAAAAGAAGCATCATCATCATCAGTGCTTTCGTAAGAACAAAATATCTTTAAGAATAAAGAAGAAATCATGGCATCGGAGAAGAAAGACCTAATCGGTGGAGAAGAAAGAAGAGCCAATCATTGAAACGTTTTTCAGTATGTTCTTTTAAATCACATGTTCTTGATGTTTATATTTTCTCCTTTTAGTCCAAATTCTTATAGAAAGTTGGTTACATAGTCACTACTTAAACAATTTTTATGTAATTTGGGAGGCTATCTGTAACACCCGCCACTCGTAAATAAACGGAAATTAGTAAAATTGAAGTAAATAAACTTTTGTAATGAAAAGGTAGGCATGTGAATAGTCATTAGGAGCGTAATTTAAAAATATGTAATATTGTGTCAACGAAATATTTGAACAATACTCGGGTTAAAAGTTTTAGCTAAACGAATCATTTCTCGGGAGAAACTGGAACTAGTCGCGAGAGTGTCAAGGAGGGGATAAAAGCCTCCCACCCCTCCTATCCTTCTCATTTCTCTCTTCCACTTTCTCTCTGTAACATTTGAGAATTTTGACTTAATTTGACCCGTTAATTTTATGTATGTTTGACTAAGTATTAATTATAAATAGTACGTGATCGAGTTATTTACGAAGTAATCATGTTCAAGGTGTTTATAAGATTTAATGATCGTTGTGATTGAGTTGTGTTCGTGTATTAGTCGAGGTGGTTTGATCGATTTAATTGATTGGTCGATGCTAATTGTAGTATAAGTAAATTAGGATCATTTGAAAGTGGTTGGTCCATGGGTATGAATCTTGACCCATGACCCATCATGTTGACCCAACCCTATCCCCACCCACATTCTTACACTCTCCATCCACTCATTCATCACTTTCCCTATCTCTTTCTCTCTCTATATTGATTGCAAGAAAACTCTTGCATATCTCTCCTTCTCTCTCTCTCTCTAAATTAAATTCACCATATTAAATGTTTCAAGAAAACTTTTGTTATGGGTTTTCATTAATATCATCGTCTCTTCATCATATCAAAAATTTGGGTTTGTAAGTGCAAGGAATCATCCAAATCGGGTCAATTTCGGGTTTAGCTTTTAGTGGAAGACTTTGGTAAGTAAATTCATCTCAAATTTATCATTTATTGTTGTTAAACTTATTTTTAAGTCAAACCTCTCAAGTTGGAGTCAAAAACCGAATTTAATGGGGTAACTAGGTCAAGTTAGGGTTCATAATATTCAAATGGGTCAAAAATCGGTTTTTGTGATCAAATGGTGATTTAGGGTCGAGATTATGAAGTGGGTTACTGTTGGGTCGAAAAATCGACCATGTATAATTTGTTCAGAAATAGTTGAAGTTCAGTGAAGACACTTGTACAGAATTCTGAACCTCTTCAGAATTAAGTTCACTGAAGCTTTACTTCAGTTCCAGATCAGCCTAAACTAAAAGCATTCATTCTGAAGTCAAAGACTGGAGACTGAAGAAAGAGAATCATCTCAGAAGCAGAGCCCATGAAGTTTTTTTTTTTTTTTTTTTTTTTTTTTTTTTTTTTTTTTTTTTTTTTTTTTTTTTTTTTTTTTTTTTTTTTTTTTTTTTTTTTTTTTTTTTTTTTTTTTTTTTTTTTTTTTTTTTTTTTTTTTTTTTTTTTTTTTTTTTTTTTTTTTTTTTTTTTTTTTTTTTTTTTTTTTTTTTTTTTTTTTTTTTTTTTTTTTTTTTTTTTTTTTTTTTTTTTTTTTTTTTTTTTTTTTTTTTTTTTTTTTTTTTTTTTTTTTTTTTTTTTTTTTTTTTTTTTTTTTTTTTTTTTTTTTTTTTTTTTTTTTTTTTTTTTTTTTTTTTTT
The DNA here is from genome assembly GCA_034093135.1 of Erigeron breviscapus. Lineage (NCBI taxonomy): Eukaryota > Viridiplantae > Streptophyta > Magnoliopsida > Asterales > Asteraceae > Erigeron > Erigeron breviscapus. The sequence continues at coordinate 86,936,549 of CM067171.1, read as the reverse complement.
TTTTTTTTTTTTTTTTTTTTTTTTTTTTTTTTTTTTTTTTTTTTTTTTTTTTTTTTTTTTTTTTTTTTTTTTTTTTTTTTTTTTTTTTTTTTTTTTTTTTTTTTTTTTTTTTTTTTTTTTTTTTTTTTTTTTTTTTTTTTTTTTTTTTTTTTTTTTTTTTTTTTTTTTTTTTTTTTTTTTTTTTTTTTTTTTTTTTTTTTTTTTTTTTTTTTTTTTTTTTTTTTTTTTTTTTTTTTTTTTTTTTTTTTTTTTTTTTTTTTTTTTTTTTTTTTTTTTTTTTTTTTTTTTTTTTTTTTTTTTTTTTTTTTTTTTTTTTTTTTTTTTTTTTTTTTTTTTTTTTTTTTTTTTTTTTTTTTTTTTTTTTTTTTTTTTTTTTTTTTTTTTTTTTTTTTTTTTTTTTTTTTTTTTTTTTTTTTTTTTTTTTTTTTTTTTTTTTTTTTTTTTTTTTTTTTTTTTTTTTTTTTTTTTTTTTTTTTTTTTTTTTTTTTTTTTTTTTTTTTTTTTTTTTTTTTTTTTTTTTTTTTTTTTTTTTTTTTTTTTTTTTTTTTTTTTTTTTTTTTTTTTTTTTTTTTTTTTTTTTTTTTTTTTTTTTTTTTTTTTTTTTTTTTTTTTTTTTTTTTTTTTTTTTTTTTTTTTTGATTTTTGAGTTTAAATGGAAGTTTAGAAATGAATTCTCGATGGGGGTTACGTTTTCATGTATCAAATTCAGTTCAATTTCGTTCCCTTATGAGCTGGGAACCCTCCTTGGTCGAGTTCAAGTCCAGAACTAGGGTTTCTTAGTTTAGGGTTGTGTTCTTCTTCAAGCTGCTGCCGCTGTTCATTTTATGCAGGCCCAGAGTCTGTTACGCCAAGTCTGGCGTCTGGTACGTTGCATTGGTCTGGCTTGGCGTCTGGTATGCTCTGTGTGGCGTAGGGTACGGTGGGGTTGTGTGGGGTGGCGTCTTATACGGTCAAAGGACCGTAAGATACGGTGGCCTCTAAATGCGATTTGAACCTTACGCCAAATCTTGTCTGTTTAAGTTGATTTTCCATGCATGTGACGCAAAAACCTCGAGTTGCAGGCCAGCGTACCCTACGCTGAATCTGGCGTGACTTACGCTGGTGCATTTCTAGCCACCATAACCTTACGCCGGCTGGACCGTGGCTTACGCCATTAGAATTTGTACCACCGTAAATTACGATGGCTCACACCGTAGGTTACGCCCCTCTGGATCCTTATATTTTTCCAGTTTTGTTTCTAGCTTAGCTATTTCTCCTTGGTTCGGGCTGGGCTTTCTTTTGGGCTTTCCCCTACTCTTCCTTATGTCTTGGTCTAGTCTTTTGGGTCGGTTAGAGTCGATGGTTCATGGGTCTTTTTTACCTGATCGAAGACTGAAGCATCTCAGTGTAAAAGTACTTACACACTTTTACACTGATTACGAGAAAGCCTTTTTACTTTACCATACTTTACCCGGATAATAACCTTATCTATGGGAAAGTACATGGTTGGGTAATGTGTTGGGAATAAAAGATGTAAGGTCACATCAAAGTGACTTACACACATAACCTTAAACAAGCATGTTAAGGATTTGACTTTCAAATCCTTAAATGCTCCCAACCATATTTTGTACGACCTAGTCCACGTCAGCATGGACTTGGCCTATAAATATAAGGCTTCTCACAAATTGCAAAGTGCTTGAAACTTTGGCATTGCAACTTGTGAGATATACTCTAAGTAATTCTTACGAGTATTTCCAAGTTATTAGATCACTTGTATTTCTAGGTTGTTTAGATATTTACACTCTTGTGTTTATCTTTGTTCCGCAACAACCTTTGTATTTGTTTATATCAATAAATCAAATACATTGAAAAAGTACATCGTGTCTCAATGCTACATACTTGATTATATATATATATATATATATATATATTATATAGTTATCTATATTTATTTATTTATATATCTATGAATATATTATGCAATTATATATATATATATATATATATATATATATATATATATATATATATATATATATATATATATATATATATATATATATATATATATATATATATATATATATATATATATATATATATATATATATATATATATATATATATATATATATATATATATATATATATATATATATATATATATATATATATATATATATATATATATATATATATATATATATATATATATATATATATATATATATATATATATATATATATATATATATATATATATATATATATATATATATATATATATATATATATATATATATATATATATATATATATATATATATATATATATATATATATATATATATATATATATATATATATATATATATATATATATATATATATATATATATATATATATATATATATATATATATATATATATATATATATATATATATATATATATATATATATATATATATATATATATATATATATATATATATATATATATATATATATATATATATATATATATATATATATATATATATATATATATATATATATATATATATATATATATATATATATATATATATATATATATATATATATATATATATATATATATATATATATATATATATATATATATATATATATATATATATATATATATATATATATATATATATATATATATATATATATATATATATATATATATATATATATATATATATATATATATATATATATATATATATATATATATATATATATATATATATATATATATATATATATATATATATATATATATATATATATATATATATATATATATATATATATATATATATATATATATATATATATATATATATATATATATATATATATATATATATATATATATATATATATATATATATATATATATATATATATATATATATATATATATATATATATATATATATATATATATATATATATATATATATATATATATATATATATATATATATATATATATATATATATATATATATATATATATATATATATATATATATATATATATATATATATATATATATATATATATATATATATATATATATATATATATATATATATATATATATATATATATATATATATATATATATATATATATATATATATATATATATATATATATATATATATATATATATATATATATATATATATATATATATATATATATATATATATATATATATATATATATATATATATATATATATATATATATATATATATATATATATATATATATATATATATATATATATATATATATATATATATATATATATATATATATATATATATATATATATATATATATATATATATATATATATATATATATATATATATATATATATATATATATATATATATATATATATATATATATATATATATATATATATATATATATATATATATATATATATATATATATATATATATATATATATATATATATATATATATATATATATATATATATATATATATATATATATATATATATATATATATATATATATATATATATATATATATATATATATATATATATATATATATATATATATATATATATATATATATATATATATATATATATATATATATATATATATATATATATATATATATATATATATATATATATATATATATATATATATATATATATATATATATATATATATATATATATATATATATATATATATATATATATATATATATATATATATATATATATATATATATATATATATATATATATATATATATATATATATATATATATATATATATATATATATATATATATATATATATATATATATATATACAATAATCATCAAAAAGATGATTATATTACAAAATATATATATCGATATGATATATATATATATATATATATTAAGATTTAGGCAAGGAATCAACTAAAGGTTTGTATAATAATAATCTTGTACACAAACTAAGGCTTTAACTTCTCAAGATTCAAGAACACAAGTCTCCATCTCCTTCCTTGGTGTCAATTTTCGGATTTTAAGATCAAGGTATCATTTTTGTAGATAAATCTACTTCTTTCAAACTTAGATTATGTTATTATAGTTGTGGGTTACAAGATTTCTACAAGACTTAGTCAAATCTTGAGTTTTTGTTGGATTTAATTGAAATCTAGGGTTTTGAAAAGGGGGTTTTTGATTTAAGAAGTGGGTTTGTAAATTAAGCCAAATTTTACACTTGTTTATACTTATAGTAAGTTGTGGTAAAGAATGGAACTTTGATTTGGTGGCTAGCTTGGGAAAATCCTTGAGTTTGGTCAAAAACTAGACTTTGAAGGAGATAACTTTTGATTTGGGAAGTGGGTTTTTGAAAGAACTTGATATTTATGCTTGGTTATACTTGTAGTTAGTTTTGTAAAAGAATCGGGTTTCAATTTGGTTCCTACCTTGGTCAATTTCGTGTTGAGAACCCATATGCAAATTTCAGCAACTAATATGCAAATTTCAGAAACTCATATGCAAATCTCAAGAACCATATGCAAAGCATATAAACCTATATGCAAATCATTACAAGCTTTTGTTAAGGGCATTTAAGGTTGATAACAAGTGTTTAGGCATAAAGTGCGTTATGGTGGGATATAATTCTCACAAATCATATTCAATTGTCTTAGGTTTGGATAGGATTGAGTGTTGAATCGTGTGTAAAGCTCATGTGTGCATCCGTGGATTGTATTGCTCGATCAAGGTGAGTTCCGTAGTTCCCTACTCAATAGAGATTCGGGCTGAAAAGTGTACAAGCTTTGTGTGTTGACATTGTTTGGTTGGGCAATTATATGTTTGTCTTGTTTGACGACATTGTTTGATTGTGCATTCGTATGATTGTCTTGGTTAATGACATTGTTTAATTGTGTATTCGTTATTAGTCATGAATCATGCATTGAACTTGTAGGGCATACATGGTGGGCGGTAATGCCATCGAAGTGTTATAGATGTGGTGGGAAGGCTGCGGGTGACCCTATATATAAGCATCTATGATACCCTCGATGGCAGTATCATTTCTAAAGTGTATGTTCGTATTGATTTGTTGAGTTTTGGTGGACATTGTAGTTGAATTGGATGACATGTCTTGTTGATGACATTGACTAATTGAATGACTGATTGATGGTGCATTTGTGTATAGTTATAAAATGTGATTTAGGATAGTAGTGCATACATGGAAGATGGTAATACCTTCGAAGTGTTATAGATGTGGTGGGAAGGCTGCGGGTGACCCTATATGTAAGCATATATGACTCCTTGAAAGTAGAATCGTTCTGAAGTGTATGTACTTGATTAATGGTTGATTTTGATGAACTTGTGAGTAAAATGAATGTAAGTCCCCTGGTACGGATCGTTAATAGCTTGCTCCAGTTATCTTGAGGTGTGGAATCCCTCACTATAACTTGGTGATCAACAATAAGCCTTCAGATCATCTGCTGCCTCGCAGATCTTCTCTAGGCTAGCGGAACAAGCTTTGACGACTTAACCTGCACAAATATGCTCGAAATTTCGACAAATGTTCAACCCTAAACTCTGTTAGGGTTCGGTTTATATAGGGATCAACACGACTGGGCTTCAGCATACTGGCCTCGTATTTCAGGCCCAACTCGACCTATTTACGAGGTCGTATTTATGCTCTAGCCTCGTATTTGTCCCTGCAAATACGGAGTCGCATTCCCACTGTGAATTGCGAACTCGCAATTCACACTTAGCAGATTTACTATACATTCAATACTTAAACTTAATCTAGTATTCTATGTATAATACTAAGTTCATTAATGACAATCACATTACAAAGACATATAACAATATAAGCCCAATACTTCTTATACATACTGGACACTACCACCTCGGCCTTGCCCAACTTGTCTTCCAAAAACTTATTCTTGTCACTAACAACCTTAAGATCACCAACTAAACGAGTGATCAAACCTCTCATCTCATTCATCTGTCTCTGCAGATCACCAAGATTAGTTTCTTCACTTGTTTGTCGTTGTGGTTGTGGCTGTGTAGTCTCAAGAACAATAACAACTGGCACACTTTGTGAACCACCAGCAGCAGCAGAAGTCTCTTGTTCCCTGACAAGTCTAGTTCTCTTTGGCATAGGCTGCTCTGGCACCCAATCTTCATCCGTTTCTCTCCTTCTTCTTCCTTGAGTTGCCTTAGTAGGTTTAGGAACCATCTTAGATCCAACTCTGATGAATGCATGAGATCTGTAAGGATCCTCATCTCCATCACTGCTAGACTCATCATCAGAATGGATAGAAGGCTCTCTGTCTGCTTCAATATCAACAGCAGCCTTTCCTCTACCTTCAACATTCACACCAGATCCACTATCCTGACCCGCTCCTGACCCACTCGCTTCTTCAGTACCAGACCCACTAGCTCTAGCTGCTTCAGAACCAACTGCAGCTCCAGCTACATAATCATTTATGTCCCGGTCAAGGTCCACATCTACTAGGTCATCAGCATTGGCATTGTACCTTTGCACTTGAGCAATATCACCCTTTGGATCAGCCATTTGCTCCAATAGATCATCTACAATCTCAGGATTGGCTCCAGGTTGGTTTATTACATCATCTGCAACCTGTACAACAACTTCAGGCTCTTCTGGTGCATCTGCCTGAACTACTACGTCATGTAACTGTTCAACATTCTCAGCAGCTTCACCATCCTCTGGCTGAGGCCCTTCATAAGCTGATATGACCTCATCAGCAGGTGCCACGTAGTTGGCATTAACGATCGCACCAAATAATGCAACATCTTGTGCATTTGGATCATTCTGGTGTCGAGACACATACTCATCATAACCACGTCGGATGATCGAGCTCACTTGCTTCACTTCTCCTACAGCAGGTAGATTTGGAAGTCGAGCATTGATTATCATCATCACGAACCGAGGATACATCAAAAACCTCCTCTTTCCTGTGGCTGTGATCTGTTTCTTCATCTCATCGAAAAAGAATTTAGAGAAACTGTATGGCTTGTTAAATACCAAGCCCACCATATGTGCTTGGGCTTCCTGGTTCAATGTATCATAACCAGACTTCTTGTTGCTTAAACTAACCAGCAACACATGCGCAAGATACCTCCACCTGCCATAAAACCCTTCTTGAACAGAGTTTTACTTGACATATCTGCAGCAAACCCCATTCTTCTGAAAGCACCTTGAATGACTTCATGTCTGAACTTGGTGAGACCTGTAGCACCACCTTCTTGTTCAACTGTGCCCAGATTAAGAATGTTAACGAGGTCAGCAGCTGTGAACTGTATCTGCTGCCCAGCAACTATGGTATGAAAGATATACACATCTCCTGCCTTCACACAGTCAGCATTATTCCAGAAATCTCTGAGATAATCTAAATATATGACTGGAGAATGTTAAGAACATGATGAATCCTTGATCTTCGGAAGAAGGCAAATATCTCGTGATAATAAGCCGTTCCTTCCTGATTATCATCGAAGTTCATCACATAATTATGACCTGCTATGAAGTTTCTTGTCATTTCTGTAATCAATAACAAATAATTAATTACTCAAAAAGACATAAAAATTCATATGCATAACATACATAACTAAAATTATCCCGGTAATTTAGTCAAAAGCATAAATTATCCCTGTAATTTACAACATAACATAAATTATCTCTGTAATTTAGTTAAGCATCAATTAACTCATTTTCAAATATTTATAAACTTTTGAAAATCTGTTAAGTCAAATACGAGGTCGTATCTCTGTACGAAGTCGTATTTCAAGGTCAAAATACAAGTCAACCAAACTCTAAAATACGAGGTCGTATTTTCCAATTTGGCCACGTATTTGATCCAGGTCGTAAATCGGCATCGTATTTTGAAAGTCAAACCGGTCAAAATAAATTGACATTTACGAAGTCGCAAATCTGGGCTAGCAAAACCCCAAATGCGATTCCGTCGCACTGTTCATCTTCCCCAACACGAAATCGTGATTTACCCAACCAAAACTTGTAAAAATCGTTTCTATACACTTGTATTAAAACGATAAACATACCCCAACCCTTATTTTTAACCAAAAACATCAAAATCGAATGAAAATTGAAAAACCTAGTTCAAAAATTTCGAACTCTATTTTCTTGATTTTCTTGTTGCATGGTTAACTATAGGACGATTAGATAGTATACCTAGATTCAGTATTTCACGAGGATCACAAATATATCACTCAAAAACACTCGATCTAATTGTATATATCAAATCTCAAACGAGGTAGCAAAGTCGTATTTTCGGGGTCGTAAAGCTCTGAAATTGATTTTAATTTTGTGAGGTCGTATCAGGGTTATATACCCACTCGACCCAAATGGGCTTGGGTCAACCCGGCCCACCAAATTACGAGGTCGTCTTGAACTTGGCCCAATTGACCAATTGCGAGGTCGCATTCTGCCATATTCAATTACGAGGTCGTAAATACCTCCTGCACACTTTAAAATCAATTTTTTATCAAAGTTTCTGAATAATTGATCAACGAACTTCCTGGAAATATGAAATATTTAAATGACCAAACCTGTAGGCATCAAATTTTCATCTTTTTCCTGATCTTCGTCTTAACCTGAAAAGTTAATAAACTTACACAAAATTCTTTAACTTTTCACGATCAATCTTTCCAAAACTTTCAAATTTAGCTTTCCCGAATCTGAACCACTTGTAAACACTGTAAAAAGTTATAAAATTGATTCGTCATTCTTATACCTCCCCCTCAATTTTATGACTAGGATGTATAACTATGATTAATCAATATAACCACTATCATTCTTATTTACTCCCCCTCAATTTATGACTGGGATACATAACTATGATCATATAATCAGAGCAAGAAACATCTAAATTTTACACATAGTATTGATTAACTACGTCATATTTTTCTGAAAACCTTTCAAACCTATATGATCTAGATAATCTGTTAGGACCAGTTCACCTGGAACTGGCCAGTCACCAGTTCACACTGACCATTCACCAGTTGCATCTGGTGACCAGTAAACTGGTGACCAAGAAGATTTGTCGAGAAATATATTGAAGTCCAGTTGCACCGTACAGTTACGCAACTGAAGACTTCCTCCAGTTGAGAACTGACCAAGTTGAA
>CM067171.1:86877641-86926346 GCA_034093135.1 Erigeron breviscapus | reverse complement strand
GAAATTGAAACGATCTTGATTGAATAGAGAATGAAACGATCTTGTCAAAATCGTTCTGGTTGAGATCGTCTTTGAGTAAGATCGTTTTGGTACTCTTTGATCAAAAATTGGTTAAGTATAAGAAGAGAAACGGTCTTGAAAAACAGAATGTGAAACGATCTTGAGAGGATCGTCTTTGAAATCTTGATGAAAATTTGGTTAAGTATGGAAAATTGAAACGGTCTTGAAGAACTGGGACGATCTTGTTTGAAGATCGTCTTGGAAAATTTGTTGAAATTTTGGCTAAGTAAAAAAAATGAAACGGTTTTGAAGACTGGGACGATCTTGAATGAAGATCGTCTTGAAACTTTTTTGGTGAAATTTGGCTAAGTATCAAAATGAAACGGTTTTGAAGAACTGGGACGATCTTGAATGAAGATCGTCTTGGAAAATTTGGTGATATTTGGCTAAGTATGAAAATTGAAACGGTTTAGATGAAGATCGTCTTAGGTGAAACGATCTTGGTTTGAAGTTCGTTCAGGAAAAAAAAATGAGACGATCTTGGGATGAAGATCGTCTTGTTTTCTTTCTCAAAAACTTTCAAGTGTATAAAACGACCAAACCAATCCTTTTGGATTAGTTAGCCAGAATCAACACTTCCACAACACACTTTTTGCTAAAACGATCTTGTTAGGATCGTCTTAACCAACCAATACTCAAAGAACTAAAACGATCTTAGGCAGATCGTCTTGTTCATCTTCTTCAACTGAACACTTTTCCAGAAAAACTCCATTGACAAGTTTTTAAAACTTCGATTTCTTAAGAATTTCTAGGAGTTAGATCACGAAATCACTTCCAAACTGTTTTAATTCACGTCCGAAACACGATTTGAACAAAATTCAACACAAAACACAACAGATTCAAATCCCTGAAATTACGCGCCAAAACTCAAAATTCAATCTAGAGTTTTAGATCGAATTGGAACTTGAAACTTGACAGGATTATGTTATCAATAGCCACGAATCTATTGATGAACAAACAATTATGATTTTATGAGATTTGATGTGTGAATTTTGAAGAACCAGTAGGTGAGAAATTTCGAACAGAATTTGAGATTTAGCTTGATTTTGATGAAATTGTGATCAAATTCAGTTATGGATCGTCATCAGATTGATGTTTCTCTCTGATACCACTTGTTATAACACGATTTAAGCTCTGAATTCGATCTAACAATGGCGGTTTTCTAGTGTGTGTTCTTGGTGTGTGTGTGTGTGTTTTTGAGAGAGAAAGATCGAGATAACTGAAAGCTTGGAATTAATTGTGTAAGGAATGAAATGATTTTTTCTGTTCTTGTTATGATTTCTAAGGTGTGAGGGCTATTTATAGTCTAACAATACAAATTTGCCAATTATCACAATTAGCCCCTCAACCTTAGTAATCATCTATCTATGACTTAACAACAAGAATGTCTTCTAATCTTAATTACAATTTATCACTATTTTATTTCTAAAACATTACAACCTCCATAATCCGAATCAGTGTAAGCAACAAACTCAAACGTTCCTCCCAACGGATACCATAGACCAAGTCCTTGAGTTCCCTTTAAATATCTAAGGATCCGTTTTGCAGCCGTTAAATGTGACTCTTTCGGATTTGCTTGAAATCTAGCACACAGACAAACAGCAAACATGATATCTGGACGCGAAGCAGTTAAATACATCAATGAGCCGATAATCGCCCGATAATAAGTAGCATCCACAAGTGTATCTTTAGAATTAGGAACTCCTAAACCATGATTCAACTGAATAGGAGTACCATAAGTCTTGGATTCTAACATTTGAAACCTTTCCAAGATGTCATTGACATACTTAATCTGATGAATGAAGAAACCATCCTTTCGTTGATCAACTTGCAGTCCAAGGAAAAATTTTAATTCTCCCATAGCACTCATTTCAAATTCCTTCTTCATACTCATTTCAAACTCCTTGCACAGCTTAATGTCAGATGAACCAAAAATGATATCATCTACATAAACTTGCACAAGTATATAATCTTGCTTCTGCCATTTGATAAACAATGTGCTGTCTATCGATCCTCTGGTAAATCCATTTGTCAACAGATGTGTTGACAACTTCTCATACCACACTCTTGGAGCTTGATGTAATCCATAAAGAGCCTTATCCAGTCGATATGCCCTTCTTGGATAATTTGGATCTTCAAACCCCGGTGGTTGACGAACATACACTCTTCCTTAACTTCTCCATATAAGAAGGCACTCTTCACATCCAACTGATACACCTTGATTCCTTTGAAACTAGCATAAGCTAAAAATAATCTTATAGCTTCAATCCGAGCAACTGGTGCAAAAGTTTCATTGTAGTCATAACCTTCTCGCTGTGCAAAACCCTGAACAACTAGACGTGCCTTATTTCTTGTAACAATCCCTTTGTCATCTCGTTTGCATTTAAAAACCCAACGAGTTCCAATTGGTTCAATACCTCTAGGCACATCAACTAATTCCCATACTCCAAGTTTTTCAAATTGAGCCAATTCTTCTTGCATAGCCTCAACCCAAAATAGATCTTGAAGTGCTATCTTAACATTCTTGGGTTCTTCTTGTGAAATAAAACATGAGTATAAACACTCAGTTATTAAACCTGTATCCTTCACTTCACAGAATAAGCTAGTCATCTCCTTATTTAACTGATTTCGAGTTCGGACAGATGCTGAAGCTTCACCAAGAATATTTTCAACTGGATGATCTTTAGTTGCTCTATGTTGAGGAGTTTTGAGACTTGGAAAATCATCACCCATATTCGGAACAATTTGGGTGGGAGACTCTCCATCAGGTTCAGAAGATGAAGAAGAAGATGAGTCAAGCGGGTCATCATCTGGTAGTGGAATATTAGTTGGATCACTTGAAACACTGGATTGACCCACCTCAGTTGTAGAAACAACTCTGGTTGGAGGTACATCAGCAATAATAGGTTCAACAGGAGCAACCTCAGAATCATAATTCAAGTGATCTCTAATAATATCAACATTTTCATCAATAGGAGTACCAGGAAAAGAAATTGGACCCTTAAGTGAAGTAAACACACTATCATAAGCAAAACTTGACTCAGAACCAGCATGAGTAGCAGGTTTATAACTTACAATCACGACATTAGTACCAAGATCGACTCTACCTGTCTGCGAATTGAAAACACGACGAATGGGAGTTCCCGGTTTATATCCCAGAAAGAAACCTTCTTCCACTTTAGAATTAAACTTTGGTTGAGGAGAAGTTTCAGAAAAGTACAAGGAACACCAAACGGTTCCAATCCAGACAAATCAGGTTTTCGTTTGTTGAGAAGTTCATAACAAGTCTTATTAAACCTTTTAACAGTAAGCACCCGATTTAACACATGACAAGCTGTGTTCACAGCTTCTGCCCAAAACATAGTTGGTAGCCCTGAATCAGCAAGCATAGTTCTGGCAGTCTCGATCAAGGTTCTGTTCTTTCTCTCAGCAACTCCATTTTGCTGAGGTTCATACGGAGCACTAAATTGATGTTGAATTCCTTTAGACAAACAGAAAACATCCATCACCGAGTTTTTAAACTCCGTGCCATTGTCACTCCTGATTCGTTTGATCTTCGTGTTGTAGAGATTCTCAACTTCAGTGAAAAAGTTAATTAGAATCTCTGTAGTCTCATCTTTGGTAGCTAAGAAGAAAACCCATGAAAACCTTGAATAATCATCAGTGACAACCAAGCAGTAGTACATTCCCCCTCTACTCCTAACATTTACTGGACCAAAGAGATCCATATGAAGTAACTCAAAAGGAGCGGCAATTGAATTTTGTGTCTTGGGCTTGTGAGGCTTTTTCTGTTGTTTGCCTTTCAAGCATGAAACACATCTATCTTCCAATTCAAACTTCTTTTTAGGAACACCTTGAACCAGATCATTCTTCACGATGTAATTCATCTTTCGGAAATGTAGATGTCCCATTCTTCTATGCCATAAGAGAGAATCACTTTCGCTTGCCTTAGACAACAAACAGACTTCCTTCTGTACATTCTTGGTTCCTAACATTAAACCATAAATGTCTCTTTTACGAGGAGCAGTCAACAATATCCAATCATCTGGAATAACAAAACCCGGTTTCAAAACGAATGCAGTTTTGTCGTTGAAGAAAACTGAATTTCCTCGGTCACAAATTTGTGATACACTCATCAGATTATGAGTAAGTTCTTCCATGTAATTGACATTCTTTAAAGTAAGTTTTCCATCGACGACATCTCCTTGTCCAGTGATTTGTCCGCCCTTGGAACCAGCAAAATTTACATGTGATCCTTTAATGTTTACAAACTCAGACAGAAGTCTTCTGTCTCCTGTCATGTGCCTGGAGCAACCGCTATCAAGATACCAGATACTAATAGGAATTGGTGGTAGCCCCTGCACATGAAACAAAAATGGATCAGTTATCAGGGACAACCCAAGCCTTTATAGACTTGGGTTTACCATTCTCGTCCTTAACTAGCATTTCAGTCCAATATCCATTGCTCCCAATAGGTGCCTTGGATGATTGCTGAGCATGCTGCAAAGGTATATTCTCAACCCTTGATTGAGACCTTTTAGGGGAAAATGGTCTATTCACTTGTGGAACACGAGATGTGTTACAGTCATTGTAGTTCTGTCGATGATGCCCTGATTTTGCATTTTGTGATGACTGACCAGATCTATTTCTAGGAGAAATATATCTTGGTGAATCATTTCTTTTAGCCACAGGTGGAACATATTTACCAAAAGCTTGATTACCCATCCCATGAGAACTACTGGACACATTCTGTTGTTTACCCTTCCCTCGTTCAAAGGAAACATGGGAATTAGGAGATAATCCTCTATTTTGATTTGACTTAACAGGAGAAACTGACTGTCTAGAGGACTTCCTAACTCGGTTGGGACAACAACTATACACATGTCCCTTTTCAAAACAAGCAAAACAAGATCGTTGTGCTGACTTTTTAGAAGATTGTTGAGCTAATGGTTTAGATGGAGGAGTATTCAAGATATTCTTAATCTCCTGAGTCGCTATCTCTTCCACAGTAGGAGCCTTAGTCTCAGAAGTTGAGAATGATTTGGTCACACTAGGTTCAGGTTCAGTAACATACTTAATCTCTGTTGAACTAGTCTGAATTCCTTTCTTGACAAACTTCTGACTTAGCTGTGGTATATCATGGTTTTTGGTCCTCAGTTGTCTAGGAGTGAATTTAGGTTGCTTAGGTTCAGTGGAGGCGGATGACTTAGGATAGTCAGTAAGCACAGGTTTAGCAGAGTCAGACTCAGCCAAATCAGGATAAACAGGGTCTAAGTTGTTGTTAAAAGGAGGTCTTACATCAGAGTAATCAGCTCCTAGTCCTGTTTTATCCTTAGGATGTCTAGGTTTACCTAAAGAAGCTACTAGATCACTTCCTCTCCATTTAGCTAAAGTAGTCTCATGCTTAGTAATGGTAACCCTAGCATCAGCCAAATCCTTCTCTTTCTTACCAATTTCACTAGAAAGAAAAACTATCTTTTCATTTGCAAGATTTTCTCTAAAAATTGATTCTTTCAGTTTGTCTTTTAAGGCAGCATTATCATTATCAAGTGACTTAATCCTACTCTTAAATTGACGTTCTTGATCAAGTAAAGCACTATTCTTAGAGAAAAATGAACTACGTTCCTTGCTGATAGTTTCATAACTAGCGGTTAACTCTAAAGTCTTGGATGAGGCAATACTATGTTGTTGCATCAAGTCTTTAACAAACATGCAAATACGACGAACAGTCAAATAAGAAAAAGTTACCTGTTTCTCTCGATCATCGCAGTCAGCCATATATGCAACAAAGTCTGATATTGTCATACCTTCAGGAATATCAAAATCATCAGCTTCTGTAGAAATAGCCTTGTCCAATTTTGCACTTGAGCTCATTGATTGATTATCACTCTGGCTGCTTGTCTTATCAGAAGATTCATCTATCTGCTTATCAGCCTTTTTAAGCTTCACTGCTTCATCTGCATCCTTTTCATCATCAGAAACCTTTAATGCAGCATCAGTAGCAGCAGCCTCTTCACTTGTGTAAAGAGCATAATCAAATGCAGCACTTCCGTCATCAATCACATTAGCTACTTCATCATAAATCTCAGCTAGCAAAGCATTTTCAGGTTCATTTTCCTTTGTCCAAAGATAAGTACCATCTTCCTGTCTTGCCACCATGGCATTTTCAGGATTTTGAACTTGATTTTCTGTAGGAAGTTGATTGATTTGATTTCCAGCTTGCACACCTCCCTGATTGTAATTCTGACGATTAGCTGTAGAATTATCAAAACGCTTTGGTCTTTGACATTCCTTAGCAAAATGACCAAAACCGTCACAATTATAACACTTAACTTTTGACTTGTCAAATCCTTTATTCTTGTCAGATGCAAGATTTCTTCCAGTTCGTTGCATAAAACGACGAGCTTTTATAGTGAGCATAGCCATTTGCCACTTCAAGTCCATTTCCTCTAAATCATCAGGATCAACTTGTTCATAATCTTTATCAATCAAACTTGGATCTGAAATTTTGCCATTGATAAATGCCTCATGAGCAGAACACATAGCAGCAAATACTTGCATACGTCCTTCAGCAGATTGCATACTCATTGGCATCGAACGAACAGTTGTACTTCCACTGTTTCTTGATCCACTGCTATTCTTAGTTAAAGACGAATTGTCATAAACCATGTAACCTGCAATTCCATCAGGATCCATAACAGGATGAATGGTTTCAGTGGATAAAAGAGCAGTAGTTCCACTTCCAGAAGTAGAGGACGATGAAGACAATAGATTATCAGTATTAGCATGATATAGACTCGGATTTTGTTGAAAAACCGAAAGCTCATCCTTTGCTTT
Source organism: Erigeron breviscapus (assembly GCA_034093135.1). NCBI lineage: Eukaryota > Viridiplantae > Streptophyta > Magnoliopsida > Asterales > Asteraceae > Erigeron > Erigeron breviscapus. Next base: position 86,919,449 of record CM067171.1, on the reverse strand, counting down.
ACGCTTCATTTCCCTGTTCTTTACTTTTGAAACAATCTCTGCCAGGGTGTAAGATTCATAATCTTTCTCTTCTTGAAGACTATGCACAAAGTCATTCCATTTGTTCGGCAGAGAATCCAAAAATTTATCTACTAGTTTATTTTGTGTAAATTTAACACCAAAATATCCCAGTTCAGTAATCAGATGATTAAAACGAGTTATTAAATCATCTAAACTTTCAGATTTCAACCCATTAAAGACTTCATATTGTCTGTTCAGCAGTTTAATTCTTCCCTTTTTCATCAACTCATCACCTTCACAGTATGCGTTTAAAGCATCCCACAAACCTTTAGAAGTCTTATGTTCTCCGAGAAGATGAATTGCATCCCGAGGTAAGCACATTTCTAAGTTTGACAAGGCCTTTCCTTCAATGGCATACTCTTTCTTCAACACTTCAGACATATCCCCAATCTTGTATTTGACCTCATTTCCAAGAGCATCTTCATGAGTTGGCCACTCATATCCTTCAGTAATCATCACCCATTGATTGAAATCAGTAAGGCGAATATAGGATTCAAAACGTTTTTTCCAACTCCAGAAATTTTCAAGTCTTATCAATTTTGGGGGTGAATTGGTACGACCGACTTCATGATCGTGAAGAATTAAAGCATTTATGTATTGGGCCTCTTTTGATGAAACTGTAGGTATTCCAGACATCATCGAAATACGACAAAAGAAGAAATTAAAAGAAATGAACAGTACCACGTGTTTGAAATAAACACGTGATTAGAACAGAGAGTGAACAGGTACACGTGTTTAAGATAAACACGTGTTTGAGCACGAGCACGAGCTTAAAAGACAAAACACGTGTTAAAAAGCAAACACGTGTTCAGGAAGGACTAACACGAGTTTAAAAGACAAAAACGTGTTAAAAAGCAAACACGTGTTCAGGAAGGACTAACACGAGTTTAAAAGACAAACACGTGTTAAAAAGCAAACACGTGTTAAGATAAGGCTAACACGAGTTTAAAATACAAACGCGTGTTAAAAAGCAAACACGTGTTACAAAGACAAACACGTGTTTTCCGATTAAAATCTTGCACGATTTTAGGCAAAATTAAACCAAACAAAACGATCTCGAACCTTCAGATTGAAAAATCTATTGGCTCTGATACCACTTGTAGGTCCTTGTGGACTGATCGTACACGAGAACGCTTATAGTTATGACGAGAGTGCGGAATCCTCTCGTGATAACCTGTTTGGTTAATTAAATTATCGTCTTTCGTTGTTAATACAACCTAAGACCTTAAACGCGCGCGGGTTTGCTAATTGACAGAGTTTAGTCGTAATCTCTTAATTAATTGTTATTAATTACGTATTAAGTGTGAGTATTTATACTTACTGTTCATAAACGCGTGCTAATTATGGACCGTATTCCTTAAAGCCCAAAGCCCATTAGCAAACGCGTGTTTTATATATAAACACGTGATGACCACGTATTTAGACAAACTCGTGTTACTGTAGCACGAGTTTAGTCAAACTCGTGTTACTGTAGCACGAGTTTAGTCAAACTCGTGTTACTGTAGCACGAGTTTGTACACACTTTCTTTTGTCATCTTTAAGTATACTTTAATTACTTAAAACGTGACTAGTTTATCACTTGTATCTGTATGTTACTTATAATCACATTCATACAAGTCGTAAACATTAAACATACCAAAACTCTGATCAATATGTAATCATTCACATTACTTAAGTCCAAATAACAAGTTTAAACATAACATAAGTCTATGATTACATATTACAAAACATAAACATACTGATCAAATCGCTGTTGCTGTTGTCAACAGAATCATGCACTTACAAAGGAAAGGAAGTTGTGCCGGCCACTGGTGAACAAGCAAAAACAACTGGTACTGAAGCCAGTGTGTTAGAAACTGGCAACATTGATCAACTTCCTCCAGTTTCAGAAGATGTTAGTAGGCAGCTGGCAAGGCTTGGAGATGCAATCAAGGAGAGAAAGAAACAAATGAGGGTTAATCAAGCAAAAGATAGAAATACTTTAGCCCCAACTCTTCTTGATATAAGTGATGGTCGTCTCCTGGGCATGACACTTGCAAAATATGCCAAAGTCAAGGCTGATCCCAGAATTATTAATGCACTGAAAGAACAACTGGAGATTGAGCTTGACAAACACTATAGGGAGGATGAGGCTGAATATGATGCCAGGTGTTTAAATATCACAGTGGATAAGGCAAAAGAAGTAAGAACTGAAGGAATTCTCAAAAGGGTTGAACATGTTAAGAAGGTGGTCAAACAGGTGCTGAATCCACCCAAGTCCAAAGGTAAACCTAAGATGTTGCCAAGAGATGCTGACCTTAGAACCTGGGTGGAAACAACTGAACCTTCAAGTGAAGATATCAAAGCTGCAGTGCATAGTATGAGCACTGGCCAGATCAAACTGGCCAATGAATCTGAAGCTAGAGAGTACTTATCTGAAGTGCAACAGCGGAGATATCACCCTGGTAAGATTGTTGATATGAAAGTTTTTATCAAACCAGGTACCAAACACTTCACAGTTGAGGTTCAACACCTTAATGGACCCATGAGGCAAACTGAGAATCCTGACGTACTTTCTTATGGTTATTCGGAACTGGTGGAAATGGCAAAACTGTTGGAGGCCAAGCAACAGAAGAATAAGGTTGAAAGAGGATGGATGTTTGTTCTTCAAAGTCTGCTCAAGTTTAAAGAAAATATTGAAGAGAGACTAAATGTTGATCCAGAAGACAAACAGCCCATTTCTACAGTTGCCAAAAGAAGGAGAACTGGCGAAGGGCCATCTGTTTAAGTTCTTCTTCATTTTATCTTCTTGTAATTTGTTGTACATTCTGTTGTAACTTGTGTAAATTTCATTCCTTGTATAAAAGAAGTTACCAGTTTGTAACCACAAGGTAGATAATAGATTAAAATCTAACAAACATAAAAGAAAAACCTAAGGCATTTATTGATCTATAAAAATGCCTTAGATATCTTAGATAGATTTAAAATCGAACAAGTCTCTATAGTTCACACTTGTATAGATACAAGAACTAGAAAAGACTTAGACTATATTTCTAGACAAATAGGGGGAATTTGTTAGGACCAGTTCACCTGGAACTGGCCAGTCACCAGTTCACACTGACCAGTTCACCAGTTGCATCTGGTGACCAGTAAACTGGTGACCAAGAAGATTTGTCGAGAAATATATTGAAGTCCAGTTGCACCGTACAGTTAACGCAACTGAAGACTTCCTCCAGTTGAGAACTGACCAAGTTGAAGAAATATTCCAGTTGAAGTCGAAGACAACAAATGGAAGAAAGAGAATGACAATGGCAGCGAAGCCCAGTTGGCATTCTAGTCAGTTACAAACTGGAGACCATCAGTGGAAAGCCCTTACAAAGCTTTACACTGATTACGAGGAATTGACTTGTATACTTTATGTACCTCTACCCGGATAATAAGCCTTATCTTATTATTTAAGTATTAAAAGGTACATAAAGGTGGTTATGTAAAGTCACTTTAACATGCGACTTTACATAGCTTTTTAAGGAATTAAATGCTATTCCTTAAATGCTCCCAACCACATTTGTACGGCTAAAGTTAACATCCCAATGTTAACTTTGCCTATAAATACAAGTCATTGCACAACCAAGAATTACAAGTTACTTCACAAACAAACGAATAACTTCATACTTTGCAAACCTGCAATATTCTTGGTGAACTTGTGCAATATTCTCTCAATCGCTAAAAGGAACATTTCACTACTTTAAGTGTTTCGATTGTTGAAGAGAAATTCCGAGTATAGATCAATTGTATTTCATAGGTTGTCTAAGGTATTACATAGTCAATAACCTTTCACATTCACCTAATGTCTATGTTTAAGGTTTTTCATAACCTCCTACATTCACATTATGTCTATGTCTAAGGTTTTACAAGTATGAAGTTGATAATCTTTCATATTCTATATCTAAGATCTTCAACTAATAAAAATACAGCTATCATCATCTGTAATTACTATATAAATATATATTATAAAAACCTGATGATCTTAGCTTTTGTCTTGAACACTTCAGTCTTTTACTTAGAAATCCCTCCCTTGGATTGACTTCTCTGCAAATACACTGAAAAAGAATTTCGAGACAACAAAATTTTAATTGCTATACCCGAAACTCGATCTTCTGAAACTTCAGATTTGAAAGACAAACTCCAAACTCTCTGTATCGTCATAATAATCAACTAATGCACCATAGCTTGTTGTAGTTCTCCCCCTCAACAATAAATCCCTCCGAATTAAGCATATGCAATCTTCCTTCTTGGATATATTGCTCGAGTCCCTGCTCGCCTTGCATAACCGGCATATAATAGAGAAGTAGAATTTCCAACAATCAATACTGAACTAGTTGACTCCCATGAAAACCAGAAACTTTGAAACTTGAATCACAACCTTTAGGAACATGGATCCTGTTTCAAAAGCAATCTAAATCATGTCTCCATATCTTCATAACTTTAAATGTTTCTTCTGATTACTTGCAAAGTCTTCAGACAAAACATGTAAAATACAGCTTCTTGTGCTTACACCTGCACATACAAGCTTAAAAAAAACACAAAAACAAGATAAAAATGATAATGTTATTCTTCATTATTTCATCGCTATTACATTTGATAGTAACGACTTAATCTAGAACTACATTCTTCATTTTCTTCTGCAAATTTGTTATTCTTCACTATCATAAGTCATAAACATATGACATTATCTTAGTCTAGAACTACAAATCTTCAAGAACCTTAAACTTCTTATTGTTCAAAAATCTAAACCGTAAGATCTCTGTCTTATTGTTCAAAATCATTGACCTATAAACTCCTTGTTTATCCGTCAACTTATCAGAAAAATTCTAGAATCTTAAGATCCCTGTCTTATCATTCTACACATACTTATCAAGATCTAGAATCTTAAGATCTCTGTCTTATCATTCTACGGATAACCTGAACTAAGGTCTTCCAATAAAGTATCCTTCATTATGCAAACTTATATAGATTCCGTTTCCAAAGTCACTTGTCTTTAACTCTGTAAAAACATCTAACTGAAACCTAATCTCTTATACTTTTGCAAAATGACATTTGATTATGCAAATCCCATCTATGGATACCATATGTAATACTCCTATGATTGCCTCATCAAACTAGTATCCAACTTGGTTAAACTAGATAACAATTATAAATACTCCTATGATAGCCTCATCAAACTAGTATTTATCTTTGTTCAGTATAGATTTGCATGATCCATATCTTGCTTCCGTGGTGAAATATTGCTCAACAACCTACAAAAACGAATATATGTCCGTTGTCCTGCACATCTCAACACACACATCAAATCTTCTCAAAGTAATAACATACAATCTGAAGAAATGAATACAATAGCAAGATAAAATGAATATACTTAACAGTCTATTATTAACCTAAGTCTCATTAAGGTCAAATAATTCACTGTCAACACTTTCAAATTATGCACATAGCATATCAAAATTATTTAGAATCTCTGTTCCAAATCTTTTTTATTCAAACAAAAATCTTTTAAAGATCAAATTCAAAACTATGAACAACTCTGTGTCCATTCTTATGAAAATCTTCTTTCTAAGAATTAAAACAAAATAGTCATTAACTCAATATCTATTTATTGAAATCAACAACTCTGTGTTCTTTTCCTTAAACCCATATTCTGTTAATGTGACACACTTTCTTTTAGCTTTTGATCACAACACTATCGCTTAACTACCCTACTCGTTTATTCATAGAACGTAGTTGAGTCCTCTTGGAAACTAGATTCTATTCTGACTATATCTCTCGTGCAATAGGAACTTTTATTTAAACAATACAATACAAATAAAAATTTAAACATTTCATGAAAAACACAAACACACACACACACATACACTGAACCATAAACGAATAACATAGTTACAAGAGCTAAAGATACTGCAGATTAGATCAGATTAGCATGTTACATAAGCCTACTAGCGAGAAATAATTCTCTTATTATTAGTTATGAACAGCGATCCAAAAACGATTACCAATATGTTTGTCCTCTTAAACACTCGGTACTTCCAGTCTCCTTTTTGGTTGTGACACTTTCGACATACCCTGGCCAAGGACAGTCACCATGCAACCCGAGTAGCCTAATATGTCACTTAATCACATTTGCGAACTTATGTGCCCCATATTCAGATACACTCTCACAATCGACACAAGCACTAAGATTAAGACATTTGGTGAGTAAAGTGAGAAAGTCTTTAAGAATCAAGTCAGCGGTGACAGGTCGGTGATTCCTCACGCGCAAAGCGACTTAACTTGACTCACGTACGGAAATATACTCAACATTGCATAATGCCAAGTACTTGCATATTTGTGACATTATTTTAAGCACTTATGAAAACCCGTGACTTTCGATGAGACCCGTGTAGAGAACTTTCTGACAACCTATCCCAAGTTGGAAGCTTTAGGTAGGATAGGTATACAAAGACACCCCAAGGACTTACTTGTTCGAATCTTAAAGGCCACATTAGCTTCATATTTTCAACAGATTTATTAGATATTTGCATATCTTGTCACAAATATACATCCGAAAAAGCAATACATACACATATATGTACCCGAGACCTTCTATATAAAGACCAAATATACATAATTACAATGCAAGATCTTTCATAAGATTTAAAGAACTTGTCTATTTTAAGAACAAGCATTCTCAGCCATATATCTGAATACGTTTTCCATAAGAACATTGTATATATTAAGTTCAGATTATAAGGAAACCTTGGTACTTTATGCCTACCGATACATCATATAATGGTATCACTGAACTGAGCAATTTAAAGTACAATTAAGTAGGCTTAAAAGCTAAAGTATCATCACGTCTAATCGTCTTGATGCAGTGACCTTACTCTTTTTATTATACTTCTTTTTCTTTTCTGATTTTTCTCATTTTTATTTTGTTTTTCTGACACTATATGACACACATACATTACGACACAAACACTGACTCATTTTACAAAGTTCCTTTTGAGAGACACTGTCACTATAGATTTCTCATTCCAATCAATTGGACTAACAACTCGAAACGAGTTCGATCGAAAGCCTTAGTGAACAGATCAGCTAAATTAAAGTCACTCGACACCTTTTCTAGGACTATTAATTTCTTTTCAGCACAATCACGTATAAAATGAAACCTTATGTCTATGTGCTTAGTCCTACTGTGCTTAACAGGATTATTAGTTATGGATATGGTGGATTCATTGTCTATCTTTATGGAAGTATAAAGGAAAATCTAACCGTAATCATCTGAGCCTGTGAACAAGCATTCACTTGCTATCATGTATTCCAATCTCTTCCCTAAGATAGACATCCACTGATGTCTACTTCCTCAAGAACACCAATTTCTTCATCCCTGTAATTAAACTAGTGCACTTCTGGAACTGACATATAACATAACCAACAACATAAATCAGACATATAAAAATTAGAACATGTACTATAGATCATCATCTAGTCATGATCTTCTATAGTACTTTGTCTATCACATGAACAATAATAAACATAAACTAATTAGAACAAGTCTTCTTGGAACATTGATCATGAGTTTCATGGATCTTTCTCTTTCATCCATCTAACACATCTTCAAAGTCCTTGACAGCTTGCTCATGAGACCTACAAATCTCTTCTTGTTCAGGAGTTAACACAAGAGGCACAACTTTGCGATCATAGCTGCGATCCTCCTTGTTAACTTCTAGACTCCATACCTTGTCAATCAAAACCCGGGGAAAACAAAATCTTGAAAATTCCATCTCGGTAAAAACTCGATCACTACCCTTTAATGTATAATGAGTAAGATAGACTTTTTCCTTTTCTAAGTCCTTCTTAGACATTGATACGCCTGGCAACAGTTCTGATCCTGTTTTTCAACAAAATTAACATTATCAATTAAGATGCTTCCTTTTACAACTCTTCCAACCCCGGAAATTTTTCCGCCTTTGGAATCCACAAAACAGACATAGGACCCTTTAACAGGAGTAAACTCTGTCAATAGTCCCTTGTCTTCCATAATGTGCTTGGAGCTTCCGCTATTGACAAACCATAAACCTGCGGTCTTCCTTAGCAGCTCCTGTTGTTCTGGTGCCTCAAGATTGGCCACGAAATTCACGAGCCCTTCTGTACTCAGATCATCAGGTATCTTGATCTTTACACCCTTATCCTTTTTCTCAATTTTCACAGTTTCATTAGCTTCAGTGGAAGCTTCTTCATTCTCAGCTCTTACTGGTTCTGACGGTTCAGGTTCCTCTTCTACTTTCTGATGAAAACTATCATGATCATCTGTGCTAGCATACAATGTATAGTCGAATGAATTATCAACAAGATCGTTCATTCCTCCATCAATGTCTTGAATTTCTGCCAAGAATGCATGATTCTGATCATCGGTACTAGTCGAACCCCAATTATAAGTACCATCAGATTGAACAACTAAAGCTCTTGAGTTATCCGTTTCTCTGAGCTTCGGTTCCCAGTATTAGCATATTGATGTCCGGAATTCTGACTCACTATAAAACCACTTTGATTGAAGTTCTGACGGCCTGTAGCTGAATTGTTGTCCCGTCTTGGCCTCTGACACTCTCTTGCAAAATGTCCAAAACCATCACAGTTAAAACATTTCACCTTGGTCTTGTCAAACCCTACTTTGCCATTCACAACCTTCCTTCCGGTTCTATCTGTGAAACGCTGAACTCTCAATGTTAACATAGCTAATTGCCAGTTCAGATCCATTTCTTCCAAGTCATCTGGATCAACTTGCTTGTAATCCTCCCTAACCAAATCAGGATCAGTCAGTTTTTACAAATCCTTTAAGTCTCTACAAATCTTATTCACGTCTTTACAAATCTTATCTACCAAGTATTATTCCTTTTTCTCCCCGGAGCATGGTCGAGCATCCAGTTGTTGTAGAACTTCTCAGCCACTATTTTACTAATCTCAGAAACGTCCAGCCCTTCCATAATGTTTTTCCTCTTCATACGATTTATGTGTAAAAAAAGGACAGACCCCCTTAAATGCTTCTCTACCTCTGCTCCTTTATTGTATGTTTGAATGTCGTGCTTAAGAGCACTCATAGCAACAGTTACCCACGGTTGGTCATGAAGACTATCAACATCCTTCACATACCACAAATATTTCTTTCCCAATTTACCCGTCGAGGCAGGACAAACAATGTAATGCAATGTTATTAACGCAAAGGTTTGCTTAATAGCATTGTCATCAAGGCTCTCGAGTACATCCTTAACCTTCTTAATGTCAATATATGATATGTCGTATTTTATACCCATTTCCCACGAATTAATTAGTTGTTTTTAAATGGTTTTCAAGTCGTTTTCGTATACATTTGGTGCGTTTATGGTATTTGTTAGTGTTTCAGGATATTAACAGGTACTTGAGCATAAATCTGGAGAAAACGATGTTTCTGAGGTGAAATGAGTGCTTACGGATGATTTACGAGGCACGAAACTGAAGTTAGAAGCAGCTCAAAGAAAGTCAACCAGGAACTGCGACCCACTGCTGGACTGCGCCGCAGTACAAAAACAGAGACTCAGACTGCGCCGCGGTCACCTTTAACTGCGACGCAGTGGGTTCATGAACAAGCTAGCATTATGGTCAACGATTGTCAAAGTCAAAGCAAGTCAACGGACACTGCGACGCAGTGTGAGTCGGATTTTTGGCATCTTTTTGAGAAACTATAAATAGCTTGCAAAACATTCAAAAACCCTAACTTTACTTTCCATCCGATTTTTACATCTTTAGAGAAGGATTTTCATCACTTTATTCATCTTTGAAGATCAAAAACACGATTGGATTATTCTCGTTATTTGCTTCCATTTATTTGTATTCGGTAACGATGAATTCCTCATATTTGATTTGTTATTCTTATTTTAATATGAGTGGCTAATCGCTTTATCATCCATCTTGATGGAGTGAGACAATATGTAAAGATTGCACAATTTTATTAATTCAATGTTGATTTCATTTAACGTTATATCGTGATCTTAGCGTATTTCTTCCTTTTAATTTATCTTGAATTGATTGGTGATTTATGTGTGTCTTTAATGGTAATTATTGATTTCATATATTTCATTTTGATTGTTTGGGTACAAACAATTGGGTCTATGACGGGTACGGTAGATAATCGTTCATTGAAAATAGGAAGGAATGTGTTAACGGTTGGGTACAATTGATAGGTATAATTGTTATTTTAATAACCAAACCAATTGTTTGATTAGGGAAGTTATAAAAGATGTCTTGGGGTACCGGTCTTTGTAATGAAACTAGTTTAAGCAAGAGAGTCAAATGATGTCATTAACTTGACGGGTACGGGGTTGGTGCTTTGTTTGAGTCTCGGTTATTTAATCAACTTAAATTGAAATTGAACTTCATTTATGTGCAATCTGAGCGTATTGTTGAGCGAAATCAAGATGGATGCCTTTTAAATTATTGTCATACAAATTATTTTTACTTTCATCTTCAGACGAACCCTGCCCCGGTAATACCGGATTTAATTTGTTTACTTTTACTTTTTGCAAAGTGACAATTCGGTCACAAAACCCCTTTTTCTTGAATTACTTTATTTGAACAATTACTTACTTAGTCCTCGAGATCGACCTCGGATTTACCAAGTTTAATATACTGCATGCGATCAGGTTCACTGCCTGTGAGTGTGTTGTAGTCAGTCTTTTGGAAGTTCGTGTTTATAAATTTTATTACTCGATTTCACACATCAAGTTTTTGGCGCCGTTGCCGGGGACTTTTGTTTAGTAGTTATTTAATTTTGTAGTTCGATCCTTTCTCACATTATTTGTGAGAAAGTTATTGCTTTATTAATTAGATTTCATTTTATTTTCATTTCTATTTCATTTGTACCATGTGCGGTTTACGGTTTGCTTGTGGTGATTGTGTAGGTTCTTGCTAGTTGATGAACACAAGAGCTTCTGGCCGACCTTTGCTTAGTCCATTATCTAATCCGGGGAAAGTCAGACGTCGACTTGTGTCAAGAGACAACCAGGAACCATCCACATCAGTCAAAATAGATTCAGAAACCGCAAATCAAGCTCCACCGGACCAAGCCTTGAAAGATAAAGTGGTTAATAGTTCAGAAGACGCATCTTGGATCTTTAGGACAGGAGAAGACTCGGACACCGAAGACAAAGTTCAAACACCTAAACCGAATAACATTGTATTCCCTCAAATCAATAGAATTCAAATTCAACAACCGAGGAGAAACGGAATGGGTGATGAACAACCGAGAGACCCGAACAACATTCCCTACGGGGAACGAAGAAGAACTATCCCAGACAACCGAGGCACAGCTATCCGTCCTCCTCAGATTTTGGTAGACTTCTCTTTGAAGGGTAATCATCTCAAGAGCGTCGAGGAGGATAAATTCGACGGGGTTAGAAGAAGTGATCCATATGCCCATCTTGAGAGATTTGAAAAGATTTGCCGATTATATCAGTATGGGCAAGGGCAAGCTGAAGCTGTGAAATTAGAGCTCTTTCCTTTGACTCTTGTTGGAGAGGCATCTGCATGGTCTAAGGAGTTACCGGATAATTCATTATCTACTTGGGCTGAACTCCAGGAAGGGTTTATTGATGAGTTTTATTCTGTGAGAACTCAAAGGTAGCTGGAGAATCAAATCAGGGCTTTTTCTCAAGATAGTGGTGAGGATGTTGTAGATGCTTGGAAGAGATTCAAGGATATGCTACGGAATTGCCCTGGACATAATATGGGTACTGAAGTGATTTTTGAGATTTTCTACGATGGACTGGATAGAAGGTCTAAGAGGGAGCTCGGTTATGCATTTGGGGGTAGTTTGAACAACATTTCCCCGAATGAAGGCTACAAGATTCTTGAAGATATGGCCAAGGAGAATTCGACCCGAGATGAGGACTAAACCAAGAGATCCAGTAGAAACACTGTCGCTAAGGTAGAAAGTAGCGAAGATTCGAAGCTTGTTGCTGAAGTTAAGGCTCTCTCTAAGCGAATGGATGAGAGGTTTGATGGCCAAGAAAGCAGGTTCAGGAGTCTTGAAAGGGATGTGAAGGTTATGGTTGACGGATGTGATACCTGCGGAGATTTGCATTACACCGAGGATTTCCCGGATAAGCCAGTTCAAGATGTTAACTATGTTCAGAACCAACAACAGGGAAATTTTAAGCAAAACACCGGTTATCAAAACCGGCAGTCAGGTAATTCTTATCCCTCATTTTCTTCTTATAATACTAACAGTTCTGGTTTTGGTGGTAACAGGTTTAGTAGGTTCAACAATCATCAAGGCTCAGATTCAGAACTAAGAGAGATAGTGAAGGATTTCATTAGTGCCCAAAGAGCAACTAATGAGCACGTTGCAGAAGAGTCCAAGAAGGTGAGTTCGGTGTTGGATGCTTTGACTACTCGATTGGATGGAATCGGACACAAGTTGGATCAAGGATTGAAGAATAATCAAGCTACAATAAAGGACTTGGAAGGAAGGATTGAAAGGCTCGGGAACTCTAATAGACCACCCGGTACTCTACCGAGCAACACTCAACAGAACCCAAGGCCTCAATCGAACAACCAAGGGAAAGGGCAGAAATATACCCCTCCTAATGTTAGAAATGAGCATGTTAATGCCATCACAACTCGAGCAGGGAATACTTATAACTCAGCTAATCCTTTACCTGATGATGTTACCTCAGTTGTGCAGGTACAAGAAGATGAGGAGGCGGTTGATGATGAGATAGAGATGGAGCCGAACCCAGCCGTGCAGATTCCGGTCGTTCCATCCAAACCGGCTGAAAAACCGGAAGTAAAGCCTTACAAGCCTAAGATCCCATTTCCTCAGCGATTGGTGAAGGATAAGATGAAGGAGCAAATGGAGAAATTTGTAAGTCATCTAAGAAAGTTGCATATTAATATACCATTTTTAGATGCAATTGTGCAGATGTCAGGGTATGCTAAGTGTTTGAGGCAAATTTTGATGAATAAGAAAAATCTGGCGGGGGTGGCAACTACAGTGCTTGAGGATGTTTGTTCAGCAGCAGTGACAGGTAAGTTACCCGAGAAATGTAAGGATCCAGGTAGTTTTACTATCCCTTGTAAAATTGGTAATTTATCTGTAAAACGTTCATTAACAGATTCAGGTGCAAGTATTAACTTAATGCCTTCATCTATTTATTCTAAGCTGAACTTAGGAGAACCGAAACCGATTAACATGAAAATCCATTTGGCCGATAAATCTGAAATAAAACCTCTGGGGATCTTAGAAGATGTGTTAGTCAAGGTGGGTGGTTTGGTTTTTCCTGTAGACTTTGTAATTATTGATGCAGATGAAGCATTAAATGTGCCCCTTATTTTAGGAAGACCGTTCCTTGCTACGGCCGATGCTAAACTCGAGGTTGGTCGTGGCAAGCTTACATTGAGAGCAGGGAATGAGTCAGTGACATTCTCGAATACTTGTTCTATTTCTTTACCTAATGTTGCTAACTCTGTTGAAACTGCTTGTGTTAGTTCTTTGGATGTACAGATTGATGAATGGTTGGACAAGAAGCTGGGGGAAAAAGAAGTTGAGGTGAAGTCAACAGCAATGGCTAGTTCTAAACCAACGGATGGCCCGTGTGCTAAGATCCATAAACTATATAGTCGTTTGAAGTCTGTTGTGTCTCATGGTAATGTAAAGTTGTCTGAAGAGTTGTGCTTGAATTTATCCTCAGATGAGAAAGAGGAGTTAATGATGGTGGTTGATACTTCTGGACGAGCAAATGATTGGATTCTGACGAAGGTGAAAGGTAATTGTTTTTCACCATTTAAGGGTAGACCGCCCAACACTTTAAGTGTGGGGGGTGGTAAATAGGAAAAAGTCAGGTATTTTAGAGGATTTTTAAACTTTTGCATGCTTGTCCTTGTAGTTAATTGCTTTTGTCACCTAATTATAGATTTTAATGAGCAATTTGACTACACCCTTGGTACAAAATTTAATTGGTGGAATGTGTCTTGATAGATTAATTAGGCAATCCCTTCTGGATAAATAATATGACTAGCACGCTTATAGCACCAAAACACCAAATTTGTGAGATTATTGATTCACTTCTTGACATGCTAGGTGTTTACGGGTTTGGATTTATTAGCCTTGTTAATTTGTCCCTCTCGTAGGCTTTTGGATTTATTAGCCTTGTAAATTTGTCCCTCTCGTAGGCTTTTGGATTTATCCAAGAGTAAGGGTTCTACTTAGAGCTCTGAACTATGATGTGCAAGTGAGGTTTGGTTTTTCCTGTAGACTTTGTAATTATTGATGCAGATGAAGCATTAAATGTGCCCCTTATTTTAGGAAGACCGTTCCTTGCTACGGCCGATGCTAAACTCGAGGTTGGTCGTGGCAAGCTTACATTGAGAGCAGGGAATGAGTCAGTGACATTCTCGAATACTTGTTCTATTTCTTTACCTAATGTTGCTAACTCTGTTGAAACTGCTTGTGTTAGTTCTTTGGATGTACAGATTGATGAATGGTTGGACAAGAAGCTGGGGGAAAAAGAAGTTGAGGTGAAGTCAACAGCAATGGCTAGTTCTAAACCAACGGATGGCCCGTGTGCTAAGATCCATAAACTATATAGTCGTTTGAAGTCTGTTGTGTCTCATGGTAATGTAAAGTTGTCTGAAGAGTTGTGCTTGAATTTATCCTCAGATGAGAAAGAGGAGTTAATGATGGTGGTTGATACTTCTGGACGAGCAAATGATTGGATTCTGACGAAGGTGAAAGGTAATTGTTTTTCACCATTTAAGGGTAGACCGCCCAACACTTTAAGTGTGGGGGCGTCAGAGACCCCACCATGGTAATTCTCGTGGTAGGAGTCTAGCTAACGACTCGTGAATAACCTTAGCGCTTCTCGGGAGGCAACCCGTGTCTTTTATTTTGTTATTTAAATTTTAATTTTGCATTTGTTTTCCTTTTTTGTTTGTGTTTTTGAATAAACTCTTTGATGATGGTTGTTGGTTGGCTTTGACATGGTTTATTATTGTTATCCGTTAATCGTGTGTTCATGTTGAATAGCAAGTTTTGTCATATGCATATGCTGGCAGTAAGTTCAGCGCTATATTCTTGTTGGCATCATTCAAGCATGGAACACCTGTCATACCCGGCAAGTTTTTCTTGTTCTTAATTTTGCTTTTTGTTTACTTTCCCCTATTTCTCATAGTTTGTCTTAGTTCATTGGACATTGAGGGCATTGTCCAACTCAAGTGTGGGGGGTGGTAAATAGGAAAAAGTCAGGTATTTTAGAGGATTTTTAAACTTTTGCATGCTTGTCCTTGTAGTGAATTGCTTTTGTCACCTAATTATAGATTTTAATGAGCAATTTGACTACACCCTTGGTACAAAATTTAATTGGTGGAATGTGTCTTGATAGATTAATTAGGCAATCCCTTCTGGATAAATAATATGACTAGCACGCTTATAGCACCAAAACACCAAATTTGTGAGATTATTGATTCACTTCTTGACATGCTAGGTGTTTACGGGTTTGGATTTATTAGCCTTGTTAATTTGTCCCTCTCGTAGGCTTTTGGATTTATCCAAGAGTAAGGGTTCTACTTAGAGCTCTGAACTATGATGTGCAAGCTTGAGGTTGGTTTTTCCATTTCCGGATTATTTTCATTTGCTATGAGTGTGCCGGTGATTGCGTTGATTCTAGAACTTGTCCTGGTTGATCGTTCCGTGTTATTTATCAGAAGAGGCAAATTTAGGATAAAAACCTTTGTTCTTTGTATGTTCACCTCTTGTTTCATAAAAAAAATTGTTATGTGCATGTTTTGTTAATGTGCTTAGTAGCTAACTACACTGGTTAGTGAACCACCTGTTTAAACCCTTATGTTGCACTCGCTTTTAGTGCAAGAAACAATAGAAAACATGTTGTCATTAGCCTGTTCTTTGTTATTAAATCCACCTTAAATATACACCCTTCCTATCCATACCGATAGTCGAAGTCCTGGTGGGTCATTGGTTGCCTATGCTAGTGAATGGTTTGGGGTTGTCCTTTATGTCGGGTTGGGATATTCTCGGTTACTGAGAATAGATTGATTTCGTCATGTTTGTTTGGATAAAGTCTGGATCGTTCATTCTCGGTTACTGAGAATAGATTGATTTCGTCATGTTTGTTTGGATAAAGTCTGGATCGTTCATTCTCGGTTACTGAGAATAGATTGATTTCGTCATGTTTGTTTGGATAAAGTCTGGATCGTTCATTCTCGGTTACTGAGAATAGATTGATTTCGTCATGTTTGTTTGGATAAAGTCTGGATCGTTCATTCTCGGTTACTGAGAATAGATTGATTTCGTCATGTTTGTTTGGATAAAGTCTGGATCGTTCATTCTCGGTTACTGAGAATAGATTGATTTCGTCATGTTTGTTTGGATAAAGTCTGGATCGTTCATTCTCGGTTACTGAGAATAGATTGATTTCGTCATGTTTGTTTGGATAAAGTCTGGATCGTTCATTCTCGGTTACTGAGAATAGATTGATTTCGTCATGTTTGTTTGGATAAAGTCTGGATCGTTCATTCTCGGTTACTGAGAATAGATTGATTTCGTCATGTTTGTTTGGATAAAGTCTGGATCGTTCATTCTCGGTTACTGAGAATAGATTGATTTCGTCATGTTTGTTTGGATAAAGTCTGGATCGTTCATTCTCGGTTACTGAGAATAGATTGATTTCGTCATGTTTGTTTGGATAAAGTCTGGATCGTTCATTCTCGGTTACTGAGAATAGATTGATTTCGTCATGTTTGTTTGGATAAAGTCTGGATCGTTCATTTGAGCATATGAGTAAATGATTTGTCACTGTTTCAATATTATTAAGAGAATACCAATTAGTCAGAGTAAAAGTAGCTCACAAAAAAAAAGAATAAAAGAATTGAAAAACAGAAAAAGAAAAAAAATAGAAAAAATGAAAAAAGAGCTTGGGCTGTCAGTTGGTATTTCTCAATTTTGGTCAAATCATTTTTGTGAGTTGGCATATCTTTATAACCAACATAGGATTATAATGTTATATTTTTCAGTATCATAATTGGGTTGGCAAGTTTGTTTAAGTCAACATTGGTTAGTCTTGGTTGATGAGTTGTTTGATTGGCATACACCACAATGGTGTCGATTTCTATCGTTCTATTGGGGGTATTGTCGGGAAAGCTTCTCGGGTTTTGGACCGTTGGCAACTGATGACATGGGATTTATGGATTAGACTATTATGTGAAAACTCTGTTAAATGTTGTGTTATTTCTTTTAACACCATTTGTTATCCCAAATTTCCATTCCCTTTTAAATGCCCTGTTAAGCCTCAGAGTTCATTACAACCCTTTAAAGACCTCTTCTGATAGACGTTATGGTGCTTGCGCCATGGCGGTGAAGGAACGATTCTAGTATAAGCCTATGGTAAAAGATTATGCATCACGACTAGGCCTTGAGTGATTATTCAAATATTCAACCCCAAAAGTAAGTTAGTTGGAGTAGGATAGATGATATATCATTGATTCGATTGTTCTGTGCTTGGTCGTGTTATTGAGGCTTATGTATCAGTCAAGTATTGTCAAACATTCCAGTTTTTATTAAAGATTAAAACTGCCTAACCATTTCTTATCATTCTCATTCATGGTTTAGCTTCTTTTTTATTACTGCAATGTTATTCCCGTGTATGTACCAAGGTGATTAAAGTTTTGAAGTTTTGGAATTGCTTGAGGACAAGCAAAGCTTAAGTGTGGGGGGATTTGATATGTCGTATTTTATACCCATTTCCCACGAATTAATTAGTTGTTTTTAAATGATTTTCAAGTCATTTTCGTATACATTTGGTGCGTTTATGGTATTTGTTAGTGTTTCAGGATATTAACAGGTACTTGAGCATAAATCTGGAGAAAACGATGTTTCTGAGGTGAAATGAGTGCTTACGGATGATTTACGAGGCACGAAACTGAAGTTAGAAGCAGGTCAAAGAAAGTCAACCAGGAACTGCGACGCAGTGCTGGACTGCGCCGCAGTACAAAAACAGAGATTCAGACTGCGCCGCAGTCACCTTTAACTGTGACGCAGTGGGTTCATGAACAAGCTAGCATTATGGTCAACGATTGTCAAAGTCAAAGCAAGTCAACAGACACTGCGACGCAGTGTGAGTCGGATTTTTGGCATCTTTTTGAGAAACTATAAATAGCTTGGAAAACATTCAAAAACCCTAACTTTACTTTCCAGCCGATTTTTACATCTTTAGAGGAGGATTTTCATCAGTTTATTCATCTTTGAAGATCAAAAACACGATTGGATCATTCTCGTTATTTGCTTCCATTTATTTGTATTCGGTAACGATGAATTCCTCATATTTGATTTGTTATTCTTATTTTAATATGAGTGGCTAATCGCTTTATCATCCATCTTGATGGAGTGAGACAATATGTAAAGATTGCACAATTTTATTAATTCAATGTTGATTTCATTTAACGTTATATCAAGATCTTAGCGTATTTCTTCCTTTTAATTTATCTTGAATTGATTGGTGATTTATGTGTGTCTTTAATGGTAATTATTGATTTCATATATTTCATTTTGATTGTTTGGGTACAAACAATTGGGTCTATGACGGGTACGGTAGATAATCGTTCATTGATAATAGGAAGGAATGTGTTAACGGTTGGGTACATCGATAGGTATAATTGTTATTTTAATAACCAAACCAATTGTTTGATTAGGGAAGTTATAAAAGATGTCTTGGGGTACCGGTCTTTGTAATGAAACTAGTTTAAGCAAGAGAGTCAAATGATGTCATTAACTTGACGGGTACGGGGTTGGTGTTTTGTTGAGTCTCGGTTATTTAATCAACTTAAATTGAAATTGAACTTCATTTATGTGCAATCTGAGCGTATTGTTGAGCAAAATCAAGATGGATGCCTTTTAACTTATTGTCATACAAATTATTTTTACATTCGTCTTCAGACGAACCCTGCTCCGGTAATACCGGATTTAATTTATTTACTTTTACTTTTTGCAAAGTGACAATTCGGTCACAAAACCCCTTTTTCTTGAATTACTTTATTTGAACAATTACTTACTTAGTCCTCGAGATCGACCTCGGATTTACCAAGTTTAATATACTGCATGCGATCAGGTTCACTGCCTGTAGTCTTTTGGTAGTTCGTGTTTATAAGTTTTATTACTCGATTTCACACATCAATATATTTGTACTTATCTTGGCACAAAATGCAAAATTTATTGAGTAGATCATTATCCAATTTCACGTCATCTTCAACTAGTGGGCCACCTTTTCTATATTGTATGCGCATGATTTTAGAAAAGTCTTCACATGTATTAGGAAAGTCATCGGTCTCACCCCCCTTACATATCGTTAGTGTCATTTTATCACAATTAACATGGCTAACTATTGATTTAATTAAATCCGGTTGTAGGCTTAAACCTCCCTTCTCCAAGTCTAGAAGACTCGAAAAGGGAATTGTTGCTATAACTTCTTTTTGATGCTCGGTTAGTTTACTCAAAACAGCACAAAACTTGTTCCACTTACCCTTTTATGGAATTTAAGAGCCTTTGTTTTTGATGGTCCTTTTGGATTCTCTTCCTTTACTTTCTTGTATAAATTGAAGCAGGCTTGTTTTTTTAATCCTGGGTGCTCCCTCCTAAATAACAAATAAACGTTTTTCAACTCATATGAAATTATTATTATTTTTTGCTACGCGAAGCTACATTTGACATAACAAAGATATTGGGGTTATTAAGTCTGGCTAAAAGCCAAAACTAATGTGATAGCCTGTCAAATTTCACAAAAATTATTTAAGTAGTGACTGTGTAACCAACTGTCTATAAGAATTTGGACTAAAAGGAGAAAATATAAACATCAAGAACATGTGATTTAAAAGAACATACTGAAAAACGTTTCAATGATTGGCTCTTCTTTCTTCTCCACTGATTAGGTCTTTCTTCTCTGATGCCATGATTTCTTCTTTATTCTTGAATGGATTTTGTTCTTACGAAAGCACTGATGCCATGATTTCTTCTTTTGGTTCTCTTCAATCTCTACTCTGATTTTGTTCTTTTGTGAATTTTGTTATTTTCAATCTCTACTCTGAAGTAAAAAGGGATCCAAAAGGCGGTTTTTTTAAGATTTCAAAAAGGGGTGAAGAAAAAGGGGTTCTTTTGTGGTGGTTGTTGTGCGTGTGAAGAAAAAGGGGATCCGGGTGGGTTATATAAAAGAGGATCCGGGTGGGTTATATAAAAGAGGATCAGAAAAAGGGTGGGTTGGCGGGTTACCTAAAAGAGGATTCCTAGATCTACTTTTAGGATAAAAAAGTGATACCAAAAAGTGTATCTATAGTTTAAGACCAGAGATTCCTTTTTTGGTTCTTATTTTGTGACCAAAAAGAGGATCCGATTTTTCTCTGAGGATCCTTTTTTACGATAAAAAAGTTATACCAAAAAGCGGATATAAAGTTATAAATAAGAGATCATATTTAAGGTTCTTATTTTATGACCAAAAAGAGGATACGCTTTTTCTCTCAGTGTAACGCCCCTAACTTTCTTAACAATACAAAATGATATCAAAAGAACGTAAAGGCCAAAAGGGCGTTAATCTTATTCAAAATCAAACTAAAGTCAAGCCAAAGTCAACTTGACAAAACATTAAAAAGTACTAATTCTTGAATTAAACTTTAAAGCAAAAGGGGTGTTAAATCCACTTCTATTTACTCTCTTCTCTCGTTTCCAAGCCGCTTGATAACCTTGCCGGATAAGAAAGAAAAAGGAATACGGATGAGCAAAAGCCCAGTGAATGGATATGACAAAATCAGGAATATAATATGAAATGTGAAGACATATTATAATTCCCAAACAAAATTACTTATCAAAGGGTCGAACGCTTCGTATGACACTACGAAAGCGCCCACCGTCAAAACAAAATATACCTAGGACCGATCCATACGCTTCCTATCAAAATATAATAATAATGAGCTCAACCCACTACCGGGTTATCAAAATGAGACGCCGTAGATCAAATCTAATACACCGCTACGGCCGGTGCCACGTCATCGGTGTCATAGTAACGCGTCCATGGACCTCCATGGATAGGTTACTCTTATATGCATATCTTAAGAAACCGTTTTGACCGACTTATATACTTAAATATATCGAATATGTTTTGAAGAGACAAAAATAAAATTTTTGGACAATTAAAGTAACTAAAAATATATATTTTAAGACATTTAAATATTAACTTAAAAGCACTTCTCCTTCCACCCAATTCTCACAAAATTTTAATGGAGTAATCATGACTTATAATATGCGACTGTATTAATTTTTGAGGCCAATGAATATGATTCGTAATATGCGACTATATTATCTTTCGGCCAACGAATATTCGAGGGACATATTAGTGTACAAATTGGGACAAACTTGTACAAATCATAGCATCAAATGTAACACCCTAAACCCACCTTTTTTCGGGATAGTTTTCGAATCGGGTTTCTGGAGGCGGTTTTGACACAACTATAGAGGATAAAATATTATAATTTCCCAAACAATAATCATGAAGGCAACCTCGTTAGTACATCAAAGTCATGGATATCACATTATTTATACAAAGATAACAAACAAATAACTTTTCAAATAACACGTCATTTTTATAAAAAAAAATACACATTTAATCAAACAGTTTTGAGAGGAAAGATGTTACCGGGAGGATCCTAATACCACATAGAATATCCGTACCTTATCGCCGCTCACAAATATTGCAAAAATGAAGAATCAACAAATGAATGCGATCACCGAATCGAATCTAATAAATACAAAAGTATAAGCACAAAACATATTCAATTAGGGGTATGTAATATCCTTTATCTATACTATATTATAAAAAAATAGCACTCTATTTTTGGAAGTGTTGAAAAATATGTAATATTTTCATTTAGCACTCTTAAAATATTTTCAACACTACACTACTCCTTAATATTAATGATTAAATTACACTATCAATCATTTATCTTTTAAAATATCTCCATTAACCTTTTACATCAATTACTTTTACATCAATTATCTACACCATTCGACGCCTCATCTACCACCAACAGTCGCCCCCACCACCACATTGTCGCCGCCACGACCACCGCCGCATTGCGCGGGTAACGTGATAGTTTTTCCTGATTAATATATGATTTCCATACAGTGCTCTCATATATATACTTACGGTTACTTATTATTATTATTAGGGTTTTTTTTTTCTTCTTTTCGTTAGGCTAGACTACAATGTCTTTCGTATTTGGCCATATTGTAATTACAGTTATTTTATGTTCCACATACTTGTTACGGCAAATCTTACATTTGAATAAATTTTACTTTATAGACATTACTACAATTAAGAGTGGTTATGTATATTAAAATAAAAATGTATAATTTTTATGATCTTTCATTTTAGTTCTTGCATTACAAAACACAGGAGATGATTTTTACATCAAGCTCTTTGCTACATATAAACTTACATTAATTTTATTAGTGAAGATGAAACCCAATTACTCTTATAAAATACTTTAAAACAAATATAAATTAATTCTCTACACAAGTCATCAAGCCCATAAATTTAAGTCCAAAATTTGACTAAGTGTTGCTATGGTAATTAAGCACATACGGACAGAAATTGATTTAACTAAAAGCTTGTTTACAAATAAAGATAATTAACTATATCATTTGATTTTAGTATTATAAATCTATATAGTGTAAATCGATGTATATACAAAGAGGGCTTACCAATAGTAAAGATGATTTTGGAAGTCTGCAAATTGATTCAACAATATAATCGATTGCTTTTTCCTTTCCACTCTACCACAACACGTGCACATGAGTTTGAAGTTGATGAATGTGTATGAACGTTGTCCATAGTCTTTCTGTGTTGGTGATCAAAGCAATTCGGTTTTGTTATCTATATATGAATGAGAATGAGAATTGTGATCACTTACTTGATATGATCATATTAATTATCCATATCTTGTTCGGTGAACTAATAAGATCACTTTCATTTAATTAAAGTATATACGTATCTACCAAATAAGATCACTTCATTTAATGAAGGTAATTTTAAATATCTGCCAAATGATCGGTTCAGGCTAGTATAGGTACTTAATATATGTGTATCTTGTTCAATTAATTAAAAGTTGCATCAGAACGAAGTCACGTACCTACCGAAAATTTAATGTAAGCCTCATTCTCATTATTTTAACTAGATAGTGAACGCAAAACAACTACATAGCAACAAGATAATAAAATACATAAAAAGTGCAATAACTAAACAACATTTCCTAATAAAATCTAGTTATTATTAAGTCGCCAAATATGCTCCGTTAGATCTGCACGAAGATTGTGATGTGTATCTCGATGGCGCATTTCACGACCTCTTTGAATGCGTATTTGAGATTGTTCGGCAGATGATCGTGCATGAGTGTTAGTTGGAGTCTCATACCACTCATCAACTGGACATATATTGAAATCTCGTTCTTCAATGATCATATTATGCAATATGATGCACGTGTACATAATTCTTTTTATTTTGTTTTCAATCCATGGTCTTGCTGCATTTTGTAGAATTGTCCAACGACCTTGAAGGACACCAAATGCTCTCTCGATCAATATCTTTACGTGCACCTTCTTGTATCCTTTTGAATAACTTTCTTTTTTCATCTTGTGGTGCGGAAAAACTTTTGACAAATGTCGCCCACTCTGGGTAAATCCCATCAGCAAGGTAATACCCATGCTCATACCATTTACCATTCACCTCAAATCTTGTTGAATGGCCCCTGTCATTCACTAGGTCGCGAAATAATGGCGATTGATGAAGCACGTTGATATCGTTGTTAGACCCTGCAACACCAAAAAAGGCATGCCAAATCCAAAGATCTTGAGAAGTGACTGCTTCAAGCATGATTGTAGGATGACCTTTATCACCTCTAGTATATTGACCTCTCCATCCATTTGGACAATTCCTCCAAGCCCAATGCATACAATCGATGCTTCCAAGCATTCCTGGTAACCCGTGCCGCACTGAATGTTGTTCATATAGATTTATGATATCGTCGGGTGTGGGCTTCCTTAAGTACACATCCTTATATAAGTCATATACACACTTGCAAAAATTTTGTAAACTTTCATGTGCCTTTTTTTCCACCCATTTGCAAGTATTCATCTAATGCATCGGCACTAACGCTGTATGCCATTTGGCGTAACGCAGCCGTACATTTTTGATAAATTGTAAATGGAAGTTTACCCGTACAATCATGACCAACTTGAAAATATGCAAAATGTTTAGGCAGAGGTTGTTGGGAGAAACTCTCAATACCTTGAGCTATACGTTGAAATAGGTTTCTGCTCATCCGATATCTTCTTGTAAATTGTTCATCAGTGTACTGGTGACCTTCATCAAAGTAATGATGATTTAGAAGGGCATTAGCTGCCACACGATCTCTCGGGATTACTCTTCTTCTTAGTTTGGTTCTGTTGCGGTTTGAACTTTCAGGTTCGTCTTCACGTTGTTGTTCTCGTTCTTCTTCAGCGGCAAGAGCAGGTACTAACTCGACAAATTTTAAAATAACATCGCATAGTGTATTTATTTCTTCGTCTGAACTCATGTCGGTATACTAATTGAGATATATGTTAAAAACTAAAGGTAAAATTGATGGACAAAATATGCAGATACATACTATATATAGAGAGAAGAACAACTCATTAAATAAAATTTACATCACCTATCTACCAATCTTTATAACTTCAAAGCATAAACATTTTTAAAAAAAGAAAAGCAAGAAAGGACACGGCTGATTGTAAAGGTGGAAATGAAGACGTTGGAAATTCAACACCATGAGGACGCTGAATATGTAGTAGCTCCACACCATGTTGTCAAGGTGGAAGCACTACAACAAATATGTTATTTATTAACACTTATTTCTTCGCACTTTTTAAAAATGTTAAAAAAATTATTAATTTGTTCACACTTATAAATGTGTGAAAAGAACTCACATTTAAAAGTGTGAATAAAGTTAAAGAATCAAAAAAATTTCACAATTATATATGTAGAAACAAAAAGTTCACATTTTCAAGTGTGTAAAAATATATAATTGTTCACACTTAAAAGTGTGGAAGTAATTTGTGACTCCAAATTTCCTCACACAAGAGGAAGTGCGAGGAATTTGAGTGTGACAAATTAACTCTCACACTTTTAAGTGTGAAAATTTTGTTTATACACATTTAGATGTGAACATTTTGTTTAAAAACAAAGATTAGTTTTAGTTTTGCAAAAAAATAAAAAGTAAAAAAAAGATTCACTTGCAGGTTTTTTTTCCCGTTTTACTCAAACCCAATTGCCTTTAATCATTTACACATGAGAAGATAATCTCTTCACTACATTGTTGGATGCATCCGTTCAATCTATATCAACGAATTTATTCCTACTGTCTTTCTCCACCTTCCATAACCCTACTGTCTTTCTTCACCTCAATCATCACCAATTATTTGTATGTTGAGAAAAAAACATGTGGATGACTAAGGAATCTATGATATTGGAACAATTTAACCAATCACATATGATACCAACTACAAAGAGAGTTGAATAATTTTAATGGTGGACATATAGTAGTTTTGTTCAAAGTTCAAACTTTGGGACCACAACTTGTAACAATAAATGGGTAAAATGGAGAAGGTTTTTTGAATCAGATATATGCGGGCTATTTTGGGTATTCCTAGTGAAGTCGTAACTTTGACAGTGGTCAGCCTGGAAAATATGTCAGGATTCCGTCCAATATATTTGCTACAGTTTTTTGCTCCTATTATCCAGACAGATTAATGACCTTTTTTAAATGCATGGATAAATGTCCTTTTGAAAAATTGCATTTTGATACAATAAAATTGTGTGATAATGAACCAAATATCTTTCCAGCCCATAGTAGGACCTTAAGTTTATATACATGGTTTTGGTTCGTTGGATTTCAAATCCAGTGTTAGTTGGGGGGAAAAAAGATGAAATTTTCAGTGTATCAATGTGGATTTGAGTTTATACGCGGCATGCCTCTTTGCCTCAGTGTACATGGCTTGATGCCTTCTTCTTATATAAATAATAATGTAGTAGTCTTTCAGCTTATATTTGAACAGCATTTTATTACCAAACAAGCAAGGTACGTGCTAGTTAGAATACAAAATGTGATTTGGATCAGACTTAGGATCGCAGAACAGTTGATACCAAGGAGTCTTGAAGAATTTACACCCATTAGAGAAATCCAAAAAAGTAAACAAACATGTCTATCTGACACCGGCCTTTACCTTTTCATGATTTCCTTGGGTTGGTTGTTTCTAGGTATGCCTGACATAACAGCTTATGCCGGGTTTTATGAGATTTGTGCTCCAAAGAAAGGGGAGAATGTCGTTGTTTCAGCAGCTTGTTGGACAATTTAATGTGCTAGGTATTTTCCTGACGGAAATGATATCAACTTTGAAAATGTTGGGGGAAAGATGTTGGTAGCAGTAATTTTGAATATGAGATTACATGGTTGGATTGGAGTTTGCGGGATGATCTCACAGTACAACGGCCAAGGAGATGGGGTGTGCAACCTGTTTCACTTAGGAACAAAGAGTATACGGATGCAAGGGTTCGGTGTGAATCATTTCTATCACTTGTATTCAAAGTATTTGGATATGGTTATACCCCTTATTGAAAATGGAACAATAAGTTACATCGAAGATATTGCAGGGGGGCTAGAGAGTGCACCTGCAGCTTTGGTTGGGCTCTTTTTAGGCAAAAATGTCAAGAAGCAAGTCGTGATCGTCACCCATGAATGAGGAGTCGACATCTCTTTAGTATCTTTGAATGCCACATACATGTAGCTACAAGAATCGCTGTCAATATCGATATTCATGACCAAATATATTTGAAGTATATACTGCCTATAATGATGCATCTAAGTTCTAACTCTTATGAATAATGAGATTTCCCCTTGAAATTAATGTGTCTACTTCTATATCCATGACCATATGTATTTGAAGTATATATTGAGTACTACTTGATGTTCAAAGTTCAAACCGACTTTTGCAACAACAAAACAAGGAAGTAATGATAATCGTGACTAAATTGGTTGTTAATCATGTTTGTAGATGTACCAAATTAACCACATTTATCATTTTTCGAATAGAAAACTTTGATATATGTCGCTTGCATCCATTCCATATTTCCAATGATCACATGAACGGGTTTACAAACCCATGATAAAAGAACATGTTGAACCATCATGTATGTCTTGGCACTACAAGTTTATCGAATCATCAAAAAGATCCTAAAGAGAAAAGCTAAAACAAATTTGAAAAAGAAAAATACTTTGATATTCAAACAACAATACAATGAAAAACAGGACTTTATGGGTGGGTTAATTACTATTCCAAGAACCAGAGACATGAAACCAAAAGCTATGAATCATTCAAGCAGAAGCTGCTTGTTCAGCTTCCTTTGTAAAGGGGATTGGCTTTGTTGGAGCTGGCAAACGACCAATGCTATCAACTTTGTCCATCTGCTTAGGTGGCGGTCTTGCTGCTTTTGGAAGAAGTCTGCCTTTCTTCTCAAACCACTCGGGTTTTAGCAGAGCACGAAAACCAAGCTGATTGTAATACACTTTTCTCACAGACCCACCGGCAGCCTCAACTGCTTCTTTTGCACGAACAGTTACCCTTGATACCTGCGAACAATTTATGTTGCATTAGCAAGCAGTAAGATGTCGAACAAGGACACATTATGGTATGTCCTCGCCAGCTGGCAAAGGATGTACACAGAAGTATCGAAGCAAGCATGAGTCTTTGCACTTCGGGTATGGGACATAGAACATATTCATGTATAAGAATAGCAAGTAAATTCTGGTATTTTAGATCCCCAAATCAACTAAGCTTCGTCAACTAGGGCTTTTTTGTTAAACCTTAAGTGGAAACAACATATTCAAACAGGTACAAAAAACTATAGGTATATTGTGCCATGTACAGTTCTTATCAAGAGGTAATCGAGATCTTCCCTGCTTTTCAAACTTCCTACAGTTTTGGACTCTCAATCCGAATGACAAATTAAGCCTTCAAAATAAATTTACACAAAAGTTCCCTAATTCTCCTCATAATTAAAAATTAGATTTTTCAATCCCCAATTTTCCGGCAAACGCCTGCAACACCCGTGACAGCTTCGGCAATTTCGACTAGACCGCCACTCTCCTCTCTTTATTTCCCTTTTTCAATTCTTGCGAATCTGAATCTAGATCTAGATGTCAAGTGTACTTGGGTGTTTTCACACTCACAAAGACCACCAACAACATTTCTTCCTGCCTTACCACCACCACCTCAACACAATCAATATCCAAGCATTAAAACTAGATACAAGCTAATCAAAGACTACATACACAAAATAAACGTTCAAATAGAAAATTCCAATACCAAATTGAAAGCCAAAACCAATGTTAAGGTATAAAACAAAAAACCATTAATTCATGGACAAAACTTATACACCCTAAATATCTTGGGGGAAAAAAAACCGAAACCATAAACTAGTATCAAAGTAAGATGGTGGTGGTATTGGCGTAAGGCGACGCTGGTTAGGCCAAAGAGAGAAGAAAAAAGAGTTCACATTGCATGTATTCTCGGTCAAAGAATTTAGATGAAAATGCAGATATATTTCAGAAGTTGTGTAACTTTTAGAGCGTTAAATTGTCATTGTATACAGAAAACATAGATCAGTTGACTTTAACAGACTCGGGGACAAAAACCTAAGGAATTTGATTCAAGTAATTTTCTCATACTTGAGAATGAGAACCGTATTATCACATAGCCCACTAGATTGATTTTCATTATCTACTTTATAAAATATTAAATATGATTACAGAATGATATTCTATAATACATTTTAAAATGAAATGATCTAGGAGACTAGAAGAGGTGATAAGAATTTTGTACTTTCGACCCATCCCAAAAACATTGTAATTCGTAGATGCTAGAAAATATTTTCTCAGAAAAATAGCAAATTATAAAACTGAATTCGATATATCAGTTAGTATTAGTATGAACTTCTAATTGGAGAAACAATTACCGTGTCATCCTTGACCAGATCTAGTCTTTAAAAACGCAACTTTTGTCATTTTCAGGTAGGCATGTCTTGACGACTTACCCAGCCCACCAACTTTCATACTAACTGAGCACCAAATGTTATATTGAGCTACTTCCGTTTTCAACAAATATTTCAACAGTATACCACAGACCACATAATCTTAATACCCTTTAACTAGAATATGTTAGGGAAATCTTACAGGCTGACAAGGAACAAATAACTATGAATGAATAAGCAATGGTTATTAGATTTAAGGGATACTTGACTAGTTGTTATTGAAACAAAATGAATGACCTCAAGATGAATTGGCCACTGAATATGTTCCGCTCCACGTCCCATCAACCTCACTCCATCTTTTATTTGCTTTCCTATTGCCCCTGTATCCTATTCCAATCCACGGTGATATGCACATGATTTAACAATGGTAGGATAGCACATTATGACATTATGATGAATATGATAGGAAAATACCTTCAGAGTTTTCATTGTGATGAGCTCCGAAGAATCAATCTTCCCAGCATTGATCAATCTTGCAATCTTTCCCAAACCAACTGGCTGCAAAAAAGCAAGCAGTTTTTCTAGGGCGTGAATACAGTTGGTATAGAAAATAAGAAACTGATTCACAAAAAGAAAGCAAGCCTATTCCATTGACAACAATCCCAAAAAGAACAGATAAAATAATCTCTTGCTTAAGATTATCACTTTGACATAACAAGAGTCCAAATATAAATTTAAAATAATCCGTTGGGTAAGCTTATTTCAAAGGGCTTATGAGCTTTTTTAGGAAGAAATACCTAATAAGCTTAAACCCTCTCCTTTGGGCTTCTTAAAAATATATTATGCCAAATTAATAAAGCTATAAGCTCTTCAAAATAAGCTTACTGGAAATCTGCCTGAAAGAAGGGCATCAAGAACATCAAATATCTTTTTAAAGAGTTAAAAGTTTCCATAAATACTTAGAAACCTGTATCAGAGAAGTTTCAAACTCAAAATACTAAACAGCTAAAAATATTTATTAGTACAATAATTTCAAAGTATCTTTGGTCAATTGGTCTATAGTGTGAAGTACTATTAAAAGACTAGGGATAAGAGTAAGTATATCGCAATACAGATTCAATAAGTAAGAGCCCTTGGGTAGGGCTCAGATTAGTAATCACTTTATGTGACTGGATAATTACCAGTGAATACAGTTTGAAAAAAATTCATGGAAGTTTTCAGCAAGATAAGAGTACAAAAAAATAAAGCTTGAACTTTGCACCATTTTAAATATTTGATGGTTGGCACACTTATATGGGAACACGCTCACTTAAGTAACCTTAAGGAGTTATAAAAACTGTGGTCTCACATTGCATAGATGTTATAAGCATACATTAAGCACTATTACCAAAAATGTACAATTGATAACACTTTTCATATGATTCATGGTAAAATAGAACTAATTAATGAACTGAAATCTTGTTTCAGCTACCCTAAAATTCAGGGAAAGGTTCTTCAAAA
The DNA here is from genome assembly GCA_034093135.1 of Erigeron breviscapus. Classification (NCBI taxonomy): domain Eukaryota; kingdom Viridiplantae; phylum Streptophyta; class Magnoliopsida; order Asterales; family Asteraceae; genus Erigeron; species Erigeron breviscapus. The sequence goes on along the minus strand of CM067171.1, from coordinate 86,888,730 downwards.
TCAGATAACTTGGTAATATACTAATATTAGTTATATTACACAAGATTAAGTATTGAGGTTGCTTTAACGAAAAACTTTAGCCTGAGATCCTTTGTGTCATGTTAGATTACTACTCGACTTTTTGTTTCTTAAAACCAAACTAACAACCTTGCACAACGAGTAATCAGGTTACTGAAGTTAAAAGAATTTAAAAACAAAATTCTTGTGTCGGGTAAACAGTGTTATTCATCTCCCTTGTAATCAGAATATCTCTGACATTGTCGGGTAACATTTGACTACTAAAAGAAGAGTGCTTAGTACCCTAATGTGTCCTAGAAGGAGAACCCGAGGTATGTTATCACGGTATCATCAAAACAGTTACTAAAAGAGGAAAGATCATAAACACACAAATATCTTCTACCTCTGTTCCACGGTAATTGTGAATGTTTGTCTTAGCGATAATTACTATTAGGCATTACCATTGTAAGGTTTGTAACCAAATCATTTATGAAAAAAAATTGGTAACATCACGATGGACCATTAAAACCAACAAGTCACTTAAAATTCCTTTTAAAGGTACATCTCATCTAGTCGTCGGTAGATAAAATAAATATAACCGTATAAAGTTATACACTTGACTCACTATTAGACCCTTCGCTCACAAACAAAAACTTGAGAAACTATTGGATCATTCGCTGGGTGTAACTAATTACAATTCCTGGTCTACGATACAACTTCTAAAAACAGTCTTAATAGGATACATTTTCAAATGAACTCATTATTTTACTTACTCTACTCTGCTCTATTAGCTGACACTTGGTTTCTACTTGTCTGATTGTGCATTTTATGCGGCTTAAAAGCTAGAAGGTTACGAATACAGGTGAGGTGGTTATGAATACGAGTGACGTAGGTAGCTTTGATAATGACATTAAAATGATCGTGCTTAGTTATCTACTTATCTATGTGATAAATAGCTACCGGGAATTGGGGCGTAAATGCTTAATGGAAAAATTAGTCAACGAAAGATCCTATAAATGCACCAAAACTTGCTACATTTCATACAATAATCTCAATACATATATCAAAACAATTATATATCATAAATTATTTCAAACCAAAAAATCAACAAAAATACCTGAAACTCAAGACTAAAAGGGTTATTAAAACCTCGTTTCGGCATTCGACGTCTCAAAGGGGTTTGCCCACCCTCAAAACCAAACTTATGAGTACCTCTTGCCTTCTGACCCTTATGTCCACGACCCGCTGTTTTACCTTTACCCGACCCGATTCCACGACCCTTTCTGGTTTTCTGTTTTGTTGCACCTTTATTATTCCTCAAATCATTCAAACACAACAGACTGTAACTTTTACTACCAAGATTGTGAACCCCAAATGGAAATGGGCTTGTTTCATATTTATGATGAAATGGGTTGCTTAAAAATGAAAAATTTGATGTGGGTTTTGTATAATTTGATGCATTTTTTAGTAAAGATGAGATTTTTGATCGAAACATTTGGAAGAAATTTCAAGATTTTTGTTCTGCTCTTAGCTTTGATTTCCAGGGTTTTGGTTTCGGTTCAAAGTGACAATATGAAATGGGCCGGATTGGGCTGGGCTATTTGATTGTTGCATTTGCATATGCTTCGGTGCAGGGGAAAGCGAAGGTGGGGATGTCTCGCACAAAGTTGGTGAAAAACCTCCCATCTTGTTTTTTATTCCATAAAAATATAAAATCATGGGCCTCATCATTTATTAATTATACAAAAAATATTAAAATATATTATGTGAGGTTTTTCACCTAAGTTAAGTGTGTAACAACCCCACACTCATTTTTTCCTTCATTTTATTGTATTGTATTGGGTTCATTTTTGCATAAGTTTTTTCTTATTATAGTAAAAGGTTTTTTTTATCGATAGGTCAAAATTATTCAAAGTTTTTGAAAGAATTTGATACCCATTCTCTTCTTTGTTTTGTTATTAAAAAATATTTAAAAGATTTTTTTTTTTTACTTTTATTATTTGAACATAATTATTCAAAGTTTTTGAAAGAATTTGATACCCATTCTCTTCTTTGTTTTGTTATTAAAAAATATTTAAAAGATTTTTTTTTTTTACTTTTATTATTTGAACGATAACATTATCAAAAGTTTTTTAGAAAAACTTAACAAATGAACTGACCACGGAGATGATCTAAGAAAAACCACCCAAAAGGCTATAACAAATCAAAGGTTTTGATTATCTTTTGAAAAATCAAATTTTGGTTCAATTTGATGTTTCATATGAAAAATCGATCAATAATTAAAAGTATATATCGTTGAATTGTATTTTATATTTTTTTTTTATTTTTTATTTTTTTTTTAAATAGAACTAGAAGTCAAACGGGCAACAAGCTGCGCCGCTAACCCTTTTTGTATCGCAAACCCTAAGCGTTTAAAAACTACATTCTTGTAAGAAAACACATTATCCGGATGGAAAAATTGTAAGAAAAAAAAACGATCGATTAAAAAAACTTAAAAAATAAAGTATATTCATGGTTACTTTGAATTTCATGGTAAAACTAGCATATAAATGCGACACTAACGAATGAAACAAAGAAAACTATACTATATATATCATGTCTAAAAAAAGTAAATATCTAAACATAAATACATAATAGAAACTGCTTTATACATGTATATAAAACTTCAATTATATTTGAAACTCCTTCAAATAATTTTTTTTAAAATGACAAGTGTTAGATATTAATGATTTAAACTCCAACAGTGATATTCAAGGTGGACAGTATGTTAGAAACTGGAACTCGCACACTCTTGCAGAAAATGTGTGATAACACGTATACCCACACACTGAAAAGGTAAATGTCTGAAACCACAGGGAATCAAGATTCGATTCCGGGTTTCCAAACTAACATTTCCTCCGCTAATCCCTCAATGAAAATCCCAACTAGTTGATCTAAGATCAAGTCTTTGAATATTTATAAATCGTTTATCCACACTGCTCTAAAACTAGTTACTATGCATAATTAATAATAGTGTAACACCCCAAGCCGAGGCTCGAAATATCACGGAAATCATATAGCGCAAGGTGGAATTACAATAGAACAAGAACTAAATGCAATTAAGGATTCAGTGAATCCATTACAATACGAAACAAGTACCACAATACATAAGGAGCAAATAACCATCGAAGTTTACAAAAGAACATCCCAAAGATGGCAAGTCAATCCTAAGTATAATGCAAAAGAGAAGGTCGATGAATCCTTGATTCATAAAGTCCAAAGCCCGGGTTAACAGCAAGCAAGCAACTAAACTCCACGTCCGGGGAGAACCTGATTACCTGAAAAGTGTACTAAGCATAGTCAACACAAGGTTGGTGAGTTCGTAGTAATGGTCCACAAGGAACCATAGACAGAAATCATAAAGTACGAGTGGAGGCTAAACATGACTTACAGTGAGCCTCTAAGAAACACAATAATGTCCAACAATAAGATTACACAAGTACAAAAAGCGTGTAATAAGAAATGCATAAATGATATGAGTATCAATGCAATGCCATATGCGTAAGTAAGCCAAAATGCCTATCTTATGCGTGATCTCCGGTCACCTATGCAACGATACTCGCTTGTCATCACCATGAACAAAGCGGCATCTCAAAAACATCGAGATATATATGTCTATATACTCGGGGTCAAGATCTACATCCAAAATGGGTGCATACATCTATACACCAGGATGTCGGCAATCCCCTGCCGAGGGCTCATCAGCAATGTATGCAATGCTTACAATCAATTGTAAATGCATCAATCATAAACCAACAATCAATATACGATGAACCTGAGCCAACAATCAATATTCGTCAAACATAAGCCAACAATCACAAAACGATGAACATGAATCAACAATCGATAATCGACAAACATGAGCCAACAATCAATATTAACACCAATTCTATACGTACATACACTTAAGAGGATTCTACTTTCTTCAAGTCCCAGATGCTTATATATAGGGTCACCCACAGCCTTCCCACCACATCTAAAACCCAATGAAAGCATAACCGACTTCCATGTATGTACGTCTATCCTAACATTAATGAAATACTTAACAAACGTAAACCAAGTCAATCAAACGTGATATCCGTCTCATCAATCCAACATTTAAACCAAATCAATCAAACAATCAACAACGTAAGTAAACACGCAAGTTTACACTTTTCAGCCCGAATCTCAAGCGAGTAGGGAGATACGAAACTCACCTCGATTGGTTATGAGAAGTTAAGTTGATATAAGGTCGAGTTATTGTCGTACAATGTTCACTTCACGTCCAACACCTAAATATCGATCATAAACATTCACATCAACATACATAAACACCTATACGTAACTTAACAATTCTCGACAAAACCCTAATTAGGTTTTCAAAATGTTTCTCGACGTTAAATGACTTCTAAGACTCTTAATCAATGTTATATAAGATAAGAAGTGAATTAGATTAAGGCTCGGCGCATAAAAAGGTCCAGAAAGTCAAACTAGGTCAAACAAGGAAAATTCAGAATTTCAAAGGGCGTAAGTTACGGTCAACAAGGGCGTAAGGTACGGTGGTCAGAAAACAACTGGCGTAAGTTACGGTCAAACTGGGCGTAACCTACGGTCCTCTAGAAATGAAGGTTTTGGCGTCTGGAGTGGCGTAAACAGTGGGTTTTTGGGCGTAAGGTAAAACTTCAGCGTAAGCTACGCCCCGAAGGGCCGTAACTTACGCCCAGCCAGAATGGAACTAGCGTAACCTACGCCCCATAGGGCCGTAAGTTACGCCCCATACTGGGCAGCAAAACAACCAGCAGCAGCAAGGCAGAAAATTAAGAACCCAAAACCCCCAATTTCGACCCAAACCATACCAAAACGATTTGTAAAGACTTGTAACCCATTTTGAAGTATAACCAAACATCATTAACCATAAATACACATAACCCAACCCACAAATTCGACCAAAACATCATAATCGCTCACAAATCATTCAAACCCTAAATTAAACCCTAATTTCCATTTTACCATTTTAAAGACTTGGAATCACATCAAAACGACTAGAAACATATAAACAAGCGTAAATGGAAGTAAAAGAGTTGAATTAGACTTACACAAACTTCTCCTTGAGCTAGAACCCAAAATTAGGTCAAATGGGTTAAAAAGCAAGAACTTCCACCTTTGATTCTTCAATAAGACGATAATGTGGTATAGATGGCGATGATTCTAGTGTTATATCAGTTTCAAAACACCAATCGATGCTAGAGAGATGAAGGAATGAAATGGGTTTTTGGTCTTGCCTTTTACTAGAGAGAAAGAGAGAAGAGATAGATAGATAAGAAATGGAAGGGGGAGAAAGAGATAAGGAGGGGAGAAATGGTCATGGGTGGCTGGTGGGTCGTGGACTACCCACGGGCCGACCCGATTCTCTTCACAAGCCAAAATACAATCGATTACACAATTAAACGCCAAACAAACATATTAACGACCCGACTCACATACCACATAGTCATATAATCACAAATGGGCCCAATTATTTCATTCAACAAGTTTGTTAGTCAAATTACACAAAAAGTCAACGGGTCAAAATTCACGGATGTTACAAATATTGGTTCGACGATGCTAGCTGCCAATTAACAACTTTTTCTTGTATGTACTACAGTTAATTTCACCATTTCAATTACCAATTGGATTTAGAAAAAGTTTCTTGTTGACCCATTGTTGTCCTTTACTCCTTTTATGCGTGTTACTTGTTTGGAAACACTTGTTATGAGAATGCCAATGAGTATTATACTTGAATTTTGATAAATTAATCTTATGTTTCTTTCATTGTTGTCTACTATTCTTTTCTTTTATATCGGAAATAAAATAACTCGTAAATCATGAGACAATTCACTCTTACTGATTATTGTCTTGTTAACATTTAGAAATAACTTAAAAACATTTTCTTTCTACAAAACCATAATCTTAAAAAGAACTAACAAAACATTTTCTTTCTACAAAACTATAATCCTGAAAAAATAATATTATTTCTACAAAACATCTTTAATTCTTAATGTTAATGGAGTACTTCATTTCCCTACTTAAAATCAACATATATATACAATCCATTATTAAATATAGAGTATTATGAGATATGCATAGGTAGAGCCAAAAAGTTTACCAGTGCAATTATACATGATCACCTTCCACTACTTCCAAACCAACTCCACTTAAGTGGGTTGGCCAGTGGTATCTTCTAAATCCATTATGTGGGCCCGAGGTGTGTTTTTGTCACACCCCGTTGTAGCGGAAATACAGGGTTAACAAAGAATTGCGTACTAATCAGAAGGTTAATAGAGATTACATCCATTTATGCCAATACAAGTCAATACAAGTACAATCGTTCAAAGTGTGGACCCCAAAATACGGATACAAGTCATCCTCGTTTGGAACTAGGCCCACTGAATACAAGTTCAATAAATTGGACAGTCAAATACAACTAAAGCCAAAAGCATGAGAGTCCTCAATGTCTGATGCTAATTGTACGTCCAAAGTCAAAAGATTGGCCCTATTATGCCAAATACGATTCCACGACTTACTGATGGTCACCTGAAAAGCATGAAATTTGAGAGGATCAACTATCGAAATAGTTGGTGAGTTTACAGTGTGTTTGACTAAAAGATCAATCGTCGTTTATTGTAGTTAATTAAGACAGGACGGTCCAGACCGAAGTCCGACCATAATACGAAGACCAGACGGTCCAGACCTAAATCTGACCTCAATATTAAGACAAGACAGTCGGGATCAATATCCGACAATAAGACTAATTTCCCTCGCACAGGTCTCCCGTCAACAATGGGGTGCGGACCAGTATACCTCGCACAGGTCTCCCGTCTACAATGGGGTGCGGACCAAAATACCTCGCACAGGTCTCCCGTCTACAATGGGGTGCGGACCAAAATACCTCGCACAGGTCTCCCGTCTATAATGGGGTGCGGACCAAAATACCTCGCACAGGTCTCCCGTCTACAATGGGGTGCGGACCAGAACAAAGACAGTCAGGCACAAAATCTGACAAGACAACCATTAGGATCTCATAATGGTAATAACTACATAAGAGGGATCATTTTAGTTCGTCAAACACAAAGAACAATTTAGTCAGCCGACAACATGGCAAGTCAAGACATATAGATCAAAATTTCATAAGACATGTATACACATTTTCAGACAGCCGTCAACATGGCAATTATAAGACAAATGATTTCATTTACCAAATCTCATGGCATAGACAAAGACAAATCATTTATAAAGTAGTCGTGTATATAGTACATGCTTTTCAGGCCCAAAGTAAAAGGAAAAAGGGCGCCATAAACTCACCTTAGCGTTCACAGAGCTATAAGTATGAGCAGTCTGAGAATAAGAGCAGTCTAGTCTCCACGTCTATCCAAAACCTAGGATATGAGCACGAATGGTGAGAATCAAATCTCACGACGACAAGTACCCTACGTACAACTACTTAGCTATCAATCCTAGAATGCCCTGACCGAGAATGTGATTCAATGTTCAATATTATTTAACTTTAGTTGGCAATATCAATGAAATTGTCATTATAAGGTAGTCTAAAGTACCATTCAATATTCACCAAGTCCAAACGTTCAAGTTGTCCAAAAACTAGAAATGTCCAATATTTCCGCAACATACCACTGCGCCGCAGTGAGCCATAGTCAAGCTCACTGCGCCGCAGTGAGCTAACCACGATCAAACAGCCCCTAGCCACTGCGCCGCAGTGGCCAAGTTCTGGACCAAAAGGCAGTAGCTGCAGTTTTATGCAGAAAACCAAACAAAAACCCTTCAAACTCGACCCAATTCAACCCGAAACGATTTGTAAGAGCTTGTAACCCATTATGAAGCATAACTAAACATTATAAACCATAAATACACATAACCCCGCCCATAATTTCGTCCATAACATCGTTAAATCTTCCGAAATGATCAAATTAATCCAAAACCCTATTTAAACCCTAATTCCATTTTAAGTTGTTTTAGGCCTTGTAAGAACTCGAAATGACTAGAAAAGAGTAAGTAAACATAAATAGGCGCAAAAGGGGTGATTTAGACTTACCAAAACTTATGTTCTTGAATAATTGATGAAGATGGGGATTGATGATGCAAATACCAATTTATAGCTTTAAAATCCCTAAATCTTTCCTTTGCAAAACTGATGTAGAAGAAGACTAGAGAGATTGAGAGTATTTGGGTGATTTGTGTGTTTTGTGTGGTGTGTGTGTTGGTGTTGATCAAAAGGAGACAGAGAGATAGGGGGGGGGGCTTGGTGTTTCCCTCCCTGCCTTTCATTTACAATTTTGGTCCATGTGGCCAAAAATTAGATTTATACCTTACCCCTAATTTGGTAAAATGCTTACGATTAAATACCGTTTGACTAATAGATTAAAATGTAAAGTAATGGTATTTTCCTTCGTGTCATTTTAATTAAGACAAGTCAATAAAGTTTCGTCAAAGTGAACTTTACAATATTAAGTCTAGATAGTCTTTTTATTTCGTACAGGACATAACCTTTAAATATAAATTTAAAGTTATTTTTAAAGACTCGGCATTCGTCTAGATAGCTAATAGTCTACGTCAACAAGATACGTCTACTTTGACTAAGTCAAAAGTCCAAAAGTCTAATAAGTTCCACGTCAAATGACTGTCTAATTGAGATTAGGACTAACCCGATGTTAATTAATTATGAGTTGTCACAGTTTTCCCCAAGGTCTCGGGTTCGAGTCTTGGGTTTCTCATCTCAAGGTATTTTTCATGAGGAGGGGGTTGAAGGTCCAGCAAATCGCTGGTTAAAATTGCCTCCAGCACGTCTGAATCGAAACTAACTTTAAAAAAAAAAAAAAAAAAAATTCCAAACCAGGTTTTTCATTTAGAAAACCATAAGAGAAATGATTACAAAGTTTATTTTAAATAAAACTTTTTAATATAATGGGACTAAATGAATTAAGTCTTAACTCCCTAGTCCCTCCCCTTTATTAAAGATGTCTTTTATTTTTGTATTTTTTAATACATACAATAAGTTTGTTAGTCCTTTCCCATATAATGTATTCTATATTTCTATTAATTAAAAAATAATAATTAAAAAATATATATATGTGATTATGTGAACATCGCGTGTTACATATACAAACTCCTGGATCTTTATCTTGAAATTTTGTTTGGATCTTTCTCTCCAATAATGAAGTTTGTATTTATCACACATTCACACTAACACCCTCAATTATCATTACTGTCTTATTTTATTTTATTTTTATATACTATTTTTAGTTTGATCTGGTCAACGAGGATGGGTTTGGAATCAATAAACATACGCAAACAAGTGGTTTTGATTAATAAAACGTTGGCTGGATATGGGACCTTATGTCATGTCGATGAAAATGCTCTCCAGTTGTAGTTGCATATTATTAATTAGTTTTTCTTTTTATTTTTTAAACAGCAATAAAAGTTTTATTAATAAACAAGTAAGAGGTTAGAGGTGTACATACATTACATAAAGTTCAAAAGTTATAATGAGAAGAAGCACCATTTATTCTATTCCAAATTCGTGTATTTTGATCTTGCAATTTTTTTTATTATAGGCACTTTGATCTTGCAATTAACCATAGATATGTTGAGTTTTTATTTCTTCAAATATCCCTCTTGAGTTGGTATTCTTATTGGAGAATATTTTGTCATATTTAGCTTTCCAAATGAACCAACAAGATGTAAGAATGATCATTTTCATTACCTTAAGATTTGTAGGTGAAGCCCCAAGCACAAACAGGTTTGTGTAATAGAGGTCGAAATTTGGTTTGAAATGCATATATTAGGGATAATTTGCACATATTAGATCAATTGTCTTTATAGTAAAAAAAATGTTGAGGTAAAACAATTAATAGTTAAATTATTTGAGTTTATAATTGTTGCGCTCTTTGTTTAGAATTAAACCTTTAAACTAGGTTGAATATTCTTCATAACTGTCGTATTGCTGTTTCATTCCTTCAAAATCATTTTTTTAAACTCAATTTTATATTAAGTTTAATATTTAAGCATACTTCAAATCATTATTAGTCATTAATAGTTAATTAAAACAATACAATACTTAGTAAGCAAAATCAAAGATACATAGACGATTATTAAAGTACAATCTATTACAACATTCAATAATATGATTACAAATAAACTAAAATGTGATTATAACATATTACAAAAAGTCACAACTTAACAAAAAAAATGAGTAAATTGATAGAAATCCTTTAGGCCTATGTAACTTTTTGGTACCCACATAACCCCCAACAAAGATAGTGTCAAGGTAATTCAGTCACAAATTAATTCGGCCGTTAACAGGATTCGAACTTGGCCCACCAAAGTAAGATAGAAAATGTCACAACTTAACATAAAATAACCATACTCTATATTTATAGAATTGTTACATTTAGGTTGTGTTGATGATGTAGGAATGAAATATAGAATGGAATAGATGATTATAATGGCGTACAAATAATGTGTTTGTTTACAACTTAGAAGTGGAAAAAAAATTTATTACATATGCAAATATGCAATGTGATTCCATCAAATTAACTAACGTCGATTCTTTGGGATACCCATGTTTTTTTTTCTCATTCTATCTAAGAATGAGAGTTAAATTACGCCTAAACCCTTTTACTTTTATACTGGTCATAATTAGTCAAATTTGAATGTGTATTGTAGTCATTTATTTATTTATTTGATTCAATTTTATTGAGCAGACGAACATAATAATGATCCATTCAATTATCATATTTATTCCATTCCACTAACTATTTCATGTCGTTGTTATTTCATTCTGTCTAACCAAACATACTTAGAGATCGATATATATAGGTAAAACCAAAAATGTGGTAACTAGTTGAATTGGTATCATTTATTATCAATATTAATGTTTTGTTTTTATTATATGGATTGATGACTTTAATCATTCATGTTTTTTACAATGAATGTTAGATCAATTGGTTGAAGTTATCCCTAGTTTTATCTTAGGTTACAAGTTTGACTTTCTGGAGTGACTTGTTCCAGAGGTTTTTTCTTT
>CM067171.1:86780141-86870141 GCA_034093135.1 Erigeron breviscapus | reverse complement strand
TTCATCATGAAAAAATGCATTGAATAAATTATGCTTAAAGTTAGGTTTTTTAAAATAATCGTATAATATATACATTAACTAGATTTTAGACCGTGTCAAATACACGGGTTTACATTGTTATAAAGATTAGATTATTATCAAAGTTTAACTATATGCAAGCTAAAAAGTCTTATTAACTCAAAAGAAAAATAGCCAAAAAATAATCCTGAAAGATGTTAAGAACGTAATTAAAAATAAAGATAGATGTTTCATCCAAAAAGTTGAGCTTACATGCATGTTTAGCTAGCAGAAACATTGAGTGTTTAGATTTTACTTGAAAGTTTGAGATTAATCGAAACGCTCATTCTTCAAGTAGATGTCCAAAGTTCAGAATTAATGAATAATGGATTGAGCGGTATATCTTTTTGCCCTGTTAATAAATAAATTTACAGTCAATTTTTAAGATAAATACATGTTATGAATAATATATTAATGGAAGTGGATTACCTGTTCATCTACCAATACTTCAAAAAAAGGATAATAGTACAATTACTTTTAAAATCTTAATATATTTACGTTAGATTTTATTTATTTTTTAGTAAATAATTTTATATTTATATGAAAGAACATATAATTAAGATATATAATTGCTATTATTCTATTGATTATATATTAGCTATTATTCTATTGAATATATATCAGTTATTATTCATTATCTATTATATTGCTAGGGATGAGTTATTTTGAAAACCACTAAAAAAAAAAGAACGCGAGAACCAATCTCAGCCCTCCATTCATCAAGATCAGGAAGGGCATGATTGTCAATATGAAAAACTTGTCCAGCTCTCTCTCTTTCTCTCTCATCTTATTAAATTAAAAAATATCTAATTCATTAAAAAACTTTTATCTCACAAACCGTACATCGTTAGACGAAAAAAAAACATGGGTAGTCTTGAAATTTCGTCCTCTTTCATTAGAGATGCAATTCGGTATACTTTTGAAGACTTTTTAAATTTTGTTTTTTTCCATCACGTTCATCCTACACATGTGTAGGACAAGTAGAAACCAATAAAAGGTTCATCCTACACATGTGTAGGACAAGTAGAAACCACTAAAAGGTTCATCCTACACATGTGTAGGACAAGTGAAAACCACAAAAAGGTTCATTTAGTATATTTTGTCCTCTTTCATTAGAGTGTTCATCATAAATACTTTCGGCGACTTTTTAATTCAGATGGCGGATGGATACGGTACGTGCGGTAGCCCTTAGTCGAACGGGCGTTGCCCGTTCAGAGGGCTTCGCCCTTCTCGGTAGGCTACCACGAGGCATTTATAAAGGGGTTGGAAGCCGGACGCATTTGGGACTACCCATGCTTTTCTTTTCGTCTAACGATTTACGGTTTGTGAGATAAAAGTTTTTTAATGAATTAGATAGAATTCTATAAAGTAAAAAGAGAGGAAAAAAAAAAAAAAAAAAAAAAATTATAAATTTTTTTTGTAGAAAAGGGGAAAAAAAATTAGAGCAAAAAAAAAAAAAAAAAATATTTTTTTAGAAGAAGTTATGCGAAAAAAAAGTAGCTAAGATTAAACTCTGGCGGCAAAAGTTTTAGACTTTTAGTTAGCTGTCTAATCACCGAGGCAAAAAGTATAATTTTTAAAAAAAAAAAAAAAAAGGAAAAAAAAAAAAAAAAAAAAAGGAAAAAAAAAAAAAAAAAAAAAAAAGGAAAAAAAAAAAAAAAAAAAAAAAAAAAAAAAAAAACAAAACTCTCGTGATAAAAGTTAAAAAACATTAAGCTGAAAACCAAATTTTCGTGCCAAAAGTTAAGAAACTTTTGTGGATAAAGTTAAAAAACATTAAGCTGAAAACCAAATTTTCGTGGCAAAGTTATGAAACTTTGGTGGATAAAAGTTAAAAAACATTAAGCTGAAAACCAAATTTTCGTGGCAAAAGTTATGAAACTTTGGTGGATAAAGTTAAAAAACTCGAAGTTATGCGAAAAAAAAAATGAAAAAAAAAAAATATTTTCATGGATCGAGATAGTGAAATGTAACATCTTACGATTTTGGTTTCGGAGGTTAGGTCACTGGATATTAATAAACAAGCATTTTTACCCGGGCGTTGCCCCGGGAGAAAAACAAAACTCTCGTGATAAAAGTTAAAAAACATTAAGCTGAAAACCAAATTTTCGTGGCAAAAGTTATGAAACTTTGGTGGATAAAGTTAAAAAACTCGAAGTTATGCGAAAAAAAGTAGCTAAGATTAAACTCTGGCGGCAAAAGTTTTAGACTTTTAGTTAGCTGTCTAATTACGGAGGCAAAAAGTATAAATTTTTTTATTTTTTTAAATAGTTTGTAGAAAAGGGGAAAAAAATTAGAGAAAAAAAAAGAACCATTTCTACCCGGGCGTTGCCCCGGGAGAAAAACAAAACTCTCGTGATAAAAGTTAAAAAACATTAAGTTGAAAACCAAATTTTCGTGGCAAAAGTTATGAAACTTTGGTGGATAAAGTTAAAAAACTCGAAGTTATGCGAAAAAAAGTAGCTAAGAAGAAACTCTGGCGGCAAAAGTTTTAGACTTTTAGTTAGCTGTCTAATTACGGAGGCAAAAAGTATAAAAATTTTTTTATAGAAAAGGGGAAAAAAATTAGAGAAAAAAAAAAAAAGAAAAAAAAGAAAAAAAAGAAAAAAAAGAAAAAAAAGAAAAAAAAGAAAAAAAAGAAAAAAAAGAAAAAAAAGAAAAAAAAGAAAAAAAAGAAAAAAAAGAAAAAAAAGAAAAAAAAGAAAAAAAAGAAAAAAAAGAAAAAAAAGAAAAAAAAGAAAAAAAAGAAAAAAAAGAAAAAAAAAAAAAAAAAAGAAAGAAAAGAGCTTTGGCTGTCAAACAGATTTTTCACAAAAACAAACAAACAGAAATAAAAAAAACAAAACTATAAAGAAAAATAAAAAATAATAAAATAAAATAAAAAAATAAAACAAAAAAAATAAAAATAAAAAAAAAAAAAAAAAAAAAAAAAAAAAAAAAAAAAAAAAAAAAAAAAAAAAGGAAAAAAAAAAAAAAAAAAAAATAAATAAACCATGCATGTTAGATTTTATTTAAAAAACTATTTTGCAGTAACGCATACCTACGACAATGTAGTTTAATTTGTGTGGCATTCAACCTTGTATTATAAGTTGAAGGTGATTCGAAACTCATCATCCTAAAAAAATATTTTCATCGATCGAGATAGCGAAATGTTAACATCTTACGATTTTGGTTTCCTTAGTTAGGTCACTGGATATTAATAAATTCAGAAAAAATAGATCCAACAATCCACTAACAATAACTTGACATGTGCCACTTTTCTACAACCTACGTGTAGTGTGTAGGTAATTAAGGACAAAAATCAAAAAAGATGATTGACACTAACGTTTTTAAAGTAAAACGTATATATAAATACAAAAAACGTTTAAAATTAAATCAAATTTAATTAAAATATAAAATAAACGTGAAATATTCATTTGAAAACTAATTTTTTTGTGAAAACTAGAAAACTGGCCAAAACACACTGTGATCTGAATCTAACATAATGTGTATTAATTGTGTTTTCTAAAAACACAGTGTGTTTTTATTGTGTAATCTAAAAACACATTGTGTATGTTTTTGATAGCGCGTGAAAATCAGAAAATTGTTCAAACACACTGTGATATGAACTTAACACAATGTGTTTTCTAAAAAGAATTTAAAAACACATTGTGTTAAATTTAAATCACGGTGTGTTTTGGCCAGTTTTCTAATTTTCACGAAAATTTTAATTTTCAAATGATTTTAACCCTAAAATAAACCGAAAGACTTTAACGACTTTTTCGGATAAACCGAGTGGCACAGAATAAAAAATTAATTATTAAAGAAAACCAAACATTGGAAGAGACTTTCATTTCCTACACAAACCACTTTGTGTGTTCATGAATCCTCCTCATTTTCATAATCTCATTTCTTTCAATTATTATTTTCTCTCATCTCATTTCCTTCTTCAATCTTTCATATATATATTTTGTTATATACAAATATATATACACATGATCAGCTCGATATCGAGCTAGCCTTATTAGCCCATTTTAGCTCTTCATATCTAGTTCTAGCTAGAAATATAATACATATAGATATAGATATAGATATAAATATAGATATATATGATCTAAAATGGACAGGGCAGCACAATTAAAACGTGGAATATCGAGACAATTCTCAACAGGATCAATGAAACTAAGCGCGAAATTTAGTTTCAAACGTCAAAACTCATTGGATCCACGTAGTAATAACGTACGGTTTAGTTTTGGGAGGCAGTCGTCGTTAGACCCGATAAGAAGGAACCCGAATACGAAAGACGAATTGAGTTTGCCAGGAAACCTTGATTCCACAATGCAATTGTTGTTTGTGGCTTGTAAAGGTGATGTTCAAGGTGTTAAAGATTTGCTTGATGAAGGTGTGGATGTAAATAGTATTGATCTTGATGGTCGTACGGCTTTGCATATTGCTGCTTGTGAAGGACATGTTGATGTTGTTCAGTTTTTGTTGAGTAGAAAGGCTAACATTAATGCCCGTGATCGTTGGGGCAGCACGGTATATATCTATATCTATATCTCTATATCTATATGTGTATCTATATACTTGAATATATCATGAATAGTTGATTTCAAATTTGATCAAATTTGATGGGCATGTTTTTTTTACCTTTCTTATTTGTTTAATTTGTTAAGATTTAGTACTTTTTGTTTGGGTATATATTTGTATCTATATCTATTTATGTATCTATATGTGTAAGATATGATAGGATACTTGGATCATATGTTTAGTTGATTGCAGAATTTTGATTGGCCTGTTTTTACCTTTCTTAGTACTTTTAGTTTTGTTTTACCAAATCATGTCGAACTTGTGAGGTGAAAACCAGATTTGCAGAACAGGTAAAGTTAGATTCTAATGATAACAAAAATTGGTTTTAAAATGGAACCCCGTTGGGCTTATGGGGAGGGCGATGAGGTCTGGGCTAGAATGATTGTTCTGACAAAATTCTTTCAAATTTATGTTTGGAGAGTCAATATTTTGCATAGATTTCTTGTTTGGGAATTCGTTCATCGTCTATTACATTGATAATTTATTTTGAGATTAAACTGTTTTCTGGTTTGATGATTATGTATTCGGGTTATGTATTGTCAATAGCAACATTAGGTAATTAACAAGTATTTTTAAGATATATAGAAGTAATGAAGATATTGATGTTATTTGAATATTTCGTCAGCTTGGAGTTATTGCTGCTCATGGAGTTTCTTTATTTAAATAAATTCTTATTCTTGGTGTATCTATATTTAAACAACGCGTATTCATTTCTATATATGGTCATCGTGACAGGCATGTGCAGATGCTAAGTACTATGGAAATGTAGAAACATATAATATATTAAAGGCTCGTGGGGCCAAAGTTCCGGTAAGTTGGAAAAATAATGTTCTTTGATATGTTTTGAAGTTCTGGTTAATGATGTTGTAATGTGTATATTTTGATTTCCCCAGAAAACTAGAAAGACGCCGATGTCTGTTGCAAATCCAAGAGAAGTTCCTGAGTACGAGCTCAATCCTCTTGAGCTTCAGATCCGCAAAAGTGATGGGATCTCAAAGGCAAGACTACTTTCAAGCTTGGTAAAAAGTGCTTGTTAGCGTTCATCTTCATTTCAGATTCATTGATTTAATGACATCAAGGGCATTTTGTTTTTAGTCAGAAAATGCCCTTTGAAGGTCCAATAAATGGAAATTGGGGGGAAAAAAGGCATAGTTTGTGAAAATGGAAAGACTCATATAGAGCGAGAGTAAAGCTGTAAAAGTCCTTTGAGTCAAGTTAAAAGATGGAATTTTAGATAATTAGTTTTGTTGCAAGATGAAATTTATCATCCAAAACTCATTATTTGACATTGAAAAAAGCAAATAATGAAAAGCAGAAACTTCAATCTGCTGACAATCATCTAAACAGTTCCAAAATGCAAATCTAAACACCCGCTTCATGTATTATCTGGTTTTTTAGCATTAAATCCAAACACCTCTTTCAATCCCTATCTGGCCTTTTTAATCTGGTGGCTTACTGAACACAAGTATAATTAATAATTTATATGGACCAAGTGTATAAGCTACATGAAAGTATGACTTTGAGAGTAATAAGTATCCGCATATACTTTTACACTTAAGTGATTTGAGTTTGCAGTTTGTCATATATGCTGCTGGTTACAGGCTCAAAGTCATACTGATCATGGCACATTGTTTGGTTTACGGTCTCGAAACATATTTCCTATTATCAGATCAATGCTAATATTTGTATCAGTATGTACTCGAGTAATCAACTTTTGGATATATTGACAGGGAACTTATCAGGTTGCAAAATGGAACGGCACAAAAGTTTCTGTAAAGATACTAGACAAAGATAGCTATTCTGACCCTGAAAGCATGTAAGTGCTTGGATATCCTTTTTGCATTGGCGAACGTTTTTCTCAACGAAATAAAATGTTGGTTTCATACTGCATCTTTTCTGTATTGACGGTCATTATAGCAATTTTTAAAGTCTTACCCATTTAGTCCTTCGGCTCCATACATTAATAATTGATCTTCTGTTGGCAAGGGTTGACTTCTGAACATTAGTTAGGGGCTCCCCAATGGGACTCGTCCCTCACTAGTCTGGCATGGAGGGACTAGTCTACACCATTGGGTAGGACTAGTCCTCCACTCGTCCTTGGTGCTCGTCCGGGTGGTTAGTCCCTGCAGGGACGAATGGTTTTTTTTTTTTTTTTGTTTTGTTTTAATGCTATATACAAAGAAGAAGACAAAAAAATTAGTGGGTCCAAGACTAGTCCTTGAGGGATGAGTCCATTGGGTGCATTTTGGGGGGATTAGTCCTTGGAGTGTTTTTTGCTGATGTGGCGCTGACAGGGACTAGTCTTTGGGGGATTAGTCCTCACCATTGGGTACCCTCTTAGTGGTGACAATTTCTATTCATATAGTTTTGAGTTGGTCAACTTGAGTTAGGTTTATCTCACTAGGGTTAAATGTCAAAATCAAAATAGTTAGTTTAGATAGAACAGGACAAAAGATATGAACAGGTCAAACGGGTCAAAGTCCGCTAAATTGATACTTAATGTTACAGCATCCTAAATCACTAGAAGGCTGGAAGCTAGAGTACTATTGCAACAACTTTTTGTGATTATATCGAACATTAGTTATGTAAAAACTTTAAAATGACAAAAAAGTGTCGACTAGTGAACCTGGCGCATCCTGTTTTGATTTAAACCCATACTTAAAGGTTATTTGCTTTCATCCAAAACCTTCTTGATTCGTTTCCAAACCCGCCCAACCACATATGACTTCAGACGACACTCCACGTAACTACTATTGAACTCTTTTCTTTTGTTATTAATGCAGAAATGCTTTCAAATATGAGTTGACCTTATTGGAGAAAGTCCGGCATCCTAATGTGGTTCAGTTTGTTGGAGCTGTCACCCAAAATGTACCCATGATGATCGTTTCCGAATATCATCCCAGAGTATGTTCTACCTCACATGGAAGCCATACCCTGATAAATAATTGGTAGCGTTAACTTAATGTTATGGTAATAAACAAAAAATCTTTGACAAAATAATCGTTTTCGACTTATGCTAGTGCATACCATAGTCATTTTTCAAAGCTCAAGGATGTGTCTCCATCAAAATGTCTAACTTATTAAGCGTAAGAAATGCATAAGGGGCAGGGGTAAGGTATTGCATACATGTAATGATTTGACTAGCATATGTATTGATTCTTCATTAATTACATTCATTGGTACAATAGCCGTATAACATAGCACTGAAATGTGATGATTTTCAGGGCGACCTTAGTTCCTATCTTCAAAAGAAAGGACGTTTGTCGCCATCGAAAGCTCTAAGATTTGCTCTTGATATTGCCAGGTAAGTTTTAAGTAATATATGTGAAAATGGATCAATTCGGGTCATATATTATTCATAATGGCTCAATTAGGTAGAATTTATAAATTCTTGGCTACAAAGGAAACGAGTTGTTTTATTCAAAAAGTTGGATCATTACCTGTAATCCCATTCTACAATAATTATTTATCAAATAAAATGTACAAAAATGGTATATGTGGGGCAACCTGAGGGAACCTGTTGTGAACTGTCATAATACCCATTTTGACCCAATACCCAACCCACCCATTTTGCCTAGCATATGAGCAAGTCAATTTTTCAATATACCTATTTGACACTTTTCACTTCTTGATTGACGGTGATTTTTCAGGGGCATAAATTATCTTCATGAATGTAAGCCAGACCCTATCATTCACTGCGATTTAAGGCCAAAGTAAGGCAACTAAGATAAGTTGACTTTGCTATTATGTCATTTGTATGAGTTTCTATCTTGAGATTTTTTTAATAATTGAAATTTTGGTAAGGTGCCAGAAATATTTTGCTGGATAGTGGGGGCCAGTTGAAGGTTGCAGGATTTGGGTTGATCAGATTATCCAAAATATCGCCTAATAAAGCAAGATTAGCACGACCCGTTACCATTGATCAAACAAGTAAGTTATGGAAAAGACATATGCAGCATTACATATTATAGCATACTGATATCTGAAATATAAAATGAAACACAACATCGTGCATTATCAATTTAAAAACCGCGTTTGAATATTATCCATCTCCCTAACTGAATCTTTTTGTTGTTTGTAGACTTATATATTGCACCAGAAATTTATAAAGATGAACTATTTGATAGAGGTGTGGATGCGTACTCTTTTGGCCTTATCCTATACGAGGTAACGTATTTAGACATGCATATTTTTAATCTCATATATTTGTATGCCTTTTTCAATGCATTCAATGATATTGTATAAGCATTTATCTAAAAACTTGTATCTTGAACTTGTTAACAATGAGGTCAGATGATGGAGGGTATCCAACCATTTCATCCCAAGGTTCCCGAGGAGGCTGCTAAGCTAATGTGTGTTGATGTCAAGAGACCTTCATTCAAAATAAAGTCCAAATATTACCCTCCGGATCTAAAAGAGTAAGTCCTTTTTTTCTTGCATATAACGTCTTGAATCTATATACATATGCCTTTTCTGATCAATCCTTAAAAGGTTGCAAAGCAGATTTGGAAATCATCATTTCTTTCTGTACTATTCTTATAAGATCACTTTTGACACCTTGTGAATCTTTATCTTGTTTACTATTATTTTCTAGATTGATCGAGGAGTGTTGGTGTCCAGATTTGAGTATAAGGCCATGTTTTTCTGAGATCATCGTACGACTTGATAAAATTGTTGGGAATTGCTCTAAAAATGGCTGGTGGAAAGACGCGTTTAAGCTCCCATGGTAGGCTTTCTAACTCTATACTATACCGCTCTTGAATAATTTTTTGTTAAGTGTGTATTGAAATAAGATATACCAAACTATAGTTTGTGTTAATAATATTAGGAATCTTTGTTGCAGGAAATAATGGTTATGACTGGTATGAATGATGAGCATGAAGTGCTTCAGTCGGCGAGAGACTCCATGTACAGGGAGCTTTGTGTCGTGGGTATTATAGTTTCGTATGGGTATACATGGAGGACGGATAACTGGTATTGAGGGTGCGTAAGCATAATCTGAGTTACAGAAGCTGGAATAATATAGTGGATTCGTCACGATAACTAGGCTTTATGTTTTGTTGTTTACATTTTTTGTGAAAATTGTTTTTGTGTATCAAAAGTTGATATGAAATGTGATGTATCTGTACGAGTACTTGCAATGTTGTTAGTCGTTGTTTTTCTTTTAGACTCGGTTACAAAATCTGTTGGCTTCAAACTCAATGAATTTGAAAAAAAGTTAAAAAGTAGAAGATAAAAGTACTTCAGATTCCAAACGAAGGACAAATTGTTCAATTGAAACGTTTGGTATATTAGGGTGTGTTTGGATGAAAACGGTAAAGGGACGAAAATTGTGATTTACTGTAAATTATTTCACTAAAAGTATTTTTAATAGACCAAATATGTTAAGTATTTTAAAAGTAGCTTTTGATTCAATGACATGGCAAGTTTAGGAAATATGTAACGTATATTTGAAAACACAAGGACGAATTTGGGACTAAAAGCCATCGGAAGGATGGTTTGAAAGACATGGAAGGAAAATGACGGATTGTTTTATGTGATTAATACATAGGCTTGTTAATGAATATTTTCAACGTTATTAGTGAAAAGGGTGATTTTGGGATATAAAAATATCCACCACAAGATGATTATTGCTATTTTTCACTGGAGGAATGACAAAAAACCAATACATTTGTATATTTATATAATTATGTGTTTTTATTTTTGGGTGGAATATTTAAAGATGAAGATAACTCCCTAGATATAAATATTTAGATTCAAAGATTTAACATATTGATATGTATTAGAAGTAGAATTAGATGTTAGTCGACTCCCAACCTACTAAACAAGTTGTTTTGTCTGGTATGTAATGAGTAATTTGTCATAGGTTTTTTCAGCACGTCTTATGGTTGTTTTGAATAAGAAATACGAGTTGATTTAGTGAGCTTTTTGGTACTAAATGGAATGAAATATTATGACAGGTTCACATCGGGTGGAAGCGAATGTAAACGCCTTAAATCACCTTAACATAAAGCCACTAGACTTAAAGAAATCAAAGACGAAGGCTAGCAAGCGGAACATGAAGTATTGAAAGCCAATGTGAAGTGTACGACGATGTCTTAGTATTTTGGAAATAACTTTTCATACGAACTTTGTTTTGGACGAGTTAGCTGACCACAAAATCGTGAGAGAAAGATCTACAACTTTCGTGCTGAAACTGTAGACCGGCACTCATATCAAGAGGTGAGCGACCCGTCTCCTAAACAAAAGGTTAGCAAGGGGGCTTTCTGTAGACATATATGTTTATGCATTCAATTATATTAAGAGTTAATTACAGAAATCGTCCCTATCGTCGACCTCCACTTACAACTTTCATCCCTAAGTTTCATAAATTACAATTTTAGTCCAAATAAGTTTGCCGCGTCAACAGTTTTGGTCCAAGTGTCAAACGGACGTTAAATTACTCATCACATGACCTGCACATGATGGGTATTTTAGTCTTTTCCTTCTCACATGGACCAAAACTGTAATTAACTCCATAAACCCCACCCTGCCCTTTCCCCTTCCAATCACTATCCACACTTTTCCTTTTAAATTTTGTTTCATTTCCAGATCTTCATATTCATCATCAACAACAACAATAAAAAGTAAATTCTGACAGATCTTGACCTTCATTATGTATCAAACACAAAACCCAACATTCAAAATTTCTATGTATCAAACAACTTTTCTACAAAAATCTATATACACATCACAAAATTGAAACCCAAAATCCAAAATTAATGAAAACAAGTCTATATATATATACTTAATCACGTTGGAAAACCGTTTTTCCGGCAAAGGGTAGTGATACGGCGGCATCACTATGCAGATCTAGGATGGTGGTGGCCGGATCTAGGATGGTTGTTGATATGAGTTTTCTAGATGTAGATGTAAGTGATAAGTAAAAGAAAAAAGAAAATTAAAAGTGCTTGCTGTGTTGAGCTGCTGCTGCTCGTTATCTGCTGTCCACCTCCAAGATAGTAAATTCCAAAAAGCATAGATGTAGTCAAATGTAGTCAACAAGGTAAAAGAATGTGAATGATGGTTCCTTTGTTAAAACAAGAAGCATAAATGATTTATTATTATATATATTATTTTTGTATCTTCAGCGTGGCCCAACAAAACAAAGAAACAACATGGATGATATGTGCTGGCAGAGGGAGAGTGGCTGGTTAGCATAACTCTAAACTCAAAATGAAATATCCCCCAAATAAAAATGTTTGTGTGTCCTGCTTGGAATGTGAGGTTTTGGGCTTCGGTCAAAAGTCACCATAAATCCAAACTTTTCAAAATGAAACTGGAAAAATGTGAAATGCGATTGGTTGAATGTGGCTATTGTTGTGGATTCAAGTTGTCAGGGAAGTAATCTTTAAACTTTAGTATATGAATTTTTGTGTTTGATTCGTGGGTTATGAGCATGAAATGGAATGAAAGCTTTGTTTATGAATAATGATTATGTTTTCTAATTTGATTGAAAAACTTTTTTTTTTGTTTTTTTTTTTTGGTGTAATGATGATGATAATAGATATAAATTGTGATGATGGATGATAATTGTTTTTGATGATGAAGATTTGGAAAAAAAAAGTAACAAAAAATTTGGACTAAAAGTGTAGTAACTGAAAGGAGGAAAATGACGAAAATACCCATCACGTGGATGGCACGTGATGAGCTATTAAACGGACGTTACTACTCAGGACCAAAAGTGTTGACGGGACAAAGTTTTTTGGACCAAAACTGTAATTTATTAAACTTAGGGATGAAAGCTGCAAGTAGAGGTCCACGACAAGACGATTTCTGTAATTAACTTTTATATTAATTAATGAATACAAACATATGAATATAAACACAATTCTATATTCGACTAGAGTAGAACTTTTAATTTAAAGTAAACATTTTTCATTCGTCGACATCCAGTAGACCAATACGTACACACACCCACTCCCGCACACCTTAGTAACAAAATAATAAAGCGACTTGTCCAAATATCTAAATTTTGTACACGATCCGATCCGATCCAATCCAAATAGTATTTATTTAAAATTAAAAAACTAAAATTACTCCTTCGTCGTGTTCGGAATGGTGGCTTGACCAACAAGAAGTTCAACCCAAAAGAAATAGTTATAAAAACTTTACCCTCACCATCTCCATTTTCATTCCACACACACACACACACACACACACACATATATATATATATATATATACAATTATGTATACGTTTGCAATCTCTTCTTTCTATCTCTCTCTCACACACACACACACACACAAACACACTTTCGCTACATAACAACAACACTGTAAGCTTTTTATAACCTGTTAATTAATTAATTAATTAACATCATATTTTTACTATTTAATTCAGCACACGTTCTTAATAATTAGGTTTTCCACAATATTTTTATGCTTATTAATATATGTATGTATATATATAAGTATATTTATTTATATAATTTTGTTGTTGTCATTTTGTTAACCTAACAGATAATGTTGTATATATATTTTGCAGGTGATCAATTAGACGAAATAGTTTTGTGAGGTAAGATTGCTGTTCGTTTTTCTTCATCTGTTTATGGCTTCTAATTAGGTTTTTTTATATTATATAGATACATAATTTTGTATATATATAGATAGGTATAGATGCATATGTAGTTGCTGACGAGTGTCTACTTTTACATGTTGTCAATTACTTTTTTAATGTATGAATGAACTCTAGGTCTAAATGTATAATTGCCGGTTTCCTAAGCTGATGCGTGTTTAGTATTCGGTTTTTAGTACAAGTTTGTGCTGATTTTGGCCAATAAGTGTTTTAATCTCGGATAGTCGTTAGGTGTTTAGTTGCGGTTGTTGTTAGTTATGAGTGTCTTGTTTCTGGTTATTATCTATTAGCTCAAATGTGTGTTAGTTTTAATCGACTGCTGTTATGATGTGGGACGGATTGTTATTAGGTAATTTTATGTTTAAATATATATAGCATTTGCAGCTCCTTATGAATTTGTTATTTTAGTGTTGGAACCTGGTCACTAGGTCTAAGGGTATACATGCATTTGCAGCTCTAAAATGAGGACCGGAATCCAGACAGAACAACTAGTCACTAGGTTTAAGTATGTAATTTGCATTTGAAGCTGATGACGAATGTATAGTATTTTTAATAGGTTTTATATCGGTAAGTTGTTAATTTGAGTGTGTGGTTGTTTTGATTGATAACATATTGTTGATAGGTTTAAATGTAGCATTGTGTTTGCTGGTTTTGCGGAGTGTCTAGTTTTCAGTTTGTATTTTTTTTGTTGTTGATAGATGCGTGTTACGATTTTAATTTATTACTATTTTGATGTCTGAATAGCTTATTACTGAATTTGAATGTATGAGTGTGTTTGCGGTTGCTGATGAGTGTTTACTATTGCATTATCTAAGTACTTTTTTTGTTGAATTTAGTTGGTTTTTAATTCAAGTGACTTGCATTTTGATTTTTGTTTTCATGTCTGAACAGGTTGTAACTAGGTTTAGGATTTTTTTATAATGGCTTCTAGAGCTTTACTAAGAAGAAGGCGGCTTTTCACTGACTACATAAATACTCCTGGTCGTTCGATTCAAAGTCTGAGTCATGGGTTCTCCACTGCGTGCTCAGACTCCCGTGATTCGAATCCTAGTCTTGATAACACTTTTAAAGACTCGGGGAGAACGAAATCTGTTGATGCAACCATTAAAAGGCACGAGGATGTTAAAACCTTATCTGCACTGGGGTTATTTAGGATGCAAAAGTGTTATGGAATTACAGGACATGGAACAATGGGACGTATGTTGCCAATGAGGGTGAATATGCTATCACAATCTTTAAATTTTGCTACAGTAGCTACGGCACCTAAACCACAGTTGGGTGGCGATGAGGAGGATAAAGAACAAGTTGCTAAAAAGAGGAAGGAAGCTTCTCCAGAGGAGTGTGATCAAGCTGTTGAAGGTTTGACCAGTGCAAAGGCCAAAGCCAAAGCAAAACAGGTTGAATCTCAGAAGACTGGAATTGTTAAATCTATTTTGAAAAAAACTTGGGCAATGCTATTGGGAATTGGTCCAGCTCTAAGAGTGGTGGCTTCTATGAGCAGGTTTGATACACTTATGCGAATTTTAACTAATCTTAATCAAACAAATATCTGATTTCCATTTATTTTATGATATGTTTAATTCAGGAAAGATTGGGCTAACAAACTTGTTCATTGGAAAAATGAGTTCGTTGATACCTTGAAGCATTATTGGTTGGGTATCAAGCTCCTTGGTGTTGACGTGAAGATCAGTTCCAGGTTGCTTCTTAAGCTTGCTGGTGGGAAGAGTCTCTCTAGGAGAGAGAGACAACAACTGACACGAACAACTGCAGATATCTTTCGGCTAGTTCCTGTTGCTGTTTTCATTATAGTCCCCTTCATGGAATTTTTGCTGCCTGTATTCTTGAAACTATTCCCCAATATGTTACCTTCTACCTTTCAGGACAAGATGAAAGAGCAGGTACTCATTCAGATAGTATCCTAAATATGAGTTTATCATATTATGTTAAGCTCATTTATTGATTGTTAGAATGGTACCATTTAAGAAACTTAAATATGGAGATATGGTTTACATTCTTTAAGTTGTAACTTTGTAGGAACATGCTGGGACTATAAACTATTATTATAAAATTTTGATTCACTTATTTGCAAACAAAGTGATTGATTTTTCTTGCTATTTTTACCTGCAGGAAGCATTGAAAAGGAAGCTAAATGCAAGAATAGAGTATGCGAAGTTTCTTCAGGATACAGTTAAAGAGATGGCCAAAGAGGTCCAAAATACTAGGAGTGGAGAAATAAAGAAAACTGCAGAAGATCTTGATGACTTCTTGAGCAAGGCAAGTTTGTAGTTGATAGTTTGATAACCGTTACTTTTATTCTCTTGCGAACTTTGCTTCATTTACAAATTGATATGCAGGTTAGAACAGGTGGTTTAGTTGCTAATGAGGAAATTTTGGGATTCGCTAAATTGTTCAATGACGAACTTACCCTCGATAATATCAGCAGGTCAGCTTCAGTCATTTGTGTAGCAGACTAGCAGTATTATAGAGTATATGATATCAGTCTTATCATTGTTGGCGCTAAGCCGCTAACCTGTTGAAGTTGTATTGTTCTACAAATGTGTTGCTTCTATTAGGCCTCGGTTGGTGAACATGTGCAAGTATATGGGAATCCAACCTTATGGAACTGACACATATTTGAGATACATGCTGCGCAAAAGACTGCAATGGTATATTTATTTGATCATTTACATAACTATTGAAACGTTGGCTGTCCTTCCGTTTAAGCCTTATGTTTTCTTTGTAGGATAAAGAATGATGATAAAATGATTCAAGCAGAGGGTGGCGTGGATGCCCTTTCTGAAGAACAACTTCGTGAAGATTGCAGAGAGCGAGGCATGCTTGGATTACGCTCAGTGGAGGAAATGCGTCAGCAGGTTTCTCTTTAATTTCACCTATGAAACTTTATCTGGCAATAATTAGTGGACCAAACTGTAAGTTAACTATATGTTTAGTGTTTACTTACAAGTAATAATTAGAGTGTGCATAAGGTGTTCAACACACAAGATAGTGCTATATATATGACATATAAAACATAGAATACCTTGAAGTTACATAATGTTATAGCCAGCTTGGGCAGTTCTATGGCTATTCTTACTTTCTTATTGAGCTCATGGATATCTAAGTTGGAAAAGATATATTCAACTCTCGCCCTTTACCTGTTGAAAGATGTAAACTTTGTCAATGTTGACTTCAAGGAAATATATTACATGTTTAGACAATATTCCAAACATTATTAGTAAGCTTGAGATGACCAAGAAATAAATAATATAACTCCCTGAGGTGTGAAAGATGTCTATAGTAGATGTTTTTTAGACTCAACATCTGATCATTTGCTATACAGAGTTTAGTGGAGTGGTTGACTTGGTTTTAGAAAATGTTGCTTTGATTAGAGTGTGCATTTATGTATGTTACGGTTTAAAGTTCACTATGCAATGCTAATGTGAAACAGAGGGAATGAGGAAGAGAAAACACATGCATGGTTTTATATGCACTTCTATTCTAGAAATGTATATTTACACTATTCATCTTTGTCATGTCTCTTCTTAAAGCCCTTGTTTTTTTGTATCTTAGGGACACTTCCATTTTGCTTCTTTTATCTTTGTTGATTACCTTCGTTGCTTGCTCGTGCTAATGATACCTGAATAAACACAATGTTTAAGTTAAACATACTATTTCTCCCCGTCTAGTGATTGTTCTTCTAATGTGTGTGTATATATCTGTGTAGACCTTCTCTATGATATCTTTATAAATCGTGTGCCGTGTACTTCACATGTATGCCTTCATTCACATTGGACCTTAATAACCCAGATGTAGTATGGAATGTTTAATGTGTCGCTACTAGCTTGTAAGCTTTATTACCAAATTTTAATCTAATTCAGTCAACCTTTTCTGAAGCTCCGTGATTGGTTGGATTTGTCTCTTAATCACTCTGTCCCATCTTCACTCTTAATTCTGTCCAGGTAACTCTACAATGAATGATCTGATAATTATAATTTCCTCTTTGGTTCTTTAAAAGAAAACAGAACAAATCTTTTAATGGAACTCTTATGCTGTTTGTTCTGACTGCTGCCAGAGCATTCACCGTGTCTGGAAAGTTAAAGCCCGAGGAAGTTGTAAGAGCCACATTGTCTTCGTTGCCAGACGAAGTTGTCGACACTGTTGGTGTTACTGCCTTGTCATCCGAGGATTCAGTATCTGAGAGGAGGCGAAAGTTGGAGTTCCTTGAAATGCAAGAGGAACTCATCAAGGTTCAAATTTCTTCCAACTTATAGTTATTTTTTCTCTACCTCATTTGCATGACCATTTGTGGTGTTTTTCATTCTGACGTTGAGCTACCTTCTATCTTAGATCAGCTACTGTTAGACAACTTTTGCCCTACTAGGGGGAATGTTTTGTATTGTTTGGTAGGACGGAATCAGGGAAAGGATGGAAAGGAAAAAATGGTGTTCGTTTTGTTAAATAGAATGGACCATTCATGAAGTAATCTAATTTCCTCTATCTGGATGATTACCATTCCATGGTGGAATACAATGAAAGTCTAAAATGTAACACCTACACACGCACCCACATATATCGTTGTGTGTGTGACTTCCAATAATACAAGTGTGTAAAAGGTTATTCTGAATTATAACTGAACCAATTTATATTCTATAGAAGTAACTTCAACACGTATTTTTTCTAGAGTAATTATACCTGACATTTTAGTAAATTTTTTATATGTTCAGTTACTTTTATTTTTTTCGTCAATATAAAAATTCCAAATATTTTTACTATCGATGAATACAGTTAGAGATTAAATTATCACCTCTGCATTTAATATATATATTTTTTATGAAAGTCATTCCTTTCCTACATGCCAACGATAAAGATATATAATGACCCATTCCATTACCTTTCTTATTGCTTTAACATGTCATTTTCATTTGCTTAAACATTAAGTACTTATTCATGACAGGAGGAAGAAGAGGACAAGGAAGAGGAAGCTAAAATGATGCAGTCCACTGGTAGCAACAATGATGTTGCATTAGAAGAGATGGTTAGTGCGACAGCTTCAGAAGTACAAGAACAAGCTAGAGCAAGAGCACTAGATAAACAAGAGCAGCTTTGTAAAGTCAGTGAAGCTTTGGCTGTTCTAGCTTCTGCCTCTGTAAGTATTAATTATGCGACACTCCAAACATTAATATTTTAGTGAGTTGATAGTGTTTTCTGAATATAAATATCCTTGTCATTATTTTGTGCAGTCTGTGAGTAGGGAGCGTGAAGAGTTTTTGAGGCTTGTCAACAAGGAGGTATACCTGCATCATGACTCTAGCTTTCTTTAGCATAGTAGTGGTAAAATGGTTGGGCTGGGTAATTTTTAGTTGGTTCAGTTTGGACTAGCCTGCAACTATTTTGTCCCCAATGTTTTTTCTACAGAATATTTCTTCTTTATAATTGACTGATGTGTCGATTATGATTACAAGAACTATGCCCTTGTTACAATGACTTTAAGTTCTTTAGGAACCTGTATGCGTTAAAAAGTTCACTCAACGTGACCTTTTCCAATTGAGCTATACACGAACCAAGTTGACTATTCATAAGTAAATGATTCACCCTATGCTTTAAGGTCCTCGTAGTTCTTGATAGTTAGAAGCTGATTATTTCTGCTGGGAAAGGGAATGGTTAGAATTTGTTGGTGTTAGCCAACTGCCAGAATACAACAATTCAGAGCTTGTTTTTTCGTTTTTTTGCAGATAAATTTGTATCATAGCATGATGGACAAAGAAGGTACCGATGGTGCACAAGATATCATGAAGGCATATAGAGATGCCCATGAAGAACCAGATAACTCTGCTGATGAACATGTAGCTGATGAGGTGTCCTCAGCACTTATAAATAGGGTAAGATGTTTAAATGTCTCCCTTTGTCTCTTGGATTTATTTGCTAACTCTAACTGATGCGTATATAATGCTCCATGCCTTAGGTCGATGCTATGCTACAAAAACTTGAGAAAGAAATCGATGATGTAGATGCAAAGATTGGCGATCGTTGGCGAGTACTTGATAGGTCAATAACTTCTGTTTATGCAATACATATTTTTTTCTATACCCATACGTTAAGTAACGTTTATTGATTCGAGTGTATTGAGATGACTAGTCTGATGTGAATGCACCATGAAGTTGCTCAAATGATTCTTTCACTGTTTCCCTTTTTTAAGCTAAGTTGATATTGTGTGTTTATTTATGGATATTCTTAAATGGTAGCTTTACTGTGATGTTCATAATTGCAGAGATTATGATGGAAAAGTTACTCCCGAGGAAGTTGCATCCGCAGCCATTTACTTGAAAGATACCTTAGGCAAGGAAGGTGTTCAAGAGCTTATCAGCAACCTTTCAAAAGACAAGGGTAAGTAATCTGCTCATACAAATATTTTCAACAGTTGCATCTTCTCCATAGCAGCCGAGTGTTGGCAATTTTGACCCATTTACATATCAATTGGTTAATTTGGGATATGTTTCATCTTAACGGGTCAATGGGTTAAAGCTAAAAGAGTTATAACTAAAAAAGGTAAACCGTTTACTTGTGTCAAAAGATGTTTAAATTGCATGCAAAAGTACAAAATCTCCTAAATCATCTAATTGAAAGTTGGGTTATTTTTATAATAATAATGTTCTGTAATCATATGGTCATCACTTCATTCTTTGAATTGTAGTTGGCTTTGACAATTTTAAGTTACCTATAAATATAAATGAGTCGATTTGGGTTATGCTTTATAGTTATCTGGTCAACAAGGATTTTTTAAAAGCTACAGTTTTATAGGAAACAAGTCATAGAAAATATAAAAATAATGCACTAGAAAGTTGTTTGTGGGCTGGCCGGGCATATTTTCTGCCCATTTTTGCCTCAATTCCAGTGTTTTTAAAGAAAAACTAGCAATATGTATTGGGACTATAATGTTGGTTTCTTGCAGAGGGGAAGATTCTTGTGGAAGACATAGTGAAGTTGGGGAGTCGAGCAGAAGATGCCGATTCAATTTAAGCTAAGCAAAATCTGGAGGGATGGTGGTGTTCCGTTATTAGTTGGAACCAACATACGTCATTTTTGAATTTTTGCTTACTGTAGAGAGCCCAAAATCGAGTATATGCTTATCCACCCACTTTGTAGGCATTAAAGTTTTACGATGGCAATTTTTATCGGTCATACGTTGTGAGCGACTAGTGCTGTAAAAAGTAGTGCTAAGAAGCAAAACCTGAACTAATATGTACACTGGAACCAAGTGTCTCTTATATAGCTTGTGCTTGACATATAATAATCGTATTACATAAAACTAACTTCATGGGGTGTGATGAATACACATTGGCCATGTACTTGCCCTCGCATTATTCTAAACTCTTGGTACATATTTAAGGGATTTTTATTTAATGATATATATAAACAAATTTTTGCATAAAATTAGATCAATTTCTGTCGGACATGTTAGGAAATCCAACATAAGAAAATGAGTTATGTGAATGTATATACGTATCTTAAACTTATTCAATATTAATATTATAATTACGGAGTTTAAAATAGATATCCACATACTATTATGATGAGGTCAGTTAACATAAAATAAATATTAAGGTAAAACAAATAGAATAAAAATTAGAGTATATTTTAACATCATTATTTTACCATAATCGTTGTAGAACTAAAATGTAATATACTAAAAATTGATCGGTATTGAAACAACTGTTTTTTTAGACTACGAGGAATGGAGGATGTGGGAAATGCCCCTCGTCCACTTCAAACATTCCATGTGGCATTTACTCATCATGAGGGCATTCCTCCCATTCCTTTGGAGTGGAAGGGAATTTGTTTTTACTCCTAAAAAAATAAATAAATAAATAAAAAATTAAATCACAACCAAAAGGTCAAAGAGGCAGGCTAAATTCCAAAAGGGCTCAAGCGTTACATTTCAAACGTGTCACGCAAAATTATGGAGCGGATGGCAAGGGAATGCCCCTTAATGGGTTACTCCTCACAGTCTTATTATAAAAGAAATTTTGTTTAGTCAATGATGTTTTGCCTCTTGAAATTTATTAAAAATAGCTGAGGACACTAGTACTTATGCTAGGTGTTACTGCAGCACGGATGAAATCCCCATCAATAAAACCATATAAGATCAACCACATTCAAAAAATTGTCAAGCATCATGAAATGACCAACTATTTACCCGAGATAATCATATTGAAAACATAGAGAAAAAATAAAAAAAATTACTCCGTGAGAAACAGAGAAACGGTTTGGAAGAAATGTTTTCACCGTATTGAGTGACTGGTTTGCAACATTGTATTGACCCAAACTGTATTTAACCCATACAAATGGCTCTAGTTTTTGGTGGCAAAAAGTAACTATACAATCACTAATGCAATCTCTTAAACAATTTATGACAGGAAAACTTACATAAAATAAATATTAAGGTAAAACAAATAGAATAAAAATTAGAGTATATTTTAACATCATTATTTTACCATAATCGTTGTAGAACTAAAATGTAATATACTAAAAATTGATCGGTATTGAAACAACTGTTTTTTTAGACTACGAGGAATGGAGGATGTGGGAAATGCCCCTCCTCCACTTCAAACATGCATTTACTCATCATGAGGGACTCCACTTCAAACATGCGGCATTTACTCATCATGAGGGACTCCACTTCAAACATGCCACTCATCCTCCACTTCAAACATACCATGTGGCATTTACTCATCATGAGGGACTCCACTTCAAACATACCATGTGGCATTTACTCATCATGAGGGACTCCACTTTAAACATGTCATGCGGCATTTACTCATCATGATGGGCATTCCTCCTATTCCTTTGGAGTGGAAGGGAATTTGTTTTTACTCCTAAAAAAATAAATAAATAAATAAAAAATTAAATCACAACCAAAAGGTCAAAGAGGCAGGCTAAATTCCAAAAGGGCTCAAGCGTTACATTTCAAACGTGTCACGCAAAATTATGGAGCGGATGGCAAGGGAATGCCCCTTAATGGGTTACTCCTCACAGTCTTATTATAAAAGAAATTTTGTTTAGTCAATGATGTTTTGCCTCTTGAAATTTATTAAAAATAGCTGAGGACACTAGTACTTATGCTAGGTGTTACTGCAGCACGGATGAAATCCCCATCAATAAAACCATATAAGATCAACCACATTCAAAAAATTGTCAAGCATCATGAAATGACCAACTATTTACCCGAGATAATCATATTGAAAACATAGAGAAAAAATAAAAAAAATTACTCCGTGAGAAACAGAGAAACGGTTTGGAAGAAATGTTTTCACCGTATTGAGTGACTGGTTTGCAACATTGTATTGACCCAAACTGTATTTAACCCATACAAATGGCTCTAGTTTTTGGTGGCAAAAAGTAACTATACAATCACTAATGCAATCTCTTAAACAATTTATGACAGGAAAACTTACATAAAATAACACTAACCAATTTATAGTTTATAGTGTACAAATTGCTACTTAATGGATAGAAATACATATAACTTATCATAACACATGATTTTGGCGAGAATCAAAAACTACACCAAAATCTTCTACCAAAAATTATATGTAGATGACCTAGCCCCTGAGCACTGCAATAGAATAACTAAACAAAAGGCTGGCAACCATCTAGCCCGTTGTGGAGTTGTCTTCGCCATCAAACGAACCAAACCCCTGCCGTCCGTTGAAACTAGGAAAAAGGGACGGCATACTTTGACTTTGATTTCGGATTGTTGTCCTTTCATTAATCTTTCCAACTTCCTTGCAGACCCGATCAAGAACTAACAGGAAGTCTCGAACCACCATGAATATCCACAATGGTTGGCCTTCTTCAATGGTCAAATTCCCATGGAAGTACTCCGTAGTTTCTTTAACCATAGAAATCGACACTCGTTCTTGACCTTTGATCTTTACAATATCATCTTCCGCTTTCCTTAAGAAAATATTCATGGAGTCCAAGAATCTCTTATTTGATCCAAACTGTTCACTTAAAGCCACCACTTCTCGAATCTTGCTTAAGCCCATGGCTAACCTTTCTACTTCCTTTGAAAGTAAACTGAAGTCCATACTTGCAGCTTTCTTGACACTCGAGAGTTCCCCACCGAGACCAGAAACCATTTCAAGACCACGTTTCGTGGAATCAACTTCATCATAGAGTTCAGATTGTTGATTAACCTCTGAAAGACGTCCTTCTGCTCTCGTGATTTCTTGTACAACAAAATGTAATAGTGTCGTTTTTCCATCAGTGCCCTTAATGTCTATAAGCTTGAGGAGCGTATCAAGCTTAAAGGCATGAGCATCCCCACGGTTAGTTCCCATATTCATTCGATTCCCCGCCATGAGCACAGCTTTCAGCAGTTTAATCAACATCCTGTTGTTCCTAAGTTGTTGACAAGCCGACTACAAATTCAACAATCAGTTGAAAAACATTCAGTAGAGGTGCATGTAGCGGTCAAAACAGGCCGGATTGGGTTGATGAAAAACGCGGTTGGTCAACACTTTGACCATTTGGCCTATTTCATTTTAGATAAAAATGATTTAGGAGCCTTTAGCCCTTTATGCATTGAAAATATGCTTTTGGCAACTAAAAACCATTTGGCCCATTTCATTTTAGCCAAATTTTATGAGTTTTCTTATTTTACTAGAGATAAAAAAAAAAAAGAAGCCAAATCGACTCATGCATAAGTAAAGGTTAAACTCGACACCTCTAACTTCCATGGACACAAAAGGCGCTGTAATCATACCTGGATTATTTCAAGAGACTCTTTAAGGAACTCGATCTCAGTATCAAAATTTGATATGTAAAGCATTGCATCCACCCTCTTGAATGCAAAAGGTATATCAATAACAGCTTTGAGAAACTTCTCAGAATGATCAAGCCCGGCCACTGATGAATCATTCAACTCCTTTAGTTGAACTTCTTCCTCCATGGTTGGAGCCATCTTTAACAAGCTCCCCAATAGCTCTGAACCTAAGTTATCGACATAACCTGTTTATACATGATGCTGCGGCAGTTAGATACGTTACTTAATATATCAAGAAAATCAAGAACATAACCATGACTTGCAAACTTTAAAGGGGTCACTAAATTACATAACCCGAAGCATAAAATGTGATGCTACACCACCTAAGGTAGAATTCAGCATTCTTTTGAGCTAGTACTATAAATTCCACAGTTTTCGAATTTGAATACTTGAGTTTTTTATGAATTTTAGCTTCTCAAGTAAATAAAAACTGAAACAAGTGAACTTTGTTCATGTGCTTTTTTGGGTAACAATTATCAGTCATTTAAGGCTAAACCAATCAAGACACACTTTGATAACTGCGTGCTTTTGTATACGTTAATAAAGTATAAGTAAACAAACACGACGAGTAAGAAAAATGATTTGAAGCTACCTTGAAGAATACATTCACAGACTTCATCAACGGTCAAGTTAAATGCTCTTAAAAGTATGGCTATGTTCCTGGACTTATGTGGGTCAAGGACCCGATTATTTTGGTTCATATTTGCAGCCATGGTGCTATGTAACGGTTCCACTTTTGATGAATTCGCCATGAACAATGTTTCTATCATTTCTTCATTCAACCTACGAATATTTCCAGTTAATTAAATGTAGAAATTTAAGGCAAATAATGAAAAAAATATTAAAATGAAGATAAAATCTCACTGAAAAGAGCTACATTGCAACTGATCCCATGCTGTTGCTTTCTCTGAACTTGCTCTCAGTTTATCCCAATGTAAAGGTTTCAACTTCGGCATTATGATTTCTTCTTTTGTTCGTGAATCAAACAATCCAGGTGCCGTCTGCATTGGTGGTGGGGGCGGTGGCGGTCGAGTAGGCAGAACCACTGTCTTGTGGCTACAACAAAAAAAAAATAACACACTTGTTTATTTTCTCAATGCTCAAGTAAGTCCATCAAAAATCATAGAAAAATGATAAATATGCCTATAACAAATTATATATCAAATCTTCACACTTCTAAATGTGTGGTTTATGCTTAAAAAGTGTGCCTATAACTTTAAACTAATGTGTATAAAGATATTAGATATATATATATACATCATTTCACATGCAAAACATGCTCATGTAACAAGCCAAAAAGAAAGAAAGAAAAGAGCTTGACACCAAATAGAAAACAAAATGCTTGCATTTTTTAGATATATATAGTTTGTTTTAGTATTGTACACCAAATACAAATAGTGGTCCTAACCTCAGAATAATAAAATAGTTCTTCCAAAAGTGTGTCAAAGATAGGTATTTGACATTGGCTTATTTCAAGATTTGTGCTTTAAAAATCATATGGGTAATCTACAATATGTTTTAGTCGTCTACAACAACACATATTTTACTCAGTTATATATTGTACAGTAGTAAAATATGCACATTTGTTATAAATGACTAATAATTATTGTAAATTTATCACTGCTCATTATTTACAGATGGTAATCTTTAGAACTTTATGCCATTAGTTGTTAAACCAAACTTTAAAACCACTAGGCAAAAAAAAACCTTCTATATATATTTGGTTATCAAAATAACTATTTAAAACCTTTATTTGGAAAGTGCTTGTTAATTAATTAAAAACAATGAGTTAGTCTTTTTAAAGAAGCCATTGACTAGATTTAATTAAGCAATAATTAAGTCAACCCAAACATGAAAAGTACTCAATTTCTTCACACAACAATATTATATAAAATATATATAAAAAGAGAGAATGGAAGTGCATACAAATCTTTGTGAAGAATGTCGTGGTGTTGATGATGATGGCGGGGTAACGGCGGAAGAGGGTGGAGCTCCGGTGAACCCATGGTGTCAAAACCAACACTACTACTAGTGGATGCACCACTCACATTATTATTATTATTATTATTATATGTTTTATTATGTTGGTCATCATGTAAAGGACTAATAAGAGTACCAAGATAAAGATACTCAGAGCTATGAGTAGTAGAGTAGTTGGGTGACAAAGATGGTGGTTTGTCGGAAACAGGGTGGTTGGCCGGAAAAAGACGATGGCTGTCGGAGGAAGGTGGTGGTGATGGTGGTGGTTTGTGATGGTGTGTACGGTTGTATAACAAGGTGACAATGATGGTAGTTATGAATATAATGGAAAGAAGTGAAAGAGAGAGTGACAAGAAAAAGAGTTTTTTGGAAGTGTGTGATTTAGTGGAAGGTGGTGGGATGGTGATTGAGGAAAGGTTGGCCGGAAAAGTTGGGAGTGAGGTTGATGGGATGGTGGTGGTGGGAGAGGGTGGTGAAGTGAAAAATGGGAAGAAATGGTGGTGGTGAATGGTGGTGAAAGGTGGTGGTAAGGAAGAAAAAGGGTGTTTTGGTTGTGGTTGTGGTTGGGGTTGGGAAGATGGTGAGGGTGAGGGTGATGGTGGTTGTGTGGTGGTTATGGGTGGTGGTGGTGGTGGAGAGTCGGTGACCGGAAAAAAGGGTTGGTGGCAAGTGGTATGGGAGATGAATAGTAGTTGGAGTAATAGTAAGATGAAAATGATTGGAGTCATTTGAAATGAAGAGAGAGTTTTTGATTTGAGTGTGTGTGTGTGTGTTGTTGTAATAAGTGTAGGTCTGTGTAGGTTGTTGTGATAAAAAGTGAGGTTTATATTTACTAGGAGTCTAGGAGAGTAAAAATGGAAAATTACTTGGATAGTTTTATATTATGACTTCAGAATACAATTGAATAAGTTTTCTTTTAATTAACTCTTAAATAACTTTCTTTTTGAAGGTAAATTTTATTCAAAACTCGCCAAAACTCATACAAAA
This sequence comes from Erigeron breviscapus, assembly GCA_034093135.1. Lineage (NCBI taxonomy): Eukaryota > Viridiplantae > Streptophyta > Magnoliopsida > Asterales > Asteraceae > Erigeron > Erigeron breviscapus. The sequence goes on along the minus strand of CM067171.1, from coordinate 86,843,106 downwards.
TGTCGAGTGGCCATTATACATACAAGTATATAGCAACTAGTTACAAATTTACATCAAAAGAAGTCCAATCTTGTCAACTAAGTGCGCAAAGACTAGACCGATTCTTGAACCATAAATAACTCGTGGTCTTAATTTCGTGTATAATCTTTTCAACCATGATATCTTTGCCTTCGAATTTTTTCTCGTTTCTCGCCTACCATATGCACCAACAAATAAAGAAAACCACCCCTTAAACACATTTCTTGTCTTATTTCCTAGCCCCATATGTTTATAGAGGTCGAATAAGTTTTTAACCGAGAAAATAAAAATTTGGTTAAGTTTGCACCAAACACTAATTCTGTACCACACGTCCACAACAACCTCACATGAACATAAAATATGTTTGATGGATTCATCCTCTTCCTGACACAAACCACAAACCAGGCTTCCAAAGTAGCAATTTATAGCTTTCAATGCCAATAACGTCGGTACCCTATCCATGGAGACTCTTCACATAAAGACGTTGCACTTTTTCGCAACCCACTTAGACCATTTGAAAATAAAACTATTACCTTGACCCGTCCCATTTCTAAGAAACTCTTTAACTCTTTTGATAGAGAACTCGACGTCTTTGCTTCCTATCCATTTCCATCTATCGTTCTGTTACTTTAAAACAGTCTCATCATATACTTTTAATTAATAATCACACGGGCTACCGTTGCTACCGCCGTCGTCTCCAGCCGTCACCGCCACCACTGCGGCCGCCAGTACACCGCTGCATTGCACGAGTAAACAACTAGTTAATTTATAACCATGATGATTCTCACTCTACATATGGACATATGTTACCATTATTAACAAAGTTGAAAAAGACTAGCTTGATTTTGGTCCTAAGAGTATACAAATAAAGATCGATCGGCTATAAATAGTTTGATTTTGGTTATAAAGTACATGCACTAAAGTGCAACACATCAAATACAAAATGCCCTGTACTCTAACAATGGTTTAATATTAGAATAATGAGAAATTTACAAATTTTTTTATCCATCTATAATCATACCAGTATCAAATAGTTATATAATATAATTATATAATTTAAAGATTGTTATTGATAGATAAAAATGATTATGAGTTTATCACATCTTGAACACTATGATAGTAAGACTTAAATAATTAATTAAAGGGATAAATATCTTGTAATGTAACAAACTTTGGATGAATGGCTATAGTGTGAAATAACTAAAGTTGTGTTTATTGTACGTAATCATCTTTAAATTATGTCTATTGTATGTAAAAGACATACATGACAACCACATATAGCTTACACTTGTTAGTTTTTAATTAATCGGGTACATTTTCTTACATACAATAAGGTTGTCTACATCTCAACCTCCCCTAATACCGTCGAAGACGGTATTGGGACCCAAAACCCGTGGAAGACGGCACTGGTGTTTTGGTCAAAAATTACCTAAGATAATCTACGTTGAAGACTTAGATCAATAATGTAACCAAACTTTCGTTCGTGAGGTTAAAGGCTTGTAAAATATGTTTGAGATTCAAATCTTCCTGAACAAACCACAAACCAGGCTTCCAAAGTAGCAATTTATAGCTTTCAATGCCAATAACGTCGGTACCCTATCCATGGAGACTCTTCACATAAAGACGTTGCACTTTTTCGCAACCCACTTAGACCATTTGAAAATAAAACTATTACCTTGACCCGTCCCATTTCTAAGAAACTCTTTAACTCTTTTGATAGAGAACTCGACGTCTTTGCTTCCTATCCATTTCCATCTATCGTTCTGTTACTTTAAAACAGTCTCATCATATACTTTTAATTAATAATCACACGGGCTACCGTTGCTACCGCCGTCGTCTCCAGCCGTCACCGCCACCACTGCGGCCGCCAGTACACCGCTGCATTGCACGAGTAAACAACTAGTTAATTTATAACCATGATGATTCTCACTCTACATATGGACATATGTTACCATTATTAACAAAGTTGAAAAAGACTAGCTTGATTTTGGTCCTAAGAGTATACAAATAAAGATCGATCGGCTATAAATAGTTTGATTTTGGTTATAAAGTACATGCACTAAAGTGCAACACATCAAATACAAAATGCCCTGTACTCTAACAATGGTTTAATATTAGAATAATGAGAAATTTACAAATTTTTTTATCCATCTATAATCATACCAGTATCAAATAGTTATATAATATAATTATATAATTTAAAGATTGTTATTGATAGATAAAAATGATTATGAGTTTATCACATCTTGAACACTATGATAGTAAGACTTAAATAATTAATTAAAGGGATAAATATCTTGTAATGTAACAAACTTTGGATGAATGGCTATAGTGTGAAATAACTAAAGTTGTGTTTATTGTACGTAATCATCTTTAAATTATGTCTATTGTATGTAAAAGACATACATGACAACCACATATAGCTTACACTTGTTAGTTTTTAATTAATCGGGTACATTTTCTTACATACAATAAGGTTGTCTACATCTCAACCTCCCCTAATACCGTCGAAGACGGTATTGGGACCCAAAACCCGTGGAAGACGGCACTGGTGTTTTGGTCAAAAATTACCTAAGATAATCTACGTTGAAGACTTAGATCAATAATGTAACCAAACTTTCGTTCGTGAGGTTAAGGCTTGTAAAATATGTTTGAGATTCAAAGATGCGTTTAGTAAAAGGATTTAAAGAACGATTATGTCGACTAAACAAGAAATAAAGGTGTAAAGCAATGATAATCAGAATAATAAGTATCGAAATAAATGAAATTACGATAAATAATGCTAATCAAAGTAAATAATGCGTTAAAAGTAAAGAGTAAAGAGCAAGAACACCGAGATTTGTTATCGAGGAAAAGCCCTTAATCCTTTAAGGATTGCCGGCATAAAAACCCCGGGAGGAAGCAATCGTCCCTGCCTTTGTTCTCTTATTAATGATTGTTAAATGTTTACAAATGATGGAATTCGGTTGATCGATGTATCTAAGTGTAAAGTAAATGAGAGCAGTGTATGTGAATACAAGTGTATAGTGAGCAGTATGTAAGTGATAGATAGGATGCCTATGATCGATCAGCCTCATTCTTTATATAGACCTAAGATCTAACTAATTATGCGAGATTGTAGGGATCTTCCAGGTCTTCAGTAGTCGAACGTTAGTGCGTATCTTGACCAGTCAAGTGAACGTTGTAGTTCTTCTCCTCGTGCTGAATTTAACTTGAAGTCCGATTATCTTGGCAGACTAAGTCTTCTTTGCGTGTTGAAGATTAATCCCATGTGTGAAATCCTCTTTCTACCGTTGGAAATATTTTCCTTAGCTTTATTCTGAAATCTGCATACTTATCTCACATGGAAATGATAATAATATTTGAAACATAACGTTAGCAAAGTATTAACAAGTAATCAGAATATTCTCCTACGTCAAGATCCTGGGCTGTCAAGATCTTGGACCTTCAGGATATTGACACCTGAAATTTCACCCATAACAATTGTCCCTAAAGTTATTTTAATAAAATCTATTTTGTTGAAATAACTTTGAATCTTCTAGAGAAAACTTTGACCGGAGTCAATTAGTAAATTTTGAAACCATCTTAAAAATAAGACGCGTGTAAGTAGGATAACCAAGAGTCTTGATTTGGTAGGTAACTACTTTATGGTTCATTTCCACCTTTTTACCCCTATATATAAGGCCACAATTTCTCTCTTCGAAAATCACAAATAATTTTCGTTTTCCTTATGCTTAGAAAATTACAAATAATCTTTTCGATTTCGATTAATTCTCATAACATTACAATGTCAGAGGTCACAAGTGGTGAATCTCATCTTCAAATCCAAGATCCTCCAAGAGTTGATTGGGGGGTCAACAAATCTGAGAAGAGACTTCTTCATGTATGATAAAATTTTAAGTTTATTTTATTTTATAAAAACTGACTTTCATCTTTTTCTACAGTGCTTCTCCCAGATGCGATACGCACACATGGAAGTCGCGAGGATTAAGGATGAAGAACTGAAGAGCCAGAATCAATACATTCAATGGCTTCTCGAGTCAAGGAAAGCTCAGGCGTCAAGGATAAAGGAGTTAGAAGCAGAGTTGGCTAAAACTAAAGAAGAACTTCAAACGGCGAAAGTGGATTTGATCTACTTAAGGGTTGCCAAAAAGTTGAAGCCTAATATCTCTGAATAAGAAGTTTTCATGGGCGATGAAGGATATAATGCAAACGCCAGAGCCCACATTTTTAGACTCTTTTGTTAGTAGAAACTTGAATCGGTCGGGGATGTGTTTTGTAGAATAACAATGTACTTAGGAGGGGCGAGATTGATCTGGAATGATCAATCATGGTTGTAAAACTGCTTCTGAGTAGTTTTTTGTAAATATCTTTTGAATGAAAACTGTCTTTTGATCCATTTTACTTTCAAACCCGAAAACCAAAAGTGTTTTTAAGGGTGAAAACGGAAAATAATTAATTAATGGGATACATATCTTGTAATGTAACAAACTTTGGATGAATGGCTATAGTGTGAAATAACTAAAGTTGTGTTTATTGTAGAAACCATCTTAAAAATAAGACGCGTGTAAGTAGGATAACCAAGAGTCTTGATTTGGTAGGTAACTACTTTATGGTTCATTTCCACCTTTTTACCCCTATATATAAGGCCACAATTTCTCTCTTCGAAAATCACAAATAATTTTCGTTTTCCTTATGCTTAGAAAATTACAAATAATCTTTTCGATTTCGATTAATTCTCATAACATTACAATGTCAGAGGTCACAAGTGGTGAATCTCATCTTCAAATCCAAGATCCTCCAAGAGTTGATTGGGGGGTCAACAAATCTGAGAAGAGACTTCTTCATGTATGATAAAATTTTAAGTTTAATTTTATTTTATAAAAACTGACTTTCATCTTTTTCTACAGTGCTTCTCCCAGATGCGATACGCACACATGGAAGTCGCGAGGATTAAGGATGAAGAACTGAAGAGCCAGAATCAATACATTCAATGGCTTCTCGAGTCAAGGAAAGCTCAGGCGTCAAGGATAAAGGAGTTAGAAGCAGAGTTGGCTAAAACTAAAGAAGAACTTCAAACGGCGAAAGTGGATTTGATCTACTTAAGGGTTGCCAAAAAGTTGAAGCCTAATATCTCTGAATAAGAAGTTTTCATGGGCGATGAAGGATATAATGCAAAGGCCAGAGCCCACATTTTTAGACTCTTTTGTTAGTAGAAACTTGAATCGGTCGGGGATGTGTTTCGTAGAATAACAATGTACTTAGGAGGGGCGAGATTGATCTGAAATGATCAATCATGGTTGTAAAACTGCTTCTGAGTAGTTTTTTGTAAATATCTTTTGAATGAAAACTGTCTTTTGATCCATTTTACTTTCAAACCCGAAAACCAAAAGTGTTTTTAAGGGTGAAAACGGAAAATAATTAATTATGTGACGTCACATGTCAGTTAATAATTATACTTGACTTATTTGACTACATCAACAGTAAGTAATCACATCAATGCAGTAATTAAGGAGTAACATACATGCACCTTTTTTCGCAATTAAGATCCACTTGTAGGCTATGATCTTTGGCTTGCAGTATCTTTAATTATTGTCAGTCTCCACTATTTATTCCTGCATTGAAATAATATATATGGGACTGTATTGAATTTTTGGAGGGGATTAAAATTAAGAAGGGAATTCTTAATTTTAAGATTCTCGTAGGGACATTGGTTTTCAAGATATAGAGGGTGTCTCAATATCTTGAACTTGCTTGGGAGGCGTGGTTAGCCTTTTTCGTATGTTTTGTGTAATGGGTGGCGTGGTTAGCCAATTTCGTATGTTTTGTGTAATGGGTGGCGTGGTTAGCCTTTTTCGTATGTTTTGTGTAATGGGTGGCGTGGTTAGCCTTTTTCGTATGTTTTGTGTAATGGGTGGCGTGGTTAGCCTTTTTCGTATGTTTTGTGTATTGGGAGGCGTGGTTAGCCTTTTTCGTATGTTTTGTGTAATGGGTGGCGTGGTTAGCCAATTCGGGAGATCGATGGTAACATCGATAACCAACAGAATTAATTTCGACGACCTTGGAATTTAACCCTTCAACCGTGAAATTAATTATCGTGCGACACGGGCGAATTTTAGAGAAGGTGAAAACCTCCAACCAAAAGTTGGCGTGAAAGCCAAAAGGTGAAGACCTTGTTCCACGTTGTAATGCATGTGTTTGATGATATTGATTATCCTTGGAGATCTATAAAGCACAAATCTTAGAAACTGACGTTAGCCATTTGGCTAACGCCACTCCGACGCTCAAGTCAGTATCATCATTTTGAAAATAAAATAAAAGGTAAACAAGATAAAAATAAAATTCAAGAGTAAGAAATCATACCTGATTTTGTCAAAAGACAAAATTAATCATACATGGTAGGTTTTGAGATGAATAGCATTCCAAGCTCTTGGAATTAGATTACCTTGTAAATCTTGAAGCCAATAAGATCCTTTTCCAGCTTCTGCCTCGATCAAATAAGGATCTTCCCATTTTGGATTCAATTTACCATCTGGCTTGGTTAAAGCCTTCTTGAGAACCAAATCACCAACTTGAAATCGTCTTAATCTTAAACTCTTATTATAAGACTTGGCAATTCGTTGTTGATAAGTTGCTATTCTTATCTTGGTCCTTTCTCGTAACTCAGTTACAGCTTCCAAATCTTCAAGTAACAATTCTTTATTTTTCTCATAAGTTAAAAAACTAATTCTAACAGTAGGTAGATCCATTTCAGTAGGTAGAACTGCCTCAGCTCCAAAGACAAGTGAAAATGGCGTTTGTCCAGTAGCACTCTTTGAAGTTGTTCGATCAGCCCATAAGACAAATGGCAATTCTTCAGCCCATTTTCCTTTAGCTTGTCCCAGTCTTTTCTTCAAATTATTCATTATGATTTTGTTACTTGATTCTGCTTGACCATTAGCTTGTGGATGGACAGGAGTAGAGGTAATCATCTTGATACCCCATCTTTCACAAAAATTTGTAGTTTTCTTCCCTATGAATTGTGATCCATTATCACAAATTATCTCTACTGGAACTCCAAATCTTGTCAATATATTTCTTTTAATGAAGGATATGACATGTGATTCATGAATCTTGGCATATGCTTCAGCTTCAATCCATTTTGAGAAATAATCTGTCATAGCCAAAAAATATTTCTTCCCAGCTGAAGATTCTGTCATTGGCCCAACAATATCCATTCCCCATTTCATAAATGGCCATGGAGATAGAACTGGATACATGGGTTCTGCTGGTTGATGATAAATGTTGCTATGTCGCTGACAAGCATCACATTTCTTCGCATATTCTTCAGCATCTTGTTTCATAGTTGGCCAATAATAACCTGTTCTCAAGATCTTTGAATATAAAGATCTTCCAGCTGTGTGATTTCCACATTCTCCTTCGTATATATCCTTGAGAACATCATTAGTCTCAGGAAATTCTAAGCACCTAAGATATGGTCCTGCAAGAGATTTCCTATACAAAATACCATTTATCATAGAGTAATGTGCTGTTTTCATACGGAAGTTCCTTGGGTTTTCATCTTTAGGGATTGTCCCAGTATTTAAATATTCTATTATTGGTGTAGTCCAGGAATTTTGATTGTCCCTGGAGTTTTCAGATTCTGTATCTTGAACAGCCAATATATTAGTTGATTCTTTTTCTATAGCAGGATGTAACACATGAATTATAGGAATCCTAGTTTCTGGTGACATCTTAAGTGTTGACCCTAAATTCGCTAAAGCATCAGCCTCGGTGTTTTCTTCTCTAGGCACTTGTTCTATATCAAATAAATCAAAGTTCTCAGCTAATTTTTTCACTATTTCCAAATATTACATCAATTTTTCACCTTTTGCAGCATATGTTCCTTTGAAATGATTAGCCAAGAGTAATGAATCTACATATACCTTAAGGTTTCTAATATTCATATCCCTAGCTAATTGCATACCAGAAATTAAAGCTTCATACTCTGCTTCATTATTAGTGGCTATGAAATGACAATTCACTGCTTGGGTATAATATCCCCCTGTGGCGATTTTAGTACGATACCTAGTCCTATTCCTTTAACATTAGCTGCACCATCAGTGTATAAAATCCATTTTTCAGTAGCTTTTTCTAACATTTTTACTTCTAAGTCTACTTCTGGTTGCAAGTCAGTACTAAAATCAGCCACAAAGTCGGCTAAAACTTGAGATTTTATAGCAGTCTTGGGTTCATAAATTAAGTTAAAAGCACTTAGTTTTACAGACCACTTAGCCATTCTACCAGATACTTCAGGTTTTCTAAGCACACATTTAATAGGATAATTAGTTTTAACATGTATAGCATGCGTTTCGAAATAATGTCTAAGCTTAGTAGATGTCATAACTAATGCAAGTATAAGTTTTTCAAGATGAGAGTACCTGGTTTCAGCATCAATTAAACTTTTACTTACATAGTATACAGGATGTTGTTGACCTTCTTCTTCTTTTACCAAGACAACACTGACTGCGTTTGAAGATACTGCCATGTAAAGATATAGAGGCTCACCATCTTCAGGTTTTACCAACAGTGGTGGAGTAGATAGATATTTCTTTAATTCTTGGAAAGCTTCTTCTTGTTTTTCTCCCCATTCGAATCTTTTATTTTTCTTCAAGATGTCATAAAATTCTTTGCATCTATCAGAAGATCTTGATATGAATCTGTTCAAAGCTGCCAATCTCCCAGTTAATCTTTGAACATCTTTAGCATTTGATGGAGACTTCAAGTTCAAGATAGCCTTGATCTGTTCTGGGCTTGCTTCTATCCCTCTTTTAGTGACCATATATCCTAGAAATTTTCGAGCTCCTACTCCAAAATTACATTTTGCAGGGTTCAGCTTCATGTTGTACTTTTCCAGGATATTGAAGGCCACTTCAAGATCTTTCAAGTGATCTTCAGCTCTCTTTGATTTTACCACCATGTCATCTATATAGACTTCCATCGTATCCCCCAGTTGGTCTTTGAACATCATGTTGATTAGCCTTTGATATGTCGCACCTGCATTTTTAAGACCAAAAGGCATAGCAATATAACAATAAATACCTGTCGGGGTCATGAAAGCGGTGGCTTCTTGATCTTCAGGTACCATCTGAATTTGCTAAAATCCAGAAGAAGCGTCCATAAACGTGAGCATCTCATGTCCAGAAGTTGCATCTACCATTGCATCAATATGTGGCAGTGGGAATGGATCTTTTGGGCAGGCCTTGTTAAGATCAGTGAAGTCTACACAAACCCTCCATTTTCCATTTTTCTTTTGTACTACCACCACATTTGCTAGCCATTCAAGAAATTTTACTTCCCTAATCATTTTTGCTTTTAATAATCTCTCCACATCTTCTTGGATAATTGTGTCCTTTATTGGAGCAAATTTTCTTCTTTTTTGCTGAATCGGCTTGAAACTTTTATCAATTCCAAGCTTGTGTGTAATCACATCTTTGGATATTCCAGTCATATCTTCCTGCTTCCAAGCAAAAGTCTTCATTCTGATCTTCAAAAAATCAGTAAGTTTGTCCTCTAAATCTTTTGAGATCTTGGCACCTAATAAAACTTTGACGTTAGGATCTTCAGGGTCAGGAATAACTTCTTTAACATCTTGCTCCTCTGGCTCATTGACATCGAAGATCCTCTTCTGTAATTGCTATTGTGAAGTTGACCTTGCTGCCGACTTCATGGTGGATGTATAGCATTCCTTAGCTTCTTGTTGATCTCCTTTAATAGTGATCACTCCCCAAGGTGTTGGCATTTTAACACATTGGTGATATGTTGATGGTACTGCCTTCATTTCATGAATCCAAGGCCTTCCCAAAATTATGTTGCAGCCTGGAAGAGTGTCGACCACACAAAATTTTTGCATGGAATTAACCCCTCCAACATATACTGGTATGTAACACCCGTCGTTTAAAAACTTGGATTTTCAAAAATCTTTGCCAAACGGTGTTTAAAATAAGCGGAAAGGATCACATATAAAATCTGCCCCATCCGTAACGGATAGTACCTTTTAAAAATTGGTGTTACTACTAGCATCATCAAAACAATAAAAGTAAATCCAAGCTTTGGCACCAACATAAATGCCCATCATTACAAATCTGGAAAATAAGCAAAATAGCCAAACATAAAGCTAAAGGAAGTCTAAGCGTTTAATGTCTTTGCTAAGCTTCTTTATTCGTTCTACCCAAGTCTCACCAAGCTAATCCTCGCCTAGCTCAAACTTGATTACCCTGAAGGCACAACATTTTCAAAGAACAAGTGTTAGCTAATAAATTAGCTAAGTAAGATAACACGAATTTGAAAACATTTGCCAATTCATAATATATTAACAAAGTCATCTTTTAATGTTAATATCACATACAATCATAACATATCATAACATAACACATTAGGATCATCGTATTCCTAATTGTGCCTAGCTTTACTTTCTTTATCTTTCTTTCTTTTCTTTATTTCTTTGCCTAGACGTAGGCTAAGTGACTTATGCCACTTACATAGGGATGTGGGGTTGTGTGTAGGCGGTCATAGACCATACATGGAGTCCTCACACCCGACATGATGGGTAAACCATAAGGTGGTCCATCGACGTCGTTAAGGAAAGACAAAGTCATTTCCAACTGAATAAACCGTTTATACCTTTACGCAATGTAAGTCCCAACTCAATAGATGGCACTACCTGAAGACACTTCAATGTCGATGGTGGAGTTACTTTGCAATATAAGCCCTGAACTGGAGACGACCAGTTATAGAGAGTATATACCAAGTTCTAGATAGATTACTTATTTAAGTGACAATAAGTAAAGAACAATGCAATAATACAAATAACTTGTCAAGTAAATTGGTGAGACAATATGTAATTTTCAAGTGTAATTTATTTATTAACTTTAAATAAATTACAAGGTTGTTGCGGAACCAAGATAATACAATAATGTAAATATCCTAACAACCTATGAACTACAATTGATCTACACTCGGAATTTCTCTAAACAATCGAAACACTTAAAGTTGTGAAATGTTCCTTTTTACGATTGAGAGAATATTGCACAAGTTCACCAAGAATATTGCAGGTATGCAAAGTGTGAAGTGTTTTCACTATGTGATTTCACTTGTTATTCTTGTTGTGCAATGACTTGTATTTATAGGCAAAGTTAACATTGGGATGTTAACTTTGGCCGTACAAAAGTGGTTGAGAGCATTTAAGGAATAACATTTAATTCCTTAAAATGCAGTGTAAAGTTGCAGCATAAAGCAACTTTATTCAACAAGCTTTATGTACCTTTTATTACTTAAATAATAAGATGAATCTTATTATCCAGGTAAAAGCACATAAAGCATAAAAGTCAATTCCTCGTAATCAGTGTAAAGCTTTGTAAGAGCTTTCCACTGATGGTCTCCAGTTTGTAACTAACTAGAATGTCAACTGGGCTTCGCTGCCATTGTCATTCTCTATCTTCCACTTGTTGTCTTCGACTTCAACTGGAAGGATTCTTCAACTGGTCAGTTCTCAACTGGAGGAAGTCTTTAGTTGCGTTGACTGTACGGTGCAACTGGACTTCAATATATTTCTGGACAAATCTTCTGGGTCTCCAGTTTCACTGGGTCTTCAGGTGCAACTGGAGACTGGCCAGTTTACCAGTAAACTGGTCCTAACACGCATTGGTGGTTAGTTACTCCACCCGGAATACTCAAACGTAACTATGCCATGGGAGGTATCATGATTCCCAAACCACGTGACCACGTACGCACCAGCCCCGAGGAGCTAGCACGGGTTAAGCTTAACACAAGACTTTACATAATGCTCGAGACTTTTATCTTTGTATTAGTTTAGGTTACACTTTCACCTAAGCTAATCACATAACATCTTTTACTTTCGGGCCCTTAACGTGCACGTGAATATGGCAATCCTAATCAAAGGACTAGTGACTAGGTGATCAAGCCACACATGCAATCATATAGCATAACATTTCATCATTTCATAGTCACATAACATAATCATCTCATCATTTCATACGTATATACTTACCTCATACCTTTGCAACCTGTATAAACATGTTATACATCATAAACAGTAAGTATAAATAAACAGTAAGTATAATGTCCCTTTGCAACCTCCCATAGTCACCCATAAACATAAAACGTGCATTCGTATTCAATTGGAAGGTTTAACTTATGAAAACGTGTTTTGTTGTACCAACAGGTGACAAAAGATGTTATCTTACCTTGGTACAGCTTACCAACCAGTTACAAGTGTCTTACGGTGCTTGCTAAGTGCTCCCGACTACCTATAATGAGTATAAGATCGTTCTATAAGCTAAACGAAACTTAAGTACCAGACTGGACCTATCTGTGCGCCGCATGGAAATCCTGTGCGCCGTACAAAACATCATTTGACCATTTGTGCGCCGCATGGAAATCCTGTGCGCCGCACAAAACATCATTTGACCATTTGTGCGCCGCATGGAATGTTTGTGCACCGCACAAATCAACCAAATTTGTCACAGAAACTAACCAATTTTCTGAGCAAACCACATATGCGCCGCACAGATCCCTTGTGCGCCGCATATCGGGCACCCACCTGGGAATTATTTTTCAAAACTGGAGGATATGCGCCGCATGAATGCTTCATGCGCCGCATATCGGGCTCCCTTCAGGATTTTACTTTTCAAAATTTGCTTTTATGCGCCGCACAAAAGGCTTGTGCGCCGCTTAACACCCAGTTCAACCAAAATCCAACTTTTTAATCTTTAAATCGAATCCCATACGAACACCAAGCATTAATTCGACCTGGAGACATAGAATTAATCCTTTTGACAATACTTTTACTGACTTAAATTCATCAATCAAATCTTTAATCCTTTAAAACATGAATCAATCATTCAATCACCCGAATAATCATGAAATCGGTAAACGTTTATTCAAATAACCCAACCCAAACCCCATGGCCTGGATTGAATACTCAACTATGACTCATAAGATCAGATTTCAGAGATAATATTACCTATATTACCTGTAGATGACTTAGGGGATTCAAGATCTAATCACAACTTGATCGAAACGGCACAAAACGATTGAATCTTGAGGGAAACTTGTCTTGGGATAAGAGGGGGATCGGCTGGGATTTCTCACACACACAAATATCAGGTTTTGTGACAATTAGGGTTGCCTAATTGCCCCCTAATCCCTGGCCATCCAACTTTAAACTTACACTTAGGACCCCTCAACTCTTCAACTTAACGTTCTTAGCTTAACTTTCTACCGGGAGTCTTAACATACTAACAAGCACCTTATTACTTAACTTTACTTTCGTTAATCATCATATTAACCATTTCATATTAAACACTTAACTAAGCATTTAATCACATAATCCCATATAGGGCACATAAACATAACGGACCTAACGTTAACTAACGGAAAGTCAAATAGTCAAACATAAAACATTTGGGATGTTACAATTACCTCCCCCTTAAGAGGATTCCGTCCTCGGAATCTCCTCAGAAGTGAACAGATCTGGATACTTCTCTTTCATCACGGACTCGGTCTCCCAAGTTAAACTTTCACCATGATTATGCTTCCATTTAATCAACACGAGATCAATCACCTTTCTGCGGAGTTTCTTTTGCTTTCTTCCGAGTATTGCTACTGGTTCGTCCACTATTCTTTTCTGCGGATCAATGCTCACATCCTCAATTGGAATAACACTAGACTCATCGGCCAAACACTTCCTCAAATACGAAACATGAAATGTGTGGTGAATTCCATCCAATTCTGGGGGTAATTCCAATTGATAGGCTACATCCTTGATACGTTTCAGAACCTTGAAAGGTCCAATAAAACGTGGACTTAGCTTCCCTTTTTTTCCAAAACGAATCACTCCTTTCCATGGAGAAACTTTCAGCATTACCAAATCACCAACTTGAAACTCAATCGGCTTTCTTTTCTTGTCGGCATAAGTCTTTTGTCGTTCTCTAGCCACACGAAGTGCTTCTTTTGCCACATTAACTTTTTCAGCTGAGATTTCAATGATTTCGGGACCCATAAACTGCTTTTCACCGGGTTCCATCCAACAACTCGGAGTCCTACATCTCCTACCATAAAGCATTTCAAATGGTGGCATTCCAATACTTGCATGGTGGCTGTTATATAAGTGAATTCGATCAATTTCAAGTGTTCATCCCATGCTCCACCATATTCTAAAACACAAGCTCTTAACATGTCTTCCAATGTTTGTATAGTCCTCTCACTTTGCCCATCAGTTTGAGGATGATAGGCGGTGCTCAAATTAACTCTAGTACCTAATTCTCGCTGAAGACCCTTCCAAAAGTTAGACACAAATCTTGTGTCTCGGTCTGAAACAATGGATAAAGGAACACCATGCTTCGCTACGATCTCATCTACATACATCTTTGCCATCTTAGTTAGTGGTACATCCTGTCTTGTTGCCAAGAAATGAGCACTCTTTGTCAATCTATCCACAATAACCCATACCATGTCATTTCCCTTCGGTGTTCTTGGTAGCTTGGTCACAAAATCCATAGTGATATGACCCCATTTCCATTCCGGAATCTCCAATTGCTGTAACAAACGGTATGGCTTCTTGTGATCAGCTTTCACACGTGCACAAGTCAAACATCTTTCAACAAAATAAGCAACTTCTCCCTTAATGTTTGGCCACCAATAGATGGGCTTCAAATCTGCATAACAACTTCATATCAAATAGGATAATCATCCTAAATGTGCCTATCCTGCATTACTTCATTATCCACATATCTGCTTTCTACATTTCTGCTTTACTACGTTATTAACTGCATTAAGTGTGCTCTACATTGCACCCGACTTGATGGTTCACCAAAAGGCCACCCATCGTACGTCGTTAAGGAATGGCAAGCCAATCCGAGAGTAATCCAAAATCCTGAGGGGGTCAATCCTCCGTTAATTACTCAAACTGCGTGTGACCACGTTGCTAGGAGCCACCCAAGCAACAACTGCGTTAGCGTACTCATCCGGCTAAGACTTGTACGGGTTAAGCTTAACACTTTACTGCATCAAAGTTTAACGAGCTCGAACCTACGTTATTTAGTTTAGGTGACTGCATTACCTAAACATTTACTGCGTTACTGCTTTTACGTTTTGGGCCCTTAAACGTGCAAGTGACATGGCAACCTAGCAAGTCTAGTGCACTAGGTGTTCAAGCCATACAAACATGCACACAACATACATCAACTTCATTTCGACATTTCGTGCATAATACAATACTTCATTATACTACATAACTGCATAATAGATCACTACATTAGGCAATACTTCATTATACTACATAACTGCATAATAGATCACTACATTAGGGACTGCATTTCAGGTCTCATGGTCAACTACGTAATCCCATAATACCTCCCAAGTAACCCCATAAGTCCACATGCATTATAAGTTACCAATTGGAAGTATGTAAGTTTGAAACCTGCTTTTAGTTGATCCCCCAGCGTGACAAAAGTAGTGTATCTTACCTGATAGTAGTGTATGCGCGCACAAAAGCTAACAGTGCTAATTAGTACTCCCCGACACCTATCGTACATTAACATATGAAGTATAAGTCATTAGGGACGTTAAATGGACTCTCGTACGACCTAAGTACCCTACAGGCCTTGCGAACTTAGCCTGCAGTTTGCTTCTTACGAACTTAGATTAGACCTTACGAACTTAGATTAGACCTTACGAACTTAGTCCTTAACTTCGTTTAACTTATTCTTACGAACTTACATATAACTTCGTTCTGTTCTTACGAAAATAGCTTCTTACGAACTTAGATTAGACCTTACGAAATTAGTCCTTAACTTCGTTTAACTTGTTCTTACGAACTTAACATTATCTTCGACTTAGTTCTTACGAACTTAGATTAGACCTTACGAATTAGTCCTTAACTTCGTTTAACTTGTTCTTACGAACTTAATTATCTTCGTTACTTAGTTCTTACGAACTTAGTTAACCTTACGAACTTAGATTAGACCTTACGAACTTAGTTAGACCTTACGAACTTAGTTAGACCTTACGAACTTAGTTAGACCTTACGAACTTAGTTAGTCTTTACGAAAATAGCTTCTTACGAACTTAGATTAGACCTTACGAATTTAGTCCTTAACTTCGTTTAACTTGTTCTTACGAACTTATCATTATCTTCGTTACTTAGTTCTTACGAACTTAACCTTACAACTTAGATTAGACCTTACGAACTTAGTTAGACCTTACGAACTTAGTTAGACCTTACGAACTTAGTTAGACCTTACGAACTTAGTTAGACCTTACGAACTTAGTTAGACCTTACGAACTTAGTTAGACCTTACGAACTTAGTTAGACCTTACGAACTTAGTTAGACCTTACGAACTTAGTTAGACCTTACGAACTTAGTTAGACCTTACGAACTTAGTTAGACCTTACGAACTTAGATTAGCCTTACGAACTTATTAGCTTCTCACGAACTTAGATTAGACCTTACGAACTTAGTCCTTAACTTCGTTTAACTTGTTCTTACGAACTTAGATTAGACCTTACGAAATTAGTCCTTAACTTCGTTTAACTTGTTCTTACGAACTTAACATTATCTTCGTTACTTAGTTCTTACGAACTTAGTAGACCTTACGAACTTAGATTAGACCTTACGAACTTAGTTAGACCTTACGAACTTAGTTAGACCTTACGAACTTAGTTAGACCTTACGAACTTAGTTAGACCTTACGAACTTAGTTAGACCTTACGAACTTAGTTAGACCTTACGAACTTAATAGCTTCTTACGAACTTAGATTAGACCTTACGAATTTAGTCCTTAACTTCGTTTAACTTGTTCTTACGAACTTAGATTAGACCTTACGAACTTAGTCCTTAACTTCGTTTAACTTGTTCTTACGAACTTAACATTATCTTCGTTACTTAGTTCTCACGAACTTAACCTTTAAATTCGTTGGATTTAAACTTACGAAAATAGACAACGAATTTGATCATTAACTTCGTTTGATTCACTTTACGAACTTAACTTTGAACGAACTTAGGCTTCATCAAACGACTTTAGGCTTGAACGAATATAGTCCAAACGAAGATGATCTTCGTTTTGTCAAACGAAGATAGCACCAGAAAACGAATTTAACATCAGATTCGACCAGAATTCATAAAACGACTTCGTTCTTCATTTTTCCAGAAATCAATCGATCAAGTCTTCTTCCCAAACATGTTTTCGACATAAATAAACATATTTTGATCATCACGATCGACTACGGACTCGTTTAACATCACTTTCAATGTTAATTACCCAAAACACCACATAAACCCTAATTCTTTGAAAACCCCTTTTTAATTCAGATTTGATTCATCAATAAAACATCTTTGATCTGAAATAAAATCAATATATCAATGATTACCTGCTTGGCTAGATGATTGATCAATCCCGACACCAAATCACTCAATCGTTTGACCCAAATCTTGTATGATTGCTTTAGAATTTCAAGAGAAGATTAAAGAGACTTTGTGTGTGTTTTCCAATTGTTAATGGCTGCTAATTCAACCCTAATTACACCCATCAAAGCCTTGAACCCGTTTTTAGTTTTCAACCTATGTCAAAATCAGTCCCTGGACTTCTAAACCCTTCATTATTGGTCACAAACTGCATTATTGACCATATACAACATTTGTCCTTCATTAAAAGGCACTACATAGCCTCTAAGCGACATTAAACACACTTTCATACGTCATTAATATTTAGGCTTTCAAACCTAACCACTTATCTACGTTAATCACACATAATCAC
This sequence comes from Erigeron breviscapus, assembly GCA_034093135.1. NCBI lineage: Eukaryota > Viridiplantae > Streptophyta > Magnoliopsida > Asterales > Asteraceae > Erigeron > Erigeron breviscapus. The sequence goes on along the minus strand of CM067171.1, from coordinate 86,825,271 downwards.
ATTCAAGTATTAAGTAACGACTTAACGACACCCCAAATTGACTTAACGGCATTAGTCAAACGTTAAATAAAAGTTCGGGATGTTACAAATACCTCCCCCTTAAGAGGATTCCGTCCCCGGAATCTCATCAGATAGGAACAACTCGGGATATTTCTCCTTCATTACTGCTTCAGTTTCCCAAGTCAAGCTTTCTCCATGGTTATGTTTCCACTTGATCAAAACAAGGTCAATCATTTTCCTCCGTAACTTCTTCTGCTTCCTTCCAAGTATCGCCACTGGTTCCTCAATCATTCTTTTACTTGGATCTAAGCTCACGTCTTCAATCGGAATCACACTTGACTCCTCGGCTAAACACTTTCTCAAATGTGACACATGAAACGTGTTGTGAATTCCTTCCAATTCTGTAGGTAACTCCAATTGATATGCCACGTCCTTGATTCGCTTCAACACTTTAAATGGTCCAATGAATCTTGGGCTCAACTTTCCCCTTTTTCCAAAGCGAATAACTCCTTTCCATGGTGATACTTTCAGCATTACCAAGTCACCTACATTAAACTCCATTGGTCTCCTTTTCTTATCTGCATAAGTTTTCTGCCTTTCTCTGGCCACACGTAAAGCTTCTTTAGCTACATTAACTTTCTCAGCGGAGATTTCAATAATTTCGGGACCGGTCAACTGCTTTTCACCGGGCTCCATCCAACAACTTGGAGTCCTACATCTCCTTCCATATAACATTTCAAATGGTGGCATCCCAATACTTGCATGGTGACTATTATTATAAGCAAATTCAATCAACTTCAAGTGTTCATCCCATGCTCCACCGTATTCAAGTACACACGTTCTCAACATATCCTCCAAGGTTTGAATGGTTCTCTCACTTTGCCCATCGGTTTGGGGATGATAGGCGGTACTCAAATTTATTCTACTACCCAACTCCCGTTGAAGACCCTTCCAAAAGTTTGACACAAACCTCGAGTCTCGATCCGAAACAATAGATAAAGGAACTCCATGTTTCGCAACTACTTCATCAATGTACATCTTTGCCATCTTCGTTAAAGGCACATCTTGTCGGGTAGCTAGAAAATGAGCACTCTTCGTCAATCTATCTACAATCACCCATATCATATCATTCCCTTTCGGCGTTTTAGGTAGCTTCGTTACAAAGTCCATGGTAATATGATCCCATTTCCACTCGGGAACGTCTAATTGATGCAACAAACCATACGGCTTTTGATGGTCCGTCTTCACTCTTGCACACGTCAAACACTTTGCTACAAAATGAGCTACTTCACCTTTAATATCCGGCCACCAATAAATCGGCTTCAAATCTGCATACATTTTGGTGACACCGGGATGCATCGAATACCTACTTCTATGGACCTCTTCAAGGATCAACTCTCGGTTACCACCAAGCAGTGGCACCCAAATGCGACCCTTGTATGTTTTAAACCCACGGCTATTAGTCTCCATCACAAGTCGTTTCTTCTTCCCAATACTCTCGTAATCAATATTATCCTTCATTAATGCCATCTCTTGTGCTTCTTTAATTCGATCTAATAGACCCGACTTGGCCTGAACTTGCATGCTCATCAACTTACAAGAAGAGCTTTGCACTTTCCTACTTAGTGCATCCGCCACTACATTGGCTTTACCCGGATGGTATTTGATTTCACAATCATAGTCTTTAAGTAATTCCATCCACCTCCTTTGCCTCACGTTCATCTCCTTTTGAGTAAACATATATTGTAAACTCTTATGGTCGGTGTAAAGTGTGCATTTAGTACCATATAAGTAATGTCTCCATAATTTCAATGCAAATACAACTGCGGCCAATTCAAGATCATGGGTAGGGTAATTCTTCTCATGTGGTTTCAACTGGCGGGAAGCATAAGCGATCACCTTGTCCCTCTGCATCAATACACAACCCAAACCCGTAATAGAAGCATCGCTATATACCACTAAATCATCAGTACCTTCAGGCAAGGCAAGGATAGGAGCTTCACACAACTTCTTTTTCAACGTTTGGAATGCATTTTCCTGCCTTTCAGTCCACTCGTACTTCACACCCTTCTTTGTCAATTCCGTCATAGGCTTGGCTATTCGGGAAAAATCCTGAATAAACCTTCTATAATACCCAGCCAAACCAAGAAAACTCTTAATCTCGGTAGGAGTCTTTGGCTGTTCCCACTTTGAAACAGCTTCAATCTTTGAAGGATCTACTTTAATACCTTCTGATGTAATAACATGACCAAGAAACTGCACTTCTCGGAGCCAAAACTCACATTTAGAAAACTTTGCGTACAACTTCTTCTCCCTCAACACCTCCAAAACTGCTTTCAGATGCTCACGGTGTTCATCCTCTGACTTAGAATAGATCAAAATATCGTCAATAAACACAATAACAAAATGATCTAGAAAGGGGCGGCATACCCGATTCATTAAGTCCATAAACGCGGCTGGAGCATTGGTCAACCCAAATGGCATGACCAAGAACTCATAATGACCATATCTAGTCCGGAAAGCTGTCTTTGCTACATCTTCCTTCTTTACCTTCAACTGATGATAACCGGACCGCAATCAATCTTTGAAAAATACGAAGCACCATGTAGTTGATCAAAAAGATCATCAATTCTCGGGAGAGGATACTTATTCTTGACCGTTCGTTTGTTCAACTCACGGTAGTCAATACACATGCGCATCGATCCATCCTTCTTCTTAACAAAGAGAACCGGGGCTCCCCAAGGCGAGGAACTAGGTTGTATGAACCCTTTGTCAAGTAACTCCTGAAGTTGCGTCATTAATTCCTTCATTTCTGTAGGAGCTAATCGATAAGGTGCTTTAGCAACGGGTGTAGCACCGGGAATAAGATCTATCTGAAAAGTAACTTCACGATCGGGAGGAATACCTGGTAGATCATCGGGAAACACATCGGGGAAATTTGATACTACATCAACACTAGCGATTGGAGACTTCTCTTTTCTTGCATCTATGACATAAGCCAAGAAATGGCTCTTGTTTTTCCTTATACATTTAATAGCTTTCATCATACTAATAATCCTTATTCCTCCTCTCTTCTTGTCTCCATACACCGTTATCACTTTACCCTCGGATATAGGCAATCGAATTATCTTTTGGGAACATAAAATACTAGCTTCATTTCTAGCCAACCAATCCATACCAATCACTACATCAAAACCACCTAAGGTAGTAGGTAATAGTTGGACCGGAAAAGAACGACCTTCAATCTCAATGTCACAATCGTCATATCCCACACGTATATTATTAACCGTACCATTAGCAATTTCTACCTCTAATGAACAATCTAAGGGAGTAGTGACTCTTTCTAGCTTAGGAGCAAATAAAGTAGACACAAACGACCTATTTGCACCCGAATCAAATAAAACAGAAGCAGGTTTTGAATTAACAAGGAAAGTACCACTTACCACCTCGTCATTGTTCTTAGCATCATCAACAGTCATCTGCAAGGCTCTCACTTTTGTTGCTGAAGTGGCTGCTTTCTTTCCGTCACTCTTCATTTGTGGGCAATCGGCAATAAGATGACCCGTTTCTTGACACTTGTAGCAACGAATCTTGTCCCTACATTCAGTTGCAAGATGTCCCGACTTCCCACACTTATGACACCTTCTTGTCTTATCGGAACATTTACCTTCATGAACATTCTTGCAAGAAGCACACCAAGACCCGTTCTTCTTTTTATCTCTGTCACCACTTGAGCTAGAATTCCCACGAAACTTCTTATTATTATTATTATTGTAGTTAGATGACCAATTTGACCCTCTTTTGAACCCTGCTTTCTTGTCATCAACCTTCACCACAACTCTCTCGCCTTTGAAATCATCATCCAACCTCTTTGACTCCTTTATAGCCGCTGATAAAGTCACATGTTGTCTACATAATCCACGATAACCAGCGGGGAGACCATCACAGTAGGCCTCAATTTGGTCCTCTTGCCTTCGAACCAAATGTCCAACAAACTTCAACTTCTCCATAAACGAGTGTGCATATTCAGAAATTGCACCGGGTTTAGCCACTAACGATCTAAACTCTTTTTCAATCAACCTTAACTCCCGCGTCCCTACATACTCCTCTAGAAATTTCTCCTTAAATGTTCCCCAAGGCATAGCTGCAAGTACCTCAGGAGCCATAGACACTGTAGTAGCCCTCCACCAATTACGGGCATTCTTCTTCAACATCCTACTAGCACACAAAACCTTCATATCATCCGGACAATAGCAAGATGCAAAAACTACCTCAATGTCATCAATCCACTCCATGGCTCCCACTGCATTTTGGGTACCATCAAATTCCTTGGCACCACATTTCTGAAAACTTTCGTATTTGAAGTTATTAACACGGGGTGCATTAACAACTCCATGTCCTCCATTATTAACTCCATTAGCACCCACGGCTGCCATGGATGGTTCAGCACTTTGGGAGGGATTAGAGTAATTCCCTTCCGAACGCTCACCCCTTTGTTCGCTCCCAATCCTTTCTGCATTTCTCTCAGCCTTCATTTGAGCTAACTCTTCTTCATTTCTCATTAAGAGAGCTCGAATAGCTCTCAACTCTTCATGTAGTTGGGCTTGATTAGGAACCTGCTCTATAACCGGATTTGCCCTTTCTACTTCAGAGACAGTTGGTGGATCACCAAGACGGCGATTTTGTGCACGGGGTTGCCTTTGCTCTACTTCATTTCTAGCCCCGTTTCCATTAGGAGGAATACCACTACCATTTCCTCCTGCTCTCTGGTTACTAGCTCTAGTGTTTGCCATTAATTCTACAAGGCAACGACGACGGTTAGCAAGAATTAAAGAGTGACTACATATGTTAAGGCTCTACTACCTATAACTACATTATCACACACAATAACAAGCCTTAAATCACACTCTCACTCACTCCCCAACCCGTCCTAGAGCATTCCCCCTCATTAGCTAGGCATCCTACTTAAGCCTAACCTACTTCTCATCGGTCTAAGTCCAAAATCCTACGGCATAAGTCGAATTTTGGTTCACTTAAACCAATTCTCTGATACCAACTTGTAACACCCGTCGTTTAAAAATATGGGTTTTCAAAAGCTTTCACCTAACGGTGTTAAATTGCGGAAGAAAAGACTTTAAAAGTCAAACCGATAAAAACATTTCGGTTTCTACGTTTTATTGGTGTTACATGCCATATCAAATATTAGTTCAAATGAAAACCCAACGGTTGCCCAACATTAAACAACCGTCCAAACGTCATTACATAAATTCGACATTAAGTACTGAATGTAAACAAATGTCTAAACAAAGCGTCTATAGGGTAGCTAAGGCTCCTGCATTGCATCTACCCAAGCCTCACTCGTTCTGCATATAGTTCCTTCAAGCTAAACCTGAGGGAACAACCACATTAAAAGAAACAAGTGTTAGCTATTAAAATAGCTAAGTAAGATAACACTTAATTTAAAAGCATTTGTCCAATTAAAACATCTTCATTATTAGACAAGTTCTTTAGGCACGTCACACATCACACAAATCTGCATAACAACTTCATATCAAATAGGATAATCATCCTAAATGTGCCTATCCTGCATTACTTCATTATCCACATATCTGCTTTCTACATTTCTGCTTTACTACGTTATTAACTGCATTAAGTGTGCTCTACATTGCACCCGACTTGATGGTTCACCAAAAGGCCACCCATCGTACGTCGTTAAGGAATGGCAAGCCAATCCGAGAGTAATCCAAAATCCTGAGGGGGTCAATCCTCCGTTAATTACTCAAACTGCGTGTGACCACGTTGCTAGGAGCCACCCAAGCAACAACTGCGTTAGCGTACTCATCCGGCTAAGACTTGTACGGGTTAAGCTTAACACTTTACTGCATCAAAGTTTAACGAGCTCGAACCTACGTTATTTAGTTTAGGTGACTGCATTACCTAAACATTTACTGCGTTACTGCTTTTACGTTTTGGGCCCTTAAACGTGCAAGTGACATGGCAACCTAGCAAGTCTAGTGCACTAGGTGTTCAAGCCATACAAACATGCACACAACATACATCAACTTCATTTCGACATTTCGTGCATAATACAATACTTCATTAGACTACATCAACTGCATAGCGTCATACTACATTAAGCAATACTTCATTATACTACATAACTGCATAATAGATCACTACATTAGGGACTGCATTTCAGGTCTCATGGTCAACTACGTAATCCCATAATACCTCCCAAGTAACCCCATAAGTCCACATGCATTATAAGTTACCAATTGGAAGTATGTAAGTTTGAAACCTGCTTTTAGTTGATCCCCCAGCGTGACAAAAGTAGTGTATCTTACCTGATAGTAGTGTATGCGCGCACAAAAGCTAACAGTGCTAATTAGTACTCCCCGACACCTATCGTACATTAACATATGAAGTATAAGTCATTAGGGACGTTAAATGGACTCTCGTACGACCTAAGTACCCTACAGGCCTTGCGAACTTAGCCTGCAGTTTGCTTCTTACGAACTTAGATTAGACCTTACGAACTTAGTCCTTAACTTCGTTTAACTTGTTCTTACGAACTTAACATTATCTTCGTTACTTAGTTCTCACGAACTTAACCTTTAAATTCGTTGGATTTAAACTTACGAAAATAGACAACGAATTTGATCATTAACTTCGTTTGATTCACTTTACGAACTTAACTTTGAACGAACTTAGGCTTCATCAAACGACTTTAGGCTTGAACGAATATAGTCCAAACGAAGATGATCTTCGTTTTGTCAAACGAAGATAGCACCAGAAAACGAATTTAACATCAGATTCGACCAGAATTCATAAAACGACTTCGTTCTTCATTTTTCCAGAAATCAATCGATCAAGTCTTCTTCCCAAACATGTTTTCGACATAAATAAACATATTTTGATCATCACGATCGACTACGGACTCGTTTAACATCACTTTCAATGTTAATTACCCAAAACACCACATAAACCCTAATTCTTTGAAAACCCCTTTTTAATTCAGATTTGATTCATCAATAAAACATCTTTGATCTGAAATAAAATCAATATATCAATGATTACCTGCTTGGCTAGATGGTTGATCAATCCCGACACCAAATCACTCAATCGTTTGACCCAAATCTTGTATGATTGCTTTAGAATTTCAAGAGAAGATTAAAGAGACTTTGTGTGTGTTTTCCAATTGTTAATGGCTGCTAATTCAACCCTAATTACACCCATCAAAGCCTTGAACCCGTTTTTAGTTTTCAACCTATGTCAAAATCAGTCCCTGGACTTCTAAACCCTTCATTATTGGTCACAAACTGCATTATTGACCATATACAACATTTGTCCTTCATTAAAAGGCACTACATAGCCTCTAAGCGACATTAAACACACTTTCATACGTCATTAATATTTAGGCTTTCAAACCTAACCACTTATCTACGTTAATCACACATAATCACATTCAAGTATTAAGTAACGACTTAACGACACCCCAAATTGACTTAACGGCATTAGTCAAACGTTAAATAAAAGTTCGGGATGTTACAGTTTTACGGAATGATACTTAATCTCACAATCATAATCTTTCAGAAGTTTCATCCATCTCCTTTGTCTTACATTCATTTCCTTCTGTGAGAACACATATTGCAAACTTTTATGATCCGTGTACAAGGTACACTTGGTGACATATAAGTAATGCCTCCACAACTTCAAAGCAAACACTACTGCAGCCAATTCAAGATCATGGGTCGGGTAATTCTTTTCATGAGGCTTCAACTGACGTGAAGCATATGCAATAACTTTGTCCCTTTGCATAAGGACACAACCAAAACCTGAAATAGAAGCATCACTATACACAACAAGATCATCAGTACCTTCGGGTAAGGCTAGGACAGGAGCTTCACATAACTTTGTCTTAAGCATTTGAAAGGCCTTTTCTTGAGCTTCCGTCCATACAAACTTTACTCCTTTCTTTGTCAATTCAGTCATTGGCTTAGCTATTCGGGAGAAATCTTGAATAAACCTTCTATAATAGCCCGCTAAACCGAGAAAACTCTTAATCTCCGTGGGTGTCTTTGGCTGTTCCCATTTAGATACAGCTTCAATCTTGGCGGGATCAACTTTAATACCTTCAGAAGAGATAACATGCCCGAGAAATTGAACTTCTCGAAGCCAGAATTCACACTTGGAGAACTTTGCATATAACTTTTTCTCCCTAAGAACCTCAAGAACGTCTCTTAAGTGCTCACGGTGCTCGGCTTCAGACTTTGAATAAATCAGAATATCGTCAATGAAGACAATCACAAAATGATCTAAGAATGGGTGACATACCCGATTCATTAAATCCATAAAAGCGGCATGACAAGAAACTCATAGTGCCCATAACGTGTACGAAAAGCTGTCTTGGCCACATCTTCCTTTTTGACTTTTAATTGATGATAGCCAGAACGCAAATCAATCTTAGAGAAGTAAGAAGCACCATGGAGCTGATCAAAAAGATCATCAATACGCGGGAGAGGATACTTATTCTTAACCGTTCGCTTATTCAGCTCACGGTAGTCTATGCACATGCGCATAGAACCGTCTTTCTTTTTGACAAAGAGAACCGGAGCTCCCCAAGGCGAGGAACTTGGTTGTATGAAACCTTTGTCGAGTAGCTCTTGGAGCTGAGACATTAACTCTTTTCATTTATGTAGGAGCTAAACGATATGGTGCTTTTGCAACAGGAGTAGCACCGGGTACAAGATCAATCTGAAAAGTGACCTCTCGGTCGGGAGGAATACCGGGAAGATCATCCGGAAAGACATCAGAAAATTCAAAAACTACATCAACGTTAGAGATCGGAGACTTCTCCTTTCGTGTATCGATAACATAAGCAAGAAAGTGATTCTTGTTATGTCGAATGCAATTGAGAGCCTTCATCAAATTAATGATCTTTATGCTCCCTTTCTTCTTATATCCATAAACGGAAATGACCTTACCATCCGGAGTAGCGAAACGCACAATCTTTTGAGAACATATAATGGTAGCATCATTTTGGGACAACCAATCCATACCTATCACTATATCAAAACCGGCTAGAGTAGTAGGCAATAACTGAACCGGAAAAGAGCGACCTTCAATCTCAATAGAACAATCATCATAACCTTCTTGAATGTCACTAATGGTACCGTTAGCAATTTTAACCTCTATAGAACAATCAAGGGGAATAGTGACCCTATCAAGCTTAGGAGCAAATAAAGTGGACACAAAAGACCTATTTGCACCCGAATAAAAAAGAACAGAAGCAGGTTTTGAGTTAACAAGAAATGTACCGCTTACTATCTCATCGTTCTCCTTGGCAGCTTCAACTGTCAGCTGAAAGGCTCGAGATTTAGGCTTTTGGACAACCGTCTTCTTTCCATCATCTTTTCCTTGTGGGCAATCCTTGATGAAAGGACCGGTTTGGTGACATCAGTAACACTTTGGCTTGTCTTTGCATTCTGAAGCAGGATGACCCGTACCACCACAAGTATCACACCTTCGGGTCTTATCTGAACATGGACCCGAATGAGGCGCCTTACAAGTCCCACACCAATTCTTTGGCTTTGCATAGTTGCTGCCCCCACCCCTTGAAGATGAACCTTTCTTGAACTTCCTATTCGATCCATTTGATCCATCATGCTTCCGTTTTGAACCTGATTGCTTATCATCATTAGCTTTCACTGCAGCCTTTTCACCCTTGAAGTCATCATCCAGCCTCTTGGACTCCTTAATCGCAGCAGACAATGTAGTATATTGCCTACAAAGGCCACGATAGCTAGCGGGGAGACCATCACAGTAAACTTCAACCTGATCCACATCTCTACGAACCAAGTGACCAACAAACTTAAGCTTTTCCATAAATGAGTGAGCATACTTAGTTATGGCACCGGGCTTAGCGGTTAAAGCTCTGAATTCCTTCTCAATCAACCTCAGCTCACGAGTACCCACATATTCTTCCAAAAACTTCTCCTTAAATGTACCCCAAGGCATAACAGCTAGCACCTCGGGGGTCAAAGAAACAGTAGCAGCCCTCCACCAATTTCGAGCATTCTTCTTTAACATACGGGAAGCACACAATACCTTCATATCCTCAGGGCAATAACACGAAGCAAACACTACCTCGATATCATCCAACCATTCCATGGCGCCTACAGCATCTTGAGTACCATCAAATGCCTTTGCTCCACACTTCTGAAAACTCTCATATTTAAAGTTATTAGCACGAGGAGCGACCACAATACGAAGCTCCACCACATTATCAACACCATTCACATTAGCAACAACATTTTCAGGAGCAACTTGTGACCTTACCATAGATGGCTCGGTACGGTTTGAACGGTTGGAATAGTTTCCATCAGTATGCTCAACCCGTTGCAAACTAGCTTCCTTTTCAGCCCTCAATTGAGCCAACTCTTCTTCATTCCTTAACAAAAGAGCTCGAATAGCCCTCAACTCTTCATGCATTTCAGCTCGGGTAGGAACTTGTTCAATCACTGGGTTATCCCTCTCAATTTATGATCTTGTGGGTTGTGCACCCGGAAGTGGCCTTCGAGGAGGCCTTTGGTTAACACCATTTTCAGCCCCATTTTGATTAGCCGGAGCATCGCTAGCATTAGCTCCATCTCTTTGACTGTTAGCACGGGTATTAACCATCTTTCTACAATTTTAGTGACGAATGTTAGAGATGAATCGAGAGAGAACAAAGTAAGGTTAGGCCTACTTAATTACACAAGCATAACATAATCATATATAAGCCATAAACCTACACTCACACTCATCCCAACCCGCCCTAAAAGCATTTTCATCATAAAGCTAAAGCATTACTACTTAAGCCAATCATTTCGTACGGTTTAAGTCCAAAATCCTAAGGTCTTGGTCGAATTTTGGTTCACTTAAACCATTTCTCTGATACCAACTTGTAACACCCGTATTTTAAAAACTTGGATTTTCAAAAATCTTTGCCAAACGACGTTTAAAATAAGCGGAAAGGATCACATATAAAATCTGCCCCATCCGTAACGGATAGTACCTTTTAAAAATTGGTGTTACTACTAGCATCAGCAAAACAATAAAAGTAAATCCAAGCTTTGGCACCAACATAAATGCCCATCATTACAAATCTGGAAAATAAGCAAAATAGCCAAACATAAAGCTAAAGGAAGTCTAAGCGTTTAATGTCTTTGCTAAGCTTCTTTATTCGTTCTACCCAAGTCTCACCAAGCTAATCCTCGCCTAGCTCAAACTTGATTATCCTGAAGGCACAACATTTTCAAAGAATAAGTGTTAGCTAATAAATTAGCTAAGTAAGATAACACGAATTTGAAAACATTTGCCAATTCATAATATATTAACAAAGTCATCTTTTAATGTTAATATCACATACAATCATAACATATCATAACATAACACATTAGGATCATCGTATTCCTAATTGTGCCTAGCTTTACTTTCTTTATCTTTCTTTCTTTTCTTTATTTCTTTGCCTAGGCTAAGTGACTTATGCCACTTACATAGGGATGTGGGGTTGTGTGTAGGCGGTCATAGACCATACATGGAGTCCTCACACCCGACATGATGGGTAAACCATAAGGTGGTCCATCGACGTCGTTAAGGAAAGACAAAGTCATTTCCAACTGAATAAACCGTTTATACCTTTACGCATTGGTGGTTAGTTACTCCACCCGGAATACTCAAACGTAACTATGCCACGAGAGGTATCATGATTCCCAAACCACGTGACCACGTACGCACCAGCCCCGAGGAGCTAGCACGGGTTAAGCTTAACACAAGACTTTACATAATGCTCGAGACTTTTATCTTTGTATTAGTTTAGGTTACACTTTCACCTAAGCTAATCACATAACATCTTTTACTTTCGGGCCCTTAACGTGCACGTGAACATGGCAATCCTAATCAAAGGACTAGTGACTAGGTGATCAAGCCACACATGCAATAGCATAACATTTCATCATTTCATAGTTACATAACATAATCATCTCATCATTTCATACGTATATACTTACCTCATACATTTGCAACTTGTATAAACATGTTATACATCATAAACAGTAAGTATAATGTCCCTTTGCAACCTCCCATAGTCACCCATAAACATAAAACGTGCATTCGTATTCAATTGGAAGGTTTAACTTATGAAAACGTGTTTTGTTGTACCAACAGGTGACAAAAGATGTTATCTTACCTTGGTACAGCTTACCAACCAGTTACAAGTGTCTTACGGTGCTTGCTAAGTGCTCTCGACTACCTATAATGAGTATAAGATCATTCTATAAGCTAAACGAAACTTAAGTACTAAACTGGACCTATCTGTGCGCCGAATGGAAATCATGTGCGCCGCACAAAACATCATTTGACAATTTGTGTGCCGCATGGAATGTTTGTGCACCGCACAAATCAACCAAATTTGTCACAGAAACTAACCAATTTTCTGAGTAAACCACATATACGCGGCACAGATCCCTTGTGCGCCGCATATCGGGCTCCCTTCAGGATTTTACTTTTCAAAATTTGCTTTTATGCGCCGCACAAAAGGCTTGTGCGCCGCATAACACCCAGTTCGACCAAAATCCAACTTTTTAATCTTTAAATCGAATCCCATACGAACACCAAGCATTAATTCGACCTGGAGACATAGAATTAATCCTTTTGACAATACTTTTACTGACTTAAATTCATCAATCAAATCTTTAATCCTTTAAAACATGAATCAATCATTCAATCACCCGAATAATCATGAAATCGGTAAACGTTTATTCAAATAACCCAACCCAAACCCCATGGCCTGGATTGAATACTCAACTATGACTCATAAGATCAGATTTCAGAGATAATATTACCTATATTACCTGTAGATGACTTAGGGGATTCAAGATCTAATCACAATTTGATCGAAACGGCACAAAACGATTGAATCTTGAGGGAAACTTGTCTTGGGATAAGAGGGGGATCGGCTGGGATTTCTCACACACACAAATATCAGATTTTGTGACAATTAGGGTTGCCTAATTGCCCCCTAATCCCTGGCCATCCAACTTTAAACTTACACTTAGGACCCCTCAACTCTTCAACTTAACGTTCTTAGCTTAACTTTCTACCGGGAGTCTTAACATACTAACAAGCACCTTATTACTTAACTTTACTTTCGTTAATCATCATATTAACCATTTCATAATAAACACCTAAGCATTTAATCACATAATCCCATATAGGGCACATAAACATAACGGACCTAACGTTAACTAACGGAAAGTCAAATAGTCAAACATAAAACGTTTGGGATGTTACATGGTAGCTTAATTTCACCCACAATATATTTGGTCTCGCCACTGAATCCGATTAGTGGTGACGCCTTACCAATAATATTATCTTCAGAAATGTCTGTTAGGTCCAGATTTACTGGACTCGCTCCAGACTCGACTACTGGAGCCTTACTGAAGATCTGTCCAGAAATGATATTTACTGGACCTACCCCAGACTTGGAAACTGGAGTCCCTCTGAAGATTTGTTCAGAAATAATGGAAGACCAGTGAGCAAATACTTGTATAGGAAATCTGGAGTATTCCAGATTAGCTCACTGGACTTCACCCCAGTCCAGATCTATTCTACTGAAGACATTCTTACTGAAATCAAAGACTGAAGTCAGAATAAAGAAGACTGACAAATGGCGGAGTCCACAGGAAGTCTTACCAGATCTGAACACTGGAGGTTTGTCAGTGTTCTAGACCTTACAAGTCTAAACACTGATATCGAGGAATTGACTTTTTGCCTTTACACACTTTCCAAAGAACATTCCACTTGTTCTTTACTAAAGTATATACGTGTGTAAAGGTGGTTGGTTAAAAGGATAATAAGTCATTTGATGTGACTTTATCTTTGTACCTTAACCAATGCATTTAATGATCTTGTCGGTTCATTAAATACATGCAACCATATTTGTACGGCACAAATTCACCGGTGAATTTGTTTGCCTGTAAATACAAAGTCATTTCTTCGTTAAAATTACTTTTAGCATTAAAGGTGAATTTGTCTAAATACTCTCAATCTTAAACAGGGATACTTCACAACTTTAAGTATCTCGATCAAAAGAGTTATTTGGCAAATATAGATCATTTGTAATTCATAGGTTGTTAGGATACTTACATACTTGTATTATCTTGATTCCGCACAACCTTGTATTTTATTTAACATCATAAATAAAATACACTTGAAAATATTACATTGTGTTCCACCTTTATTTTAATGCTTTTAGTCTTGTATTACTTTGTTTATATACTTGCATTTATATTCATGTAATACTAGTCCAATCTAGTGCTTATTAGACTTGTTGTATTTTACACTTTGGGTTAACCATCTAGAGAGTTTGGGACTCACAATTGGTATCAGAGCAGAAGGCTAAACATTGCCTAGATCTACTTCTTTGATGGCCACCCCTGAAAATACACAAGGAAATTTTAATTTTGGTCCTGATCCTAATGTTAATGTTAATGATCAAAATAATGAACCACCTGTTAACACTAATCCACCACCTCCTCCTCCTACTCCTGCTTCTCCACATGTGCATGTCCACTATTCAAATAATCCTGTTCCTAAATTCAGTGGGAATAGCGATGAATTTGGTACGTGGAAGGCTAGGATGATATTGCATATCACTGGTATTGAGAGAAACATGATGAAAATCTTAAATGAAGGACCTTATGTCCCCACATCACTTCTCAATGCTCTTCTTGATCCTACTGGTTCAAGAAGAGGTCGGGAAAAGAGGGAGGAACATTGGTCTGAAGAGGAGAGGATATTGGTAAATCTAGATACCCTTCTCAAAAACATGATCCTCGGGGCTGTTCCTGAAACCCTAATTCCCACACTAGTTCTTTTTCCCAGTGCTAAAACCATGTGGGATGAACTATTGATCCAGCATGAAGGAGGAGATGACACCATTGTCGCCAGAAAAATCTCCTTAAACAAGAGGTATGAGTCATTTTTTGCTCAGCCCAATGAGTCTCTCACTGGTACTTACACCAGATTTATGAGTATCATAAACCAGTTGAGAGGTCTTGGAGTTGAAAAAGACAAGGATATACTTCTGGAAAAATTTTGTGATATTCTGCCCACCAAATGGTCTCACATGATCCTGGTCTTACGACAAGGTAAAACTCTGCACACACACACTCTTTCAACTTTATATGGAGCTTTCAGATACACTGAGGAAAATCAAGCTCAGAGAGTTGTGGCAGAACAAGATGCTTATAACCATGCCTCCAGTAGTCCTATTGTGGTTAGTCATACTGAACCACAAAGTACATCACTGATATCTTATGAGAATGTATTTTCTATGAAGAAGATGGTGTCTGAACTCATGGATTCTGGAGAAGCTAGTCAAATCTCTCCAGATTGTGATGAATCTGAAAATGATGACCTGGTTGCTATGATTGCTAAAATGTTTAACCGTTTCAAAGCAAGAGCAAATCGGCCATTTGGACAATTTGCATCCAGTTCTTCAACTGATAAGACCAATCTGACATGCTTTAAGTGTGGCAGAACAAGATGCTTATAACCATGCCTCCAGTAGTCCTATTGTGGTTAGTCATACTGAACCACAAAGTACATCACTGATATCTTATGAGAATGTATTTTCTATGAAGAAGATGGTGTCTGAACTCATGGATTCTGGAGAAGCTAGTCAAATCTCTCCAGATTGTGATGAATCTGAAAATGATGACCTGGTTGCTATGATTGCTAAAATGTTTAACCGTTTCAAAGCAAGAGCAAATCGGCCATTTGGACAATTTGCATCCAGTTCTTCAACTGATAAGACCAATCTGACATGCTTTAAGTGTGGCAGAAAAGATCATTTCATGAAAGATTGCAAGTCCAGTCAGTTTGTATCCCAACCTGGTCCTTTTTCTTCTAATAAAAAGCCTGATGATAGCTATAAATCTAAATACAAAAAGCTTAAGGCTCAGATTGCTCTCATGGCACAACAAATGGAAAATAATAATAAATGCATGATTGCAACAACTGAAGAGAAGTGGGTTCCTTCTGATGACTCATCTGCTGATGAAGAAGAAGAAAGAGATTGATGTTACATGGCTCTGGCAGACAAAGAGCACCTGGTGAAGGAAGATGTCACATCTGGACGATGGGTGGACATTGTTATCAAAAAGGTTAGTGATTATGATACTGAAACTGACCAAGAATTAAAATTGGACATCGCTGAAGCTCTTAATTCTGATTTAATATTTGTTGAAACTGTTAGATCTGACTGTGTAAATGGTCTAGAAACAGATTTTTCTGAAATAACTGTTTTAAAATCAAAATTAAAGAAACTTCAAGACATTGAACTGGCATTTCAAGCCCAGGTTCTGGTAACTGAACAATTGATTCAAGAAAAACAAGATCTTGAGATCATTTTAGAGAAAGAAAAACTGGTGATTAAATCATGGCTTGAAACCAGAAAGCCATATGATGCTGGAGTAAATCAATTTCCCACTCAAAAACGTGCTTATTTAGATGGAAATACTCATGTTGCATCATTAATACCAGTAATTGATCGGCTACCAGAGGGATTCAGGCCCATTACTGTTTATGATGAGCCTGTAACTCCCAAGGCCAATATTTTCCCAGTTCAATCCCAGAGGTTAAGACTGGAGCATTCCAGATGACTGCTCCAGTTAAAAAGGTTAATCGGAATAAACCTTTGCCTCAGACCATCCCCTACCTAAGCCTAGAACTGGAAAGGCTCAGGTTTCATCTGATGAAAATGTTTTGTCAAGGTTAGAGAGCCAGTTTCAACTACTGACTCGTCAATTTCAAAGTTTTAATGCAAGATTAAACTTTATTGAGGGTACTTCATCTGGCCCTAGACAAAATACCAAACCTTTTTCCAAGAAAGATAAATATATTTCTCCAGTTGAGAAAAAGAAAAAGGTTTCAAAACTATCAACCCAGTGGTCTTTTCAACTAAGACTACTGTTGAAGAAAGTGAACTAAACCAGATTGCTCCAGGGACCTATAAGGGAGGGTCCAGTGAACCCATCAGTCGATGGGTTCCCAAATCTAACTGATAATATCTGGTGGATGTGCAGGGCGATTGAAAGAAATATATCTGGTATCTTGACAGTGCAGCTGGCAGGACGATGACCGGATGTAAGACCCTGCTGGAGAATTCATCATTTTTGATGGACCCTCCATTACTTTTGGAAATGATGGTTGTGGAAAAACTGAGGGATACGGTGTTCTGAACAACGGACAAGTCAAGTTCAGCCGAGTTGCATTTGTGAATGGTTTGCAATATAACCTGATCAGTGTAAGTCAACTGTGTGATGATGGGTCTTCAGGAACAAGGTAGATGAAGATGGCCACGTAACCAGAAACAAGGCCAGACTGGTAGCACAAGGTTACTGCCAGTCAGATGTCGATTTTGATGAATCATTTGATCCAGTGGCTAGACTTAAAGCGATCAGAATATTTTTTGCATTCGTTGCTCATCATCAGTTCAAGGTCTACCAGATGGATGTAAAGAGTGCATTTTTGAATGGAAAACTTGAAGAAGAAGTTTATGTCAGACAACCACCAGGTTTCGTTGATGAAAAGCATCCACATTGGGTATATCGTCTGGACAAAGCGCTTTATGGCCTCAGACAAGCCCCACGTGCCTGGTATGATACTCTGACTAAACATTTATTGAAAAATGGTTTCAAAAGAGGTGCAATTGACAATACCTTATTTATTCTTCATGAAAAAGGTAATCAATCTGTTGATGGTACAAATTTATGTTGATGATATTATTTTTGGCTCTACTGATGATAAAATGTGCAAGAAATTTTCGAAAATAATGTCGACTAAATATGAAATGAGTTTAATGGGTGAATTAACATATTTTCTTGGACTCCAGATTAAACAGACCAGAGATGGTATTTTTATTAATCAGGAAAAATATGTTAGAGATCTTTTAAAGAAATATGATATGAGCTCTTCACCATCTAAACCCACTCCAATTTCTGCACCATTAACACTGGACTCAGATCCAGATGGTAAACCAGTGAACACCACTGTCTATAGAGGTATGGTTGGTT
This sequence comes from Erigeron breviscapus, assembly GCA_034093135.1. Classification (NCBI taxonomy): domain Eukaryota; kingdom Viridiplantae; phylum Streptophyta; class Magnoliopsida; order Asterales; family Asteraceae; genus Erigeron; species Erigeron breviscapus. The sequence goes on along the minus strand of CM067171.1, from coordinate 86,807,152 downwards.
CACTGATGTATTTAACTGCCAGTAGACCAGATATTATGTTTTCAACATGTTTATGTGCCAGATATCAATCTAATCCAAAAGACTCTCATATGCTTGCTGTAAAGCGTATACTGAAGTACCTTAAGGGTGTCTCCAGTTTGGGTCTTTGGTATCCCAAAGGCTCAGGCATGGATCTAATGGGTTATTCAAATTCAGATCATGCAGGTTGTAAGATAGACAGGAAATCCACTAATGGTGGATGTCATTTCCTTGGTGGCAAACTGGTCAGTTGGACCAGTAAAAAGCAAACTTCAGTTTCATTGTCCACTGCTGAAGCCGAATACGTGTCTGCAGCCAGTTGTTGTGCTCAGATACTCTGGATGAAGAACCAGTTGCTTGATTATGGTATTAAGTATTCAAAGACCCCAATCTTTTGTGATAATACCAGTGCCATAGCTATCTCGAACAATCCAGTCATGCACTCAAAGACGAAGCACATTGATCTCAGGTATCACTTCATTCGTGATAATATTGTGAAAGGCAACATTGAACTCCATTTTATTCCCACTGACAAACAACTCGCTGATATTTTTACTAAACCTCTGGATGTTAAAACTTTTGAATATCTTGTTGGTGAGTTGGGAATGTTAAACCCTTAAATCTGGAACCTTGGTATTGAACGCCTATGTGTACTATCAGGGATCCTTGATTTAAAGATTTATAAATCTATGACTGTTTAGATATCGAACTCCTTAGTGTACTATCTTTGCATTAATAGATTTCTAGATCAACATTCCAGGGGGAAAGACTTTGAAAGATATATTTTTGTTCTTAAAAATGTTTTAAGTTCAGGGGGAATTTATTAATTTATTTTCTCACTGGACAAATTTTTCCAGAAAATATTACTGGTACCTTGTAAATGTGTCCCTCTCACTGGTAATTAGATAGGTTGAAGTGCATGTTTGAGGTGATTTTTGTCTCCTTGTAAATGTGTCCCTCTCATTTGTCTGTATTAGTTGACGTGCATGTTTGAGGTTACCAGTCTCTTTCAAATGGTTTTCACTGGTACTTTACTGGAGTGTCCCTCCAGTATACCATCAGTACATATTTCACTGGCCTAATCCACCAGTGATACTGGAGTGTCCAGTCAACCTCCAGATGCACTGAAATGAGTCATAATATTTTATACTTGGTCATTGTGCGTGCCACGTATGCAAAATCTTTTAAAAGATATTTATCCTGATATCTATCTTATTATCCTACGTGGCATGTCATTTTTTCAAAGAAATGGTGGTATTTTTACCTTGGGAAGACAAAAAATGCAAGTTGTTACTGTTTGTGGGCTGTAAACCATCACACAAAAAGTGCAAGTTGTTCTGATCCGCCAGAAATAGTGTTAATTACTCTTGCATCTGGAGGTGGAGAATCTGCTTTTTGAGTCGAATTAGGCCTTGCAAATTCTATGCCTTCAACATCCTTAGCCTTCTTCCTTCCAATGAGCTCTTTAAGATAACCTTTGGCCAGAAGAATGGAAATCTCCCTTCTTAACATTTTGCAATCTTCAGTAAGATGGCCAAAGTCTTCATGATATGCACACCATTGACTGGGATCCTTCTTTTTGTAATAAGAATCATTCTTCTTTTGTGGCCATCTCACTTTGTCTCCAAGATCTCTAAGTGCCATTATAATGCCAGGTGTTGATACTGAGAAGCAGTATGTTGAAAGGGCAGGATATTCGACCCTATCATCTTCTTCGACTGCATTCACTTGATTGTCAACATGTATTGTGTAGGGCTTATTTCTTGGCTTATATACTGGAGTTTCTGCTTTCCTATTTGGACGATCATATGATAAAGCTTCCAGTTTTGAAGACGTCAGCTCATTTTCTTCAAGCCTTATAAATCTTGCAGCCCTTGCTTTGGCTTCATCGAGATTTTTGCATGGTGTCATTATAAGATCTTCTTGAAATTTAGATCCTTTATGGAGACCCCTCTGCAAAGCTTGTATAGCAGTCAACATATCTAATTTAGGAATATTAAGAGATTTTTTTGTAAATCTAGTCATAAAATCCCTAAGTGATTCATGTGGTTTTTGAGTAATTTTATAAAGATCATCAGTCAATTTTTCAAAGGTTCTACTGCATGAGAACTGACTATAAAATAAATTAGTTAAATCAGCAAAAGAATTGATAGATAGAGGAGGCAAACTCTGCAGCCATTTTAAGGCTGATCCTGAAAGTGTAGATCCAAAGCTCCTACATAAGCAGGCTTCCTTCAGATTGGATGGAACAGGCACAGTTTCCATTTTTTCCAAATATAATGCAATATGCTCTTGAGGATCAGTAGTTCCATCATATGGCTTCATATTTGGAACCTGGAACTTCTTTGGGATCTCTACATTCGCGATCCTATCACCATATCTATTAATAAGATAGGATGCAGGGTTGACCTCTGGAATTGGATTGCAGAATCCAGGAACACTAGAGATCATATCTTTAATCCTCTGAAACTCTCTTGCGATATATTCGTTTGGTCCTTGTCCCTACGATGAGTTAGTAAAAGCAAATGATCCATTATAATTATTAGAATTGTGTAAACCTGCGCCCATAGTGGCAGATGTCCCAGCAGCATGAGTATTTTGAGGAATGTTGCTCCCAAAATTCTGAGTTGCAGTTGGGAATGACGTATTAAACGGCGCAGATCCAGGTGCTGCAGATGCTCCTGGAGTTGAAAATAAATTCCTTGGGGTTATTGGAGGTCCATTTTCTGTAATCCTGGACTCCAAAATCCTAAATTGAGTCTGATTAAATTCTTGATTGGCTGCAACAGTATTGGTAAGTTTCTGCATAATAGCAAACAAATTAGGAACTTCTTCATGATCAAGATTTCGTCCCGGTTGTCCAGCATTTATTTGAGGCGAATTTCCAGCTGGTGTGTCGCCAACGATGTGGAATTCGTTACTTCGATCAGCTGGTTCTTTGTCTTTGCTTTGATTCGGAATTCGAGCAGCATTATTCTTGTTCCTTCGATACTTATTATTTTCTGGAGGAGGAGGCATCATAGAAGAAAAAACAGCAGGAGTGTTTTGTGAAGAATTAGTTGGTTGAGTCGATATTATCGTAATTAATTTCGAAAAATTGGTTTTGATAAAAAATCAAAAGAACTTTTAATCAATCGAAAGCACCTTTTGCCCCACGGTGGGCGCCAAATTGTTTTGGTCAAAAATTACCTAAGATAATCTATGTTGAAGACTTAGATCAATAATGTAACCAAACTTTCATTCGTGAGGTTAAGGGCTTGTAAAATATGTTTGAGATTCAAAGATGCGTTTAGTAAAAGGATTTAAAGAACGATTATGTCGACTAAACAAGAAATAAAGGTGTAAAGCAATGATAATCAGAATAATAAGTATCGAAATAAATGAAATTACGATAAATAATGCTAATCAAAGTAAATAATGCGTTAAAAGTAAAGAGTAAAGAGCAAGAACACCGAGATTTGTTATCGAGGAAAAGCCCTTAATCCTTAAGGATTGCCGGCATAAAAATCCCGGGAGGAAGCAATCGTCCCTGCCTTTGTTCTCTTATTAATGATTGTTAAATGTTTACAAATGATGGAATTCGGTTGATCGATGTATCTAAGTGTAAAGTAATAAGAGCAGTGTGTGTGAATACAAGTGTATAGTGAGCAGTATGTAAGTGATAGATAGGATGCCTATGATCGATCAGCCTCATTCTTTATATAGACCTAAGATCTAACTAATTATGCGAGATTGTAGGGATCTTCCAGGTCTTCAGTAGTCGAACGTTAGTGCGTATCTTGACCAGTCAAGTGAACGTTGTAGTTCTTCTCCTCGTGCTGAATTTAACTTGAAGTCCGATTATCTTGGCAGACTAAGTCTTCATTGCGTGTTGAAGAATAATCTCATGTGTGAAATCCTCTTTCTACCGTTGGAAATATTTTCCTTAGCTTTATTCTGAAATCTGCATACTTATCTCACATGGAAATGATAATAATATTTGAAACATAACGTTAGCAAAGTATTAACAAGTAATCAGAATATTCTCCTACGTCAAGATCCTGGGCTGTCAAGATCTTGGACCTTCAGAATATTGACACCTGAAATTTCACCCATAACAATTGTCCCTAAAGTTATTTTAATAAAATCTATTTTGTTGAAATAACTTTGAATCTTCTAGAGAAAACTTTGACCGGAGTCAATTAGTAAATTTTGAAACCATCTTAAAAATAAGACGCGTGTAAGTAGGATAACCAAGAGTCTTGATTTGATAGGTAACTACTTTACGGTTCATTTCCACCTTTTTACCCCTATATATAAGGCCACAATTTCTCTCTTCAAAAATCACAAATAATTTTCGTTTTCCTTATGCTTAGAAAATTACAAATAATCTTTTCGATTTTGATTAATTCTCATAACATTACAATGTCAGAGGTCACAAGTGGTGAATCTCATCTTCAAATCCAAGATCCTCCAAGAGTTGATTGGGGGGTCAACAAATCTGAGAAGAGACTTCTTCATGTATGATAAAATTTTAAGTTTATTTTTATTTTATAAAAAACTGACTTTCATCTTTTTCTACAGTGCTTCTCCCAGATGCGATACGCACACATGGAAGTCGCGAGGATTAAGGATGAAGAACTGAAGAGCCAGAATCAATACATTCAATGGCTTCTCGAGTCAAGGAAAGCTCAAGCGTCAAGGATAAAGGAGTTAGAAGCAGAGTTGGCTAAAACTAAAGAAGAACTTCAAACGGCGAAAGTGGATTCGGACCTCATGCCCAGCAAGGCTGGAGGTCCTTTTCTACCTTTGATAAAACCTGAAAGCAGCCTCTCTACATTTTGTAAGAGTAAGACTGTCTACATATCAACCTCCCCCATACACCGTCGAAGACGGTTTTGGGACCCAAAACTCATGGAAGACGGCATTGGAAGTTACTTTACTTGTTAAAATGATAATCTTATTCTCTTAGTCTTAGATAATTGTACTTTGTTGAATACTTATTGTTTGGTTAAGTGTTGTTATAGGTTGGATGATAGATGAAAGCTGTTAAGAGTTTGAGGGACTGAAGCTGTGCATTCTGGAACATAAAGGACTAAAGCTGGATATAGAGAAGAAGTTTGGCTGTGTATAAATACACACTTATAACCCATTTAGGGTTATGATCTGGCATTATTCATTCGTTTCCTTCTCTTTGTTTCTCTCAATATAGATACATATATTTCATATATCTATATCAATTATATTGATATAGATTGTTAGATTTGGTTATATTTGTAATAGAACATTCAACAGTTTAAGTTGAGTGAATCACAACTGAATAGCAGGGGTGATTTTGTGTTGGTTTGATTATCTGCTTGAGATCAGATTCAAGTTTGGTAGATTAATTGAAATTAATCTATAGATTCTGTTTTTGTTCATGATATCAGAGAGGGTTTATTGAAGATTATCATGTTTAATCGAATTAATTCTTTATAATAATAAATCTAGGGTTTCGAGATCTCCGAGTTAGGGTTTCGCCTATTTTGGGGATTTTGTGTTTAGATCTGATTATTGATAACGGCGTATGATCACTTGATCACCGTTTCATCTTTTAGATCCGATTGTGGTTGAAAACCCTAATTTGAAGAAATTAGGGTTAGGGTTTTGGCTATTCATCGACTAAGTGAATTGATTGAATAGTACTGCGGTTACTGCTTGATTCTGCTATTCATCGACTAAGAGAATCGATTGAATAGTAGAGTTCTTCTCTGCATATTTCATCTGATAGCACTGTTTGTCTTCTTCTTCCTTTCTCTTAGATTATTTGTTGTTTATAAAAAAATAAATTGTTTTCATCTTATTCTCACTCAAAACAACTGTGCTAAACTTGACTTGCTTCCTTGAGAGGTTAGGAATCCTGTCCCTGGCACTTTTGGGAGAATAAGTTCTATTTTCAAACTTATATATATAATTTTTTTTTAATGAGTGTTTTTTCTTTCTCATTTGTTCTTGATTGTTGTTATTTGTTTATTATTGTTCTGTGGCTGTTAGTTGTTTAAGTGTTACTTGTGTTTTTGTAAATTGAGATTAACTGCTATTTGATTTGTGATTGATGTAGATGCAGATTTGTGTGACAGTAGAAACGTAGATTTGATTAACGTTTTTGTTCTTAGGAATATCTGTGTAATCGTTTAAATAATAAGTCGTTAGGACTTACGTTTGTATTTAATGATTACGTTTGAACTTCAATATAAGATCAAGTTATGGTTTTGTTATGTTTGTGTGTTATATAATTGTTTTGCAGGTACAAGAATGTAGAGCCAAGGTTTATAAGTGTCGTAGAACACTTAAACGATGGCTGAACGTTATGTACAAGCGAAATAAGAAATCCAAGAAACACGTCCTCGTGCTGACGTCAGCGTGAAGACAAGGCTGTTTGGTGGATCGGGCCTTAGCCACTTCGTGTGAAGCCCAAGCCCACACGAACACAAACCCTATTAGTATAAATACATGCTAATTTTCGTGATTAGCAACGAATTAAGAACTTAGAAGTCGAATTGTTGCTCGTGTGACCTCCTACACGAACTAGCACTTCGTGTGAAGCCCAAGCCCACACGAACACAAACCCTATTAGTATAAATACATGCTAATTTTCGTGATTAGCAACGAATTAAGAACTTAGAAGTCGAATTGTTGCTCGTGTGACCTCCTACACGAACTAGCACTTCGTGTGAAGCCCAAGCCCACACGAACACAAACCCTATTAGTATAAATACATGCTAATTTTCGTGATTAGCAACGAATTAAGAACTTAGAAGTCGAATTGTTGCTCGTGTGACCTCCTACACGAACTAGCACTTCGTGTGAAGCCCAAGCCCACACGAACACAAACCCTATTAGTATAAATACATGCTAATTTTCGTGATTAGCAACGAATTAAGAACTTAGAAGTCGAATTGTTGCTCGTGTGACCTCCTACACGAACTAGCACTTCGTGTGAAGCCCAAGCCCACACGAACACAAACCCTATTAGTATAAATACATGCTAATTTTCGTGATTAGCAACGAATTAAGAACTTAGAAGTCGAATTGTTGCTCGTGTGACCTCCTACACGAACTAGCACTTCGTGTGAAGCCCAAGCCCACACGAACACAAACCCTATTAGTATAAATACATGCTAATTTTCGTGATTAGCAACGAATTAAGAACTTAGAAGTCGAATTGTTGCTCGTGTGACCTCGTGCTTACGTCAGCACGAGGTGATTCTTGTTCGTGTGCTTACATCAGCACAAACTGCTCTTCGTGGTTCATATCGTGCCAGGTGTCCTTCATGTGTCACTTCGTGTCACGTGTCCTTCATGTGATCTCGTGCCACGTCAGCACGAACTCAGTGTCTTCGTGTGCTTTACTTCGTGCCACATCAACACGAACACGTGTGCTACAATAACTCTTTTTGTTTAACGATTCAAAATGACTACTGTACCTGCTGCCGGAAACTCTCCTAATGCCACACTTATCAATCAACTTATCATGCACGATCATGAGGTTGGTCGTGGAAACACACCTCCAAAGCTTTTCCGTATGGAGAATTATTGGATGTGGAAAAGACGATTTGAAGATTATGTTCGTCTGAATGATATTGATATGTGGGTGGTGATAACTCAAGGTTTTGATTGGCCAACTTATGAGAAAAATGGCGTAATTGGTAGATATACTTATACTGATATGCCAGATGATGAAAAGAAGAAATACGTGGTGGAAGGAAAGGCTCTTTCAACTCTTACTATGGCCTTACCACAAGAAAGTGTACATTTGTTCAAAAAGTACACTACTTCAAAGGATTTGTGGGACGCTCTAGGAAAGTACTGTGAGGGCGATGCTACTTTGAAGAGAAATCGTATTGAACTTCTTAAATGTCAGTATGAGGCCTTTAATGGACTGAAATGAGAATCTCTTGATGAGATAATTGCTCGATTCAGTCATCTGACAACTGAGTTATCGTATTTTGAGGTTGTCTATCCTCAGACTGAGTTAGTAGATAAGTTTTTGGACTCACTACCAAAAATGTGGACTGAATATTTTTATCACCTTCAAGATGACAAGGAATACAGTTCATGGGATTTTGAAACAGTAGTCTCCAAACTTAAGAATAGAGAAATGAAGAGAAGAATCAAGGATACTCATGCGGATTTTACTCAAGATCCATCTTTATATCATGCTTCTTCAGTTCATTTGGCAAGTACTAGCTCGGGAACTAATGCATTTCTAAGTGGTGTTGAAGCTACACCAATAGTTGATGCAAATGGAATTGCAGGTTATGTTGCTTATGACAATTCCACAACTAATGTTAAGAGCAATACTCAGTCATATCATTCCATGCCAATGAGTATGAGCTCTGCAGAGGGAAGAATGAATCTCTACTCAGCCTTCTGTTCGGCTCATGAAGCTTATATTGGTGGAAAGGTTACTGATCCTGCATTGATTGATGATGATTACAATCAGATAGATCCTGATGATTTAGAAGAAATGGATCTACAATGGCAGCTTGCAATGTTAACTATTAAAGTCAGAAGATTTTCTCAGAGAACTGGAAGATTTTTGGGTAATGGCACAAAAGGTTTTGACAAATCCAAGGTGAAATGTTATAATTGCGATGGATTTGGTCACTTTGCAAGAGAGTGTCAACGTCCAAAGAGGACTGATAATACCATTGCTGGTAGACAAAACTACAATCAAGGCGGTATTACTCCACCCAATTACCAGAAAACTCAAGCAATGATTACTTTTCCCGCTACTCCTCAACAACAAGGTTCTCCTCAGCTTCTGGAGTCCAAGGCTGTTGTTGTTCAAAATCCAGATGGTACTTATCAGTGGGATACACAATCTGAAGATACTTCAAATCATGCATTTTTAGTTGAGATTTATGATGACTATGCGCATGTTGCAAATGAAGTTGCTGAAACAATTGATTATGCTGTATACACTAGTGAAGAGAGAGCATCTGAGATAGTTAAGCAGAATATGAAGAAGGTTGCTGAGATAGTGAGATCTGAGAGTGAACCTATGACAGCTGTTAAAGCTACTGAAGGAAATACTGAGTCATCTAAACCAGTTGATGACGTTGTCGAGAAGAGCATTGAAGATCAGATGAAAGAATTTGTGATACCTGAAGGTATGAAAACTGAAGATTTTGTTGCATACATGGCAGACTGCAAGGCTGCAGATCAGAAGGTATCATGTTCTTTGCTTTCAATTGTAAATGTTTGCAAAATGGTGTCTGGATTGAAACTTGAGGTGTCTAATCTAAGTGAAACTGTAGCTAACTTAAACACTCAAAATGATATTCTTAAGAAGGAAAGTAAATTGTCTAAAGATTCTGATTTATTTCTACAAAAAGATCACCAAAAAGAGATAGAGACTGAATTAGATTTTGATCCTGGTGAAGTTGTATACTATACTCTGAAAGACTGTGATACAGTATTCTTTGACAGAGAAGTATCTATAACTAGGATTCAACCTAAATCTAAAATTGATAAAGTTTGGTGTGTAGAAAATAAAGAAGAATGGTTAGAAGAACAAATTCCATATAAGAATAGACATTTTGCTCCACGAAAGCCTGTAAAGACCATGAAAGAAGCAATTTAAACACTAGATGCAATTGCTGAAATGAAGGCTTATGGAATACCAGTCCCTGAAATAGCATATGATCACCCTAAAAGAAAACAGGATAAATTATGTTATACTTGTCATGATAAGGGTCATATAGCTAGTAAGTGTCCACTTAAGACTTCCAAGGATCCTAAAAAGAATCTTCAGTCAAGTCTAAGGACACATTTGGATCTCATAAGATTAATGGGAAAGGTAGATTAGTTGATCAAGTTAGTTCTAGCCAGTTTATGAGTGCATATAAAAGAGAATATTATGAGGACTACGCTAAGCGGCATCCAAATGATATAAATGCACAGAACTATGTCAAATTTCTTAGATCCATATCTTATGGTTGTTCTAATAGTTCTAGTCAGGTTAATGAACATAGAAAACAATCTCAAAAGTTGAGGAATTCAACACCTCAATCTAGGAGTATCTCACCTAGAGAAGATAGATCTAAGACCCCCAAACGACAGGGACATTCACAAAATGATACAAATTGTATTCATGAAGGTGGAAGTCCGAGTCGATCTCATACACCTCATAAGAGTAATTCACCGAGGAATAAGCAAGTTCAACAGAATTGGTCACCTCCTCGTAGAAATGGAAATGCTTCCAAGTTCTATGATCGATTAGAAACTCCTCCTAGGTTTGGTCCACATTCATCTAAGAATTCTCCTCCTAAGGCTCGTTTCATTTCTCCATCTAAAAGAAAATCGATGACACCATCTACATCCAAGGCTCCAACTGAGAGCGATGGATATTGGACCGAATTAATTTTGAGAGATGAATTCGGCAAACCTAAACCTCAAAAGGTTTGGGTACCCCTCAGAAATTAATATTAATTTGTGTTCATTGTGCAGAGAGAACCAAGGAAGCCTATCAGTCTTTGGTATGTTGACAGTGGATGCTCTCGGCACATGACAGGGGACAAGAAATTGTTGTCCAACTATGTAGATATTAATGGTTCTTATGTTAGTTTCGTTGGTCCTAAGGGCGGCAATATCTCAGGCCAAGGTGATGTTGTCAATGGGAAAATTACATTGGAAAAAGTCAATTATGTGGAACAACTATCTCATAATCTCATGAGTGTTTCTCAGATTTGTGACAGAGGGAATCGTGTCCATTTTACTGAGAAGGAAGCACTTATTTTGAAACCGGGGTATGTTATTCCTGAAGACTGGATCTTATTGAAAGCTCATAGGAAGAAAGACATCTATGGCCTTATGTTAGGTGTTGATGATTCGAATGAGCCAATTTGCTTATTAACAAAAGCAAATGAATCTGAATCTTTGTTATGGCATAGAAGAATAGGACATATTCATTTCCGAAAGATGAATGATATTGTCAAACATGGTTTGGTTGAAGGTGTTCCATTGAAAAGGTTTGAGATGGAAGATAAATGTGTACCTTGTCTGAAAGGTAAGCAGCAGAAGTCTTCACATAAACCAAAGATTGAAAGTTCTATTGCCAACCCATTTGAATTACTTCACATGGACTTGTTTGGTCCTGTGAATGTAAGAAGTATAGGTGGGATGTACTATTGTTTGGTGGTTACTGATGATTACTCGAGATTCTCATGGGTATTCTTTCTTCAAACGAAAGATGAAACTCCACAGATTTTGATAAATTTCTTTGTCAAAACTGAAAATATTTATGGAGTGCGTGTTAAGAGAATTAGGAGTGATAACGGAACTGAATTCAAAATTAAAATGTTGGAAGTCTTCTGTATGTCCAAGGGAATCCAACATCAATTCAGTGCACCGTATGAACCACAACAAAATGGAGTTGCTGAAAGAAAGAATAGGACTCTAATCGAAACAGCCAGAACAATGCTTGCTGATTCAGGGCTTCCTACTATGTTTTGGGCAGAAGCAGTAAATACAGCATGTCATATTCTAAATCGGGTTTTGGTAGTTAAGCGTCATAATAAGACATGTTATGAGCTTCTACATAAGAAGAAACCAAATTTACAGAATGTTGAACCATTTGGTGTTCCGTGTACCTTCTTGAAATATCTTCCTCAGTCAAAGTTTGATCCAAAGGTTGAAGAGGGATTTTTCATGGGTTATAAACCGGGTACTTCAATTCGAAGGGTTTACAATCAACAGACAGGCAAAGTTGACTTAGGTACTAATGTCAAGATTGTCAGTCATAAACCTGCTATTCATTCTGGAACTGGCAAGAATTTCGATTATGATAGTGTGTTTAGTTTGTTACACGGTCCTGCTTCTTATTCAGGTCCTGACAAAGTTGATGAAGTGATCATTTTAAGAGATCATATGGATTATACTCCTACATCTCCTCTTGTTCAAAATGTTGATACTACTCCAATCAAAGTTCAGTCTACTACTGTTGTTGGCGAAAGTAGTAAGAACAATGATATGACATCAGACTTAGATGTTAATGAACCTGAGAACACTACTCCAACCAAAGTTCAGTCTACTACTGTTGTTGGCGAAAGTAGTAAGAACAATGATATGACATCAGACTTAGATGTTAATGAACCTGAGAACACTACTCCAACTACTCCTTTAAGGGTTCCATTGCCAGATGATGATCCTATTTCTGAAGAATCGGAAGATGATTTTAGTTCTCCAGAATTTCAAATTCGTTCGAATTTAGGAGATAATCTAAATGTTGATTCGGTTCCTCAATATTGAATAAATAAGGCTCATCCTGTAGAAAATATTCTTGGTGATGCTTCAGAGCCTGTTCGAACTAGAAATCAGTTAAATAAGGAGATGACTAGTTTATTTTGTGAAGTAAAGGATTCAGGACTAATAACTGAGTGTTTGTATTCCTGTTTCATTTCACAAGAAGAACCTAAGAATATTAAGGCTGCACTTCAAGATCCTTTTTGGGTTGCAGCTATGCAAGAAGAATTAGCTCAATTCGAGAAACTTGGAGTATGGGAGTTAGTAGATGTGCATAGAGGTAAAGAACCAATTGGAACTCGTTGGGTATTCAAATGCAAGCGAGATGACAAAGGGATCGTTACAAGGAATAAGGCACGTTTAGTTGTTCAGGGGTTTGCACAACGAGAAGGATATGACTATAACGAAACTTTTGCGCCAGTTGCCCGGATTGAAGCTATAAGGTTATTTTTAGCCTATACAAGCTTTAAAGGTATAAAGGTGTATCAGTTAGACGTTAAGAGTGCCTTCTTGTATGGTGAAGTTAAAAAGGAAGTGTATGTTTTTCAACCATCGGGGTTTGAAGATCCTAATTATCCAAGACGAGCATATCGACTTCATAAGGCTCTTTATGGATTGCATCAAGCACCCAGAGTGTGGTATGAAAAGTTGTCGACACATTTGTTGACAAATGGTTTTACAAGAGGATCGATAGACAGCACATTGTTTATCAAATGGTGGAAGCAAGATTATTTGATTGTACAAGTTTACGTTGATGATATCATTTTTGGTTCATCTAATGTAAAGATGTGCAAAGAATTTGAAATGAGCATGAAAAAGCAGTTTGAAATGAGTGCTATGGGGGAACTACAATTCTTCCTTGGACTGCAGGTTGATCAGAGGAAAGATGGATTTTTCATTCACCAGTCTAAGTATGTCGATGACATCTTGGAGAGGTTTCAAATGTTAGAATCCAAGACATATGGTACTCCTATTCAGCTAAATCATGGTTTAGGGGTTCTTGATCCTAAAGATATGCCTGTTGATGCAACTTATTATCGTGCTATCATTGGCTCATTGATGTATCTGACAGCTTCGCGACCGGATATTATGTTCGCTGTTTGTCTTTGCGCTAGATTCCAAGCTAGTCCGAAAGAGTCACATTTAGCTGCAGCAAAGTGTATCCTACGTTACTTGAAAGGAAACCAAGGGCTTGGTCTATGGTATCCTATGGGAGGATCGTTTGAGTTTGTTGCATATACTGATTCGGACTTTGGCGGTTGTAACAACGACAGAAAGTCTACAACTGGAGGATGTCAGTTCTTAGGAGGGAGACTTGTATCGTGGCAGTGTAAGAAGCAGACATCGGTTGCTCAGTCTTGATGTGAGGCAGAGTATATGGCTGCTGGTAGCTGTTGTTCCCAGGTATTGTGGATTCAGCAACAACTACGTGACTACGGTATGGATTTTCTTGATACTCCTATTAGAATAGACAATAAGTCAGCTATAGACATTACTAATAACCCTGTCATGCATAAAGTCACCAAACATATTGATATTAGACATCATTTCTTACGTGACTGTGCCCAAAAGAAATTAATTCATTTGGAAAAGGTTATAACTGATGATAATCTAGCTGATTTGTATACTAAAGCATTTGATAAGACTCGCTTTGAAAAGCTGATTCTTCTCAATGGTATGAAGAATGCTGATTCATATTAGATCTCTCAAAGAACTATTTTTGTATATTTTATATTGTGTCTTAGTTAAGTCTGTAAATAGCTAGAGTCATAAAAATACAAAAAGAGTGTCTAGTTTAAGTCTGTATATAATTAGTGTCATAAAAATATAAAAAGTTGAAAAATGAGAAAAACAAAATAAATAAATAAGATAGAGATTTAAGTTGATGCATTCAGATGATTAGAAGTGAGGATACTTTAGCTTTTAAGCCTGCTTAATCGTAATATAACTGCTTAGTTCAGTGATTACAATTTAGGATGTATCGGTAGACACAAAGTACCAAGGTTTCCTTATAATCCGAACTTAATTTATACAATGTCCTTGTGGGAAACGTATTCAGATATATGACTGAGAATGCTTGTTCTTAAAATAGACAAGTCCTTTAAATCTTATGAAAGATCTTGCATTATAGTTATGTATATTTGGTCTTTAAAAAGAAGGTCTCGGGTACATATATGTGTATGTATTGCTTTTTCGGATGTATATTTGTGACAAGATATGCAAATATCTAATGAAACTATAAATCTGTTGAAAATATGAAGCTAATGTGGCCTTTGAGATTCGAACAAGTAAGTCCTTGGGTGTCTTTGTATACCTAGCCTACCTAAAGCTTCCAACTTGGGATAGGTTGTCAGAAAGTTCGCTACACGGGTCTCATCGAAAGTCACGGGTTTTCATAAGTGTTTAAAATAAATGTCACAAATATGCAAGTACTTGGCATTATGCAATGTTGAGTATATTTTCGTACGTAAGTCAAGTTAAGTTGCTTTCGCGCGTGAGGAATCACCGACCTGTCACCGCTGACTTGATTCTTAAAAACTTTCTCACTTTACTCACCAGATGTCTTAATTTTAGTGCTTGTGTCGATTGTGAGAGTGTATCTGAATGTGGGTCACATAAGTTCGCAAACTAAAATTGTGGCATGAGTAACTTACTAGGTTACATGGTGACTGTCCTTGGCTCAAGTAATACGAAAGTGCCACAACCCAAAGGAAACTGGAAGTACCGAGTGTTTAAGAGGACAAACATACCGGTAATTGTGGTTGAGTCATTGTTCATAACTAATAATAAGAGAATTATTTCTCACCCGCAGGCTTATGTAATTGCTAATCTGATCTAATCAGCAGAAACTTAGAATTTCTTGTATATAAATAATGTAGTTTAGATTTAAAGTGTTTAATTTTATTTTTATTTTTATTTTATTTTATTTTATTATTTTATTTTATTTTTGTACTAACGTTTTAGTTTTGTGTCAGTTTGTAGTGTCAAACTAGTTCTTATTGCACGAGAGATTTAATAAGCATCTGATAATTCCATAAAGAAGTTATATGATCCTTAGTGGATTATATGGGTCTTGTTGCTTATGGTATATGTGTTTATAAAGATGATTTTTCTAATTAAGACATAAGTTGTTTAATTTAGAAAATGACTTTTGGATTGGAAATTGAAAAGTCAAAATATTTTTGAATATGTTTCAATATATGTTTGAGATTTCAATTGTTTTTTGTTGATAAGTATGCTTGACAAAGATGTGACTTGCCTTAGATCTTATTTTGATTGCTAGGTTAAGATTTTGATTGTTTTTGCATGCTTATGTTACTTATTATGTTATTTTTGTTGATTTTGATGCATTAATGAAGTTTGTTAAGTGTGCAGGCTACAGATAATGAATTTCATTAGGAAAATGACATCAAAATTTCAGATCGCGATTGAGGACAAAATCGTCTCCTCTTGCCCTTAGAATTGCATTGCAACGGACAATAGTCTATGCATGTAACATGCTACAAGGGTTCATAACCTTGTAATAACCTAGAACTTGGTGTAATAGGTTATAACTGTATTATCAAGATCACAACCTAAGACTTATTGTGATAGGTTGGTGATATGATACATAATTTGTAAGGCATTATACATTGAATGTATTTCGATGTAAGTTTGCTTTTGTTAAAGTTAAACATCAATGGAAAAATGATCGATTTTATGTCAAGATTATAATGTAAGATTGTGATTATACATTATTTTGGTGACATGTTAGTACGGATGATTTTTGGTAAGATTACATTTTCGAGTAGATACAAGGTTCAGGTAACAAGTATCTACAGGTTTATGTTTTCTGAAAATTTGTAATTTTTCTTTGTTAAGTTTTCTGGAAAATTTATGAATTTTGGTTAAGTGTGCAGCTCGATTGTGATTAATTTGAAGTTCGTCCGTGCTGACGTCAGCATGTTTCACGGTGACGTCAGCAAGAGCCCACGAAGTTCTCTTCGGCCCGGCCCACGAACTTAGATATAAATATGGGTTTTAACTTTTAATTAATTACCATTTTCGAAATTAAACCCTAAGTAAATCACACGAACTCGTCTGACTTCGCGCGCACTGTTCATCCGTTCCACTTTTCGATCGATTTCATCTTCTTTTTGTGTTTCTTATCCAGATTCGTTGGTAAATTCATGATCTAGGATAGTTTAAAGATGTTTTAACTTGGAATACCATCATTTTTAAGTCGTTATAATGCCCAAATCTCGACTTATTACTTCGCGTGAATAGTATAGTGGACGAATTGAATTTTTGATCTTCAGTTTTTGATGATTTGACTTAAAATTGGACTTAAAATTGGATTAAGTGATGTTTGTACACCTTAAATCTAACAAAAGTTTGAATTAACATGTTCAAAATCAAGATTAATTGAAGAAAATATGCTTTTGGACTTAAAATTGGACTTAAAATTGGACTTAAAATTGGACTTAAAATTGGACTTAAAATTGGACTTAAAATTGGACTTAAAATTGGACTTAAAATTGGACTTAAAATTGGACTTAAAATTGGACTTAAAATTGGACTTAAAATTGGACTTAAAATTGGACTTAAAATTGGACTTAAAATTGGACTTAAAATTGGACTTAAAATTGGACTTAAAATTGGACTTAAAATTGGACTTAAAATTGGACTTAAAATTGGACTTAAAATTGGACTTAAAATTGGACTTAAAATTGGACTTAAAATTGGACTTAAAATTGGACTTAAAATTGGACTTAAAATTGGACTTAAAATTGGACTTAAAATTGGACTTAAAATTGGACTTAAAATTGGACTTAAAATTGGACTTAAAATTGGACTTAAAATTGGACTTAAAATTGGACTTAAAATTGGACTTAAAATTGGACTTAAAATTGGACTTAAAATTGGACTTAAAATTGGACTTAAAATTGGACTTAAAATTGGACTTAAAATTGGACTTAAAATTGGACTTAAAATTGGACTTAAAATTGGACTTAAAATTGGACTTAAAATTGGACTTAAAATTGGACTTAAAATTGGACTTAAAATTGGACTTAAAATTGGACTTAAAATTGGACTTAAAATTGGACTTAAAATTGGACTTAAAATTGGACTTAAAATTGGACTTAAAATTGGACTTAAAATTGGACTTAAAATTGGACTTAAAATTGGACTTAAAATTGGACTTAAAATTGGACTTAAAATTGGACTTAAAATTGGACTTAAAATTGGACTTAAAATTGGACTTAAAATTGGACTTAAAATTGGACTTAAAATTGGACTTAAAATTGGACTTAAAATTGGACTTAAAATTGGACTTAAAATTGGACTTAAAATTGGACTTAAAATTGGACTTAAAATTGGACTTAAAATTGGACTTAAAATTGGACTTAAAATTGGACTTAAAATTGGACTTAAAATTGGACTTAAAATTGGACTTAAAATTGGACTTAAAATTGGACTTAAAATTGGACTTAAAATTGGACTTAAAATTGGACTTAAAATTGGACTTAAAATTGGACTTAAAATTGGACTTAAAATTGGACTTAAAATTGGACTTAAAATTGGACTTAAAATTGGACTTAAAATTGGACTTAAAATTGGACTTAAAATTGGACTTAAAATTGGACTTAAAATTGGACTTTTGATTTTGATTTTGGGCTTAAACTACATAAAATCAAGTCCAAGTTGATATAAACTTTGATTTTAATCGATTTTTATAACATATGGAGATGATTTTTGTGTTAGTATATTAGGCTCGTGCTGACGTCACACGAAGAGGATTTGTTCCTCGTGCTGACGTCATCACGAAGTTGATTATTTTTTTTTTAATTTTTAATTTTTCTGTTTTTCTTTTCGTTTTCTCGTTTGTTTTGTGCAGGTATGGCAGGACAAGGTGCTAATGCTCGTGTCTTTGTTAAGGAGCATAATGCTGCTATTGATATCAGCATTACTCAGCAAGGATGCACGGCAGAGTTTCACGGTGTCCTACAGTATCTTACACGCTCGCGTATTCGATTTGCTCTTACCGAGAACTCTCCATTGATCAGAGACTATAGTACTCAGTTCTGGAATTCAGCCAGACAAGTGCAGATGGGTGCTCATACTGTTATTCGCACTACTGTCCAGGGACGTAATATTGAGTTTTCTGCTGGAGAGTTAAGGACTATTTTAGATCTTGGTAATGATGAGTTAGAGCAAGGTCCTACAGAGTATGAAGAAAGTTTCTGTGATGGTGCTCTAAGACGTATGGGATATGCTGGTTTGATTAAGCATCCTTATCCCAAATCTAGTTTGAGAGGCAAATGGAGATTACTTGCCTACTACTTGTTGAGATCTATTAGTCATCGTAGTGCCGGTTATGATCAGATGAATATGCAGTCGGCTTCTCAACTTGTTGCTCTTGTATTGAACAAGCCTTACAGCTTTTCTCAGTACATTTATGACAGTTTTGTTAGACAATTGAGAGCTTATGGGAACAAGAAGAAATTCTTTCTTTTCCCGAGATTTGTCATGATTATTATCAGACACAAAGCAGTTGTTTTACCATTCGTTGGTGATACGTTTAATTTAGGTCGTCTTACTCACAGAGTGTTTAATGACATGATGTCACACTCTGCTGGTAATGTTCCAGCAAATGTTGATAATCCACCATTGTTCGGACATTTGATTAATCCAGAATATGTTGCTCCAAGACAAGGTTGGGAAGATGAAGAACCTGTTGCTGCTGCTGCTGATGATGCTCAAGATCAAGATGATCCTCAAGAAGAGAGAGTTGATCAGTTTGAGGGATTTAATGAAGTTCCTTTGTTTACTGATGTTCCGGAAGATGATTCGGAGATGTATGCTCTAGAGGAAGATATTGATGATCCGGCAAATCTTGTGATGCCGACTACTGGGGTTTCTAATTCTACCTCTGCTCCAGTAGATGTTGTTGGTCCTTCTGAACCACATATTGTTGCTGTTAATGCTGATGAGGGTTCAGAAACTGAAGATGCAGATAGGCCACTGAAGAGAAGAAGAAGACAAGGGAAAGGGATTGACGCTGTTGAGAAGATTCAAGCCCTTCAGCGACCTCAGTCAGAAATTGATAGGGAGTTTGCTGAGTATCATTCTGCTATGGAGATGTCTCATACATCCGGATCAGTTGATACACCATCAGTTGCTGCCTTAAGAGCTTCTGTTACTGAAGTTCCAGTTTCGGTGTCTACTACTTCAGTTGGTACATCTGTTGGAGAGAAAAGGCCGAGAACCAAGTTCACGATTCGTTTAGATGGTTCTCATGCTAGAGTTGTCACTGAGGCTACGACTGTTACGACTACTAGAGCTCCAGAGTCGTCAGTTCGTCAGGAGCCAGAGCCGATAGTTCCTGCTCCTAGGCCTCGTTCTACTCCTATTCAGGCGTTAGTTCCTGTTGCTACAGCTATGGATCGTCTGTTGTTACCATTAACAAAGACCACAGATGCCTCCATCGGGAACTTTTCATGTTCGTATGCCTTCATTTGAGACTACGATGCCACCGCCTGCTTCTACATCGCACATTGCTTCTACTTTAGATTCAGCTTTGCCAATACAAGTTCAGCTGAGTCGTATTGTTTCGGAGAAGAAGTTGTTAGAGATGCGAGTTACAGCGTTGGAGAAACAGTTGAACCTCCAAGCTGCAAAACATCAGGAAGAGATAGACATTATGACAGCACTTGTTCATTCTCTTGGTGATAAAATTGACCGATTCTTGTCTCAAGGGGGAGATAAAGATGGTTGTAAGGATGATGAGCTAGCAAAGAAGCAAAGAGATGATGATCAAGATGATCAAGATCCAGCTCAAGATCCAAATCAAAACCAACCAAAAGATGGTGAGACAGAGAATCAAGGTCAAGGACAAGATACTGATGCTGATGCTGTGATTAATTCAGAGACTGCAGATGTTCAGGGGGAGTCGCCAAGACAGAGAGAGTCAGAGATTGCTGGTACATCTGGTGCTAGTACATCTGGGACTCAGAAAGGAAAAGCTGTGATGGCTGCTGCTCCAGATGCAGATCCTGAAGATTCAGACAACTCGTCAGATGATGAAGATTCCAATTCAGGTAACTCTAATTCTACTAAACGTCCTGATTATCATAATCCACGGAGTGTGAGATCAGAAGAAGATAGAATAGAATGGGAGATTGCAGAGAAATTTGGAAATGATCCTCATATTCGAGTTGAGGCAGAAGCTAAAGTATGGGAAAGTATAACTTTGAGGTTGATCAGGCTAATATTGATCTTGATAGTGATCAATGGTCAGATACAGATCGTCATAGGAAAGAGAGAAAACGATTAATGATTGTAAATCGTTTACCGTTTGTCTCTGGTTCTAGTTCTGATGATCCTGAAGACTCAGATTATCAACCTTAATGTTATTAATTTTTGTTGGTTAAAATAGATAAAGATTATAAGATAAATATTGATGTAATTGTTACATTATATTTATGATATAATATTATTTATTTTATCATGTTTTATGTATTTATACTTATTTTTATGTCTTGACTTATATATTTTATGTTCTTTTATCTTTGTATGTTTGAATATGTTAAATTGCAGATAAGCTTCAAATAGGTGCATTGGACGATATTGATCGTGTTGATGATGACATAGATAGTATCATTGATGAAGATCTGGAAGAAGGAGAATTTGTTTCTGAAGCTGATAGACAAAGGTTGATGGAAGAACCTTATGATTTCAATCGTGTCTTTAATGAAGATAGAGACATTCCGGTTGAACCAATAGCTGAAGAGGAACATTTCAGACTTAATCCGATCAGAGAAAGTCCAGATGATCCAAGAAATGCTGCAAAGTTAAGATTCAAAGTGTTTGCAAAGATAGTGCATGAAGAACATGAATATATTGTTGATCTAGGCTGGAAAATAAATGCTACGCGAGAGTTTAATATTAGAAATTTTATTATACCTCCGGCGGAGCAAGACCCTCAGTTTTGTATAAATAGATGGGTTCCAGTTTATAGAGGACGTACTGGTATACCAACGGGTGGATTTAATAAACCGTCGATGTTTTGGGAGTTCATCTCAAACAAGGACGCACCTACGTATTTCTCAGTGATACAGAGTTGGTTCTATGATCATAGAATTAAGCTATTTGTTATCAAGAGAAAAGAAGGTTGCCAGTATATGTCAATCAGTGCAAGACATTTCCAAAGTCTTAGTGAATCTGATTTGATAGACTTAGGAAGGAGATGGTTCGTTAATCTTCAGAAGAATGGAAATGCTGATTATTATTGGCAGAGATTCCAAAGAGAAAGAATTTGGCATTTTAGTGAAAGAGGTTTGAAGCCTGAAGATAGGTTGATTAAACCTAGGCCAATGAAGAAGATTATAAAACCAGATGGCACAGTTCATTTTGTTCAAAGAAAGATTGAATGTGTTAAAGAAGTTCCTGCTATCAAATGGGATCAAGATTTGCTGACAAACATGACTTATTGGCATATAGATATCAAGTCAGGCGAAGCACAGATGTTTGTTGATGACTCAAAGAAACAGATGTTGCTACGCATGTATGATCCAATGCAAGTTGTCAATTTGTCAAGAGGTGATCAAAGAAGATTGATTGAGACACCTTGTTCAGCTGTTAGATTTTGGAGAACAGAAGTTAGACGCTATCAGAATATTCTTGGTTTTTGTTTGGTCGAGAAGATTCATGCAAATAGCATAAGACTTTTGTTTGATGGTCGAGTTTGAAGTTCAAGAATAAAGGACTTGTTAAAGAAATCTAGTCGCTAATGTCAAGGGGGAGTCTGTAGATGCAGATTTGTGTGACAGTAGCAACGTAGATTTGATTAACGTTTTTGTTCTTAGGAATATCTGTGTAATCATTTAAATAATAAGTCGTTAGGACTTACGTTTGTATTTAATGATTACGTTTGAACTTCAATATAAGATCAAGTTATGGTTTTGTT
This sequence comes from Erigeron breviscapus, assembly GCA_034093135.1. NCBI lineage: Eukaryota > Viridiplantae > Streptophyta > Magnoliopsida > Asterales > Asteraceae > Erigeron > Erigeron breviscapus. Next base: position 86,784,918 of record CM067171.1, on the reverse strand, counting down.
ATGTTTGTGTGTTATATAATTGTTTTGCAGGTACAAGAATGTAGAGCCAAGGTTTATAAGTGTCATAGAACACTTAAACGATGGCTGAACGTTATGTACAAGCGAAATAAGCAATCCAAGAAACGCGTCCTCGTGCTGACGTCAGCAGCATGTAGGAATGCCTTCGTGCTGACGTCAGCGTGAAGACAAGGTTGTTTGGTGGATCGGGCCTTAGCCACTTCGTGTGAAGCCCAAGCCCACACGAACACAAACCCTATTAGTATAAATACATGCTAATTTTCGTGATTAGAAATGAATTAAGAACTTAGAAGTCGAATTGTTGCTCGTGTGACCTCCTACACGAACTAGCACTTCGTGTGTGACCTTAGGTTGATTAATTACTGATTAATTGACGAAAGGCAGTATCTAGTTATCTCAAGAGGATTCCGCACTTTTGACATAACGAATCACGTCTTATTTATGATCCATTCAACGGTAGGGACTTACAATTGATTAATTGAAATTAATTGATAACATGGATGATGATAACTTGTATGGTTATGGAGAATATGGCTATGAGTCTAATAATGATTCTGAAAGTAGTGTTACTCAGATTAGAAAAACTTGATATTAGCAGTCCTTTACACTTGCATCCTAATGACTCTTCAACTCTATATATTGTGTCTATTAAGCTAAAAGGAACTGAAAATTATCAAATATGGAGTTGTGCTATGATTTTGGCTTTAGAAGCAAAGAATAAGATAGGATTTGTTGATGGTACTTGTAGAAGATCTAATACTGATGAAGTGTTAGGAAAACAATGGGATAGGTGTAATGTTGTGGTTTTGTCTTGGATTCTTAATTCTATTAATGAAGAGTTATATTTAGGGCAAATTTTTAGCAGAAAAGCTAGTCTTGTTTGGAAAGAACTTAAAGAAACTTATGATAAAGTGGATGGCTCTGTGATCTTTAATCTGCATCATAAAATCAGTTCTCTATGTCAAAATGGTATGCCATTATCTGATTATTATCATAAGTTGAATGCATTGTGGAAACAATTTGATGCTTTGGTGCAATTGCCTAGATGTACTTGTCATGTTGCTTCTGATTTTACTTAGCATACACAGTTAATGAAACTTATGCAGTTTTTAATGGGTCTTGATGATGTTTACATGAATGTGAGAAGTAATATTTTGACTAAAGAACCTTTGCCTGATCTTAAAACTGCTTATTATATTTTGTCTAGAGATGAGTCTCATAGAGGCTTATCTTCATCTTCTAACAAAACTCATACTTCTGCTTTTGTGTCTAAAGTTTCTGGAAATACTTATTTTAGAAGATATTTTTCAAACAATAAAACTGCTCAGTTTTTCTGGATTTCAGAAAACTCAATCTTCTGTTGTTTGTGAGCATTGCGGCTTTAATGGTCATTCTATTGAAAAGTGTTTTAAGCTCATTGGTTATCCACCAGATTTTGGGAAAAAGAAGTCATTTGTTCAAAATAATAAGAAGTTTTCTAGTAATAACATCTCTGCTTCACAAGCTTCTACTTCTTCTACTCAACAATTTTCTGATGAGCAGATGTCCAGGATTATGAATTTGATCAAAGATAATCCCAGTTCTTCACAGATATTCATTCTAATATGGCAGGTGTGGTTTATAATCCAAGTAAAATTTTTCATAAAAACTTTAACAGATTTTTTTGTTCAAATAATAATTTACAACCTAGATATGTAAAGAAAGGGTGGATTTCTGATTCAGGGGCTAATCATCATATAACTCATTCTGAAAAAAATATGGTTGATGTCATTGATGTTTCAATGTTAAAAATTAAAGTTGCACATCCTAATGGTACTTTTGCTTATATAACAAAGAATGGAAATCTTCAAATCACTAGTTGTTTGACTTTGTATGATGTGCTGGTTGTTCCTGAATATTGTGTGAGCTTGCTTTCTGTTCACAAAGTTGCTAAAGATAGTAAGATTATTGTTGCTTTTAATGATATGGTATGTTACTTTATGCTTCAGGATTTGACTCAAATGAAAGTTCTAGGGACTGGTAAACAGTCAGGAGGTCTTTATTGATGATTGTATGCAAGGTATTGAAAGGAACATTACATGCAGTGTGCCTAAACTCATTTGGCATTATAGATTAGGACACCCTGCTGATATTGTTCTTAATAAGATGCAATCTGTTCTTCATTTTAAACATGAAAATTCTCATATTTGTGACATATGTCATCAAGCTAAGCAAACTAGAAATCATTTTCCTTTAAGTGATCATAAATCTGTTGAACTTGGTGAATTGATTCATTTAGATGTTTGGGGACCTTATAAGATAACTGGTAGAGGTGGTTTCAAATACTTCTTGACTATTGTGGATGATTTTACATGGGTTGTTTGGGTATATCTTTTAAAGTCTAAAGATGAAGTTATTAACAATGTTATTGTTTTCTTTAACTTGTTAAAAAATCAGTTTGGAAAGACCATTAAGACTTTGAGAAATGATAATGGTACTGAATTTTTAAATAATACTTTTGATACATTTGTTGAGACAAATGGTATTATACATCAAACTACTATAGCTCATAGTCCACAACAAATAGGTATAGTAGAAAGAAAGCATAGACACTTGCTTAATGTGGCTAGGTCTTTAATGTTTCAAAGTGGTGTTCCTGTTAATCTTTGGACTGAATGTATTTTAACTGCTTGTTATTTGATTAACAGATTACCTTCCTCTGTGCTTAAAGAAAAATCTCCTTATGAACTCATCTTTAATAAAGTCCCTTATCTCTCCCATTTAAGATCCTTTGGGTGCTTATGTTTTTCAAAAAATCTTAATAATTTGGATAAATTTTCTAGTAGGTCTACAAAATGTGTTTTAATTGGTTATGCTAATTCAAAAAAAGGATACAAACTTCTTTCCATTTCTGATTATAAAATTTTCTTTTCTAGAGATGTAAAATTTTTTGAAACTGTTTTTCCATTAAAAGATAAAACTTCTTTAAATAACAAAACTACTGATCATACTTCTGTAAGTAGTATTGATCAGTTAAATGTTTTTGATTCATATGAGTACCCTCAATCTCCCAATGATGATGTGGGAGAAATGGACAGTGATGGCAGCACACACTCTCACTCTGGCAGTGTTTCTGAGAACATTATCAGTGAGTGTGGTGCAGCAACACATGAAGAAAATGTAAATAATCCTGAGGGAAATGACAACCTTGTTGATCATAATGAGGATATTCATATGGATAATGAAAATGAGCATGTTTTTAATAAAAATAATGAGCCTAATCATAGGTTGCAAGATTTAGGTCAACCTGACCTAGGAATGCAAGTTGAAATTCAAACTCAGGTTTTTAGAAGATCAGAAAAAACATCTAATTTTCCTACTAACAAATATAAAGACTTTGTGATGAATAGTAGTGTAAAATATGGTCTTGAAAATTTTGTTTGTTATTCCAACTTGTCTGCTGATGTGTTTTCTTTTGTGTCTGAGCTAAATAAAAGCATTGAACCAAAGAATTATTTAATGGCTTCTAAAGATACTCAATGGTTAGATGCTATGAATAAGGAAATGGAAGCTTTGTATAAAAATAATACTTGGGAAATAACTAATTTGCCTGAAGGGAGAAAACCTATTGGTTGTAAATGGGTTTATAAGATTAAGTATAGATCTAATGGGGAAATAGAAAGATATAAAGCTAGACTTGTTGCTAAGGGATATAGTCAATAATTAGGCATTGACTTTGATGAGACCTTTTCTCCTGTTGTGAAGATTGTAACTGTTAGATGCTTGATTAATTTGGTTGTGCAGAAAAACTGGATTATATCAACTTGACACTACTACAAAAATAGCCATTCTTGACCCGCAATGCGCGTCATAAATGGCTCAGATGACGCGCAAATGCGCGTCAAGGAAGACCCAGGTCATAAATTTTCATGACCCGCATTTGGGCGTCATCCGTCTATGACGCGCACTTATGACCCCTTTTTATGACGTGCGTTTTTGCGCGTCATAAACTATTTTTTTTTTTTTTAAATAATTTTTTCCAGTTCCTAATTTTCTATTAAATGACGATTAAAAACCTGATAATACAAAATTAAAAACACAAATATATAAATAACGCATTTCATATATATCAAAACAACGCGTTTAATTCAAATACAAACTCATTTACAATTCTAAAGTTAACCATTACAAACTCCTAATTTTCCTAATTCTCTTTCTTCTTCACGACAAGGACGAACACTCTCGGTTTCAGTAGCAACCTTCCTCTCCTGGATATAATCACAGTAGAATGCATGTATGAATGTACGGCTAAAGACTTAAAAAAATAGAAAACAGTTGCATAAAAGGCCAGTTACACTTGGGAAGTTGTTATCTCAAGTCAGGGTGCAGCTGCAGAATAAGAAGTTAAAGGAAGAGGAAGTTACCATGTCAAAAATGAAAGCCATTCGTCCAGGAAGGAACATATCATTTGGCTTGAGAGCGGTTTGAGGCTTCACTATCCACTGATAAACGGCCTGCAACAGAAATGAAGATGTATATATTTCAAGGCCAACGGGGACTGATATTCGGGGGCAGTTGAGGTTACCTTAGCATTTCAAGTCAACACAACTTCAGAATCCCATAGGCCATATCCATCAAGATTTCAATCCGAAAAACTAACTGCTACATATCCAGGCTATTATACATTACCTTATAATCACAAACCAGAAACTCATTTTCTTAAATAGATACGCATTAATATCCATATTTAAGCTACTTATAATCATAATGAAAAACCTTA
>CM067171.1:86632641-86775141 GCA_034093135.1 Erigeron breviscapus | reverse complement strand
GTCATAAATTAGCTAACTACCAATGACTTTATTTATTTCTAACAATGCTTAATTTAAATGGCTAAATATTAATATTAAAGTTAATTATTTGATCAAACATAAAGTCAAGTATAATATCTGAAGAAGCGTTTAACTGTATTACGTATTTAATATGTAAGATTTTAAGAACAAGTAAACAACGTTTTTATAGAAGACTTGGTTCATTGAAGATGTTTTTAGACCAGGATCCGGATAGAACTTGACCCTTTTTGTGTACAATAAACGATGTGATTAAAAGTCACTTTGAAATGACACTTGTATGCTAATCAATATATGACTTGAACATAGAGTAGTAGACTAGTAGTAGTGGGTAATCTTTTGTAAGCTTTTTATAAAGTAAGGTTGCATGTATCCTATGTAGTATGTAGTGTATAAAGTATAAACAGTAAAAAATGTTGTTGGAAATAAGAAACGCCGCCCGTATCCCGACCCTTTAATTTTGGTTTCTCGACCACTGGCATTTGCAGCGCCGGTCGCTGCAAATAACCCCGCCACGTCAGCAATCCACTACCCACCGCCATCAATGCGCTGACCCTTTGACCGGACCATTTGCAGCGCTAGTCGCTGCAAATACTCTAGTGGGGCCCAATTTCGAATATATACCAGCCATCCCCATCTTCCTTTCATTATCATCAACAACAAAAAAAAACCTCCCCCTTTACAATCCGAAAACTCCGGCCAAGTAACAAAGTTTCCCCCATTTTTACAACCAATATTTCGATTCTTTTCTCGATAAAGTATTAGCACCTCCCTATCTTGATTTTCTGGATTTTTTTCGGCAACAACAGCCGCGGGTTTGAATTTTCCGGCCACTTTTCCGACCACCTTTCCGACGGACTATTTGCAGCGACATATCTAGAGTTTCAGCAGCCCCCTATTTCGGCCATCACACGTTTCAGCAGCCGCCCTCCTCCCCCAGAAATTTCCGGCCGCCGCCCTCCTCCCCCAGAAAATTCCGCCGCCGCCCTCCTCCCCCGTATTTTTGGTATGTATTTTCCGCCCATCTCATATTTTGATAGTTTTGTTAATTTATAATACTGATATGTTAGGATTGATAGTTAATTTTTGGATTTTAATAAGTTTGTTTGTATTGTTAGTATTAGTTTTGTTGATAAGTTAGTGATTTGTATTATAGGTTTGTTAGTATTGTTAGTTTTAGTTTTGTTGATAAGTTAGTGATTTTGTATTATAATGTTTATATTTGTATGTAATTTGTTTTGTTAGTGAAAGATTAGTGTTAGGTGTTTTAGTGATTTGTTAGAATATTTATATTGTTATATGAAAAATTACGTAGATAATCATGTGTCTAGTACAAAATAAGTGTAAAAATTAAGTTAAAAAGAATATTAAAGATTACGTAGAAAAAACATATAAGTAAACTATATTAGTATAAAAAACAAGTTTCTATAAAACTTTAAAGATAAGTATTAAAAAAAGTATAAAAGTAAATATAAATATAAGTAAACTATATTAGTATAAAACACAAGTAAATATATAAGTAAAAAGAATAAGAATAAAAGTAAAAGTATAAAAGTTAATATAAATTAGTATAAATATAAATATATAAGTGTATAAACCAAGTTCTAAAAATTATTATAAAGTTAAATAAACGTTTGCATAAAAAGTATATACAAAAAATAACATTAAAAAGATATATATAAAAGTAATCCAAAAAAATAAGTTACATTGAATAAAATATGTGATAATTTTGGATCTTTCTTAACCTTGATCATTTTGTTATATGTATTTTTAAAATGTGTATAATGTGATTTGTATTTTGCAGTATAAATGGCTACTTATCATGGCGGTGATGGTGGTAATGAAGACCCGCGTAAACCATGGTGGAGGATAACATGGGGCTGCAAAGGGAGTGGCGGTAAGAAAAATGGTTGTTTATAGTTCATTTTTTAATTTAACAGTTTTTTACTATTTTTTTTTCTAGCCCCAAGAAAGGGAAAGGGGAGGGGGCCCGGTCAGAACTTAAATCTGGAGGCAGAGTTCGCCAAAAGAGGTCGCCTGACCATAGACTTTGACACCAGCAATCTACTCACGTGGCACGCGATCGGTGAGAACTATGGCATGTACAAGAGCTTTATTGGCACATTGGTCCGCCACATCCCTCAGACCTACGACTCATGGGACCATGTGCCTCCCGAAAGAAAGGACTTTATCATCCCGACATTAAACGTACAATCTTCATAAATTTTAATTTCTTGTTTGATGTTTGTATAAATTTTTAATTTCGCTAACTACTACTTTGAAATTGCAGACCAGGTTCAGATTGGACCACTTCATTCAGATTCCTGACCCCGGCGACCCTATCAGGACGGGATTCAGGTTGTGTGTCGACAGGGACTGCTCCTCGCATTATCGGCTCCGAAAGAGCCAGTTCAAGAGAGCCCACTTTTCGACAAAGGGGGGCCTGCAAGCTATTCCACAATTGAACCGACTTCGATTTTTGAAGACCGGAAGGTGCTGTATTTGACGCTGGTATGTTAATGTCGGGCACCTGCAACAAATAATAAATCAATTAATTAGACTTCGAAGTATACTAACAAATAGGGTGCACTTACATAACAAAATCAATTAACTATATACTTCGAATTATGATTGGACGTACTTGAGGTATTTTTTTCTTTGACCCGATTGGTCTTCCACGTTTATTTTGAATAACGGAAGGGGCTTCAGTTTTTCCCCGGATAGACGATGTCTTTTATTTTTGATATCCAGTTTTTCCTCTGGGCTTCAGTTGTTGCTTAAACTGGACCTTAACATCCTCTAGTAAATCGTCGATAGCTTCGTCATCGTCGAAGTCTTTTCGATGATCATTGTCCGGTAGGCACGTGGACGGTGTCAAGTCTAGCTTTCTCCAAAAGTCATTTATGTTATGCACCTCAACACGTTTGCCTACATTTTTTAAAAATAAGTATAATATTTGTGCATTTACCAAAAAAAACATCAATTAATTATATTCAGATAAACTTACTGTAATGCATGTACGCAGCTAGACGGCAGGCACATGGAAGCCCACAACTAATCCAAACCTTACACCCGCACTTTCTCAAGTCTTTACCGATCTGACTTTTGAATCGTTCAATTTCGGCGACCATTATATCCAGAGCTGTCACAGATACAACACAAAGCAGGTCTTTCAAACATGGGTAGTTGTGTTTACCAGCTCTATAAATCCTGCTTTCCTCCAGTTGGCCCTTGATTTTTGTATCTTGTCCGAGGAGGATATCATTAACACATTGAATTATTCTGTGAAATGTACATCTCCCCTTCAACTCGGACTTCAGGAGTGAATGCTCAGCCTCAACTCTGTTGGTAGTGTAGTTACGGTAGTTGAGATGCTGATCGACCCAAAAGGACACAAACTTTTCATTGTACGGGGAAAGCCACTCCTTCTGCAGGTACTTGTAAACCTCTGTAAATTTAACATTGGGTTAGGATGTGTGGCTATATGTGATTTACCAAAAATAAAAAAATTAAAAAAATTTCATGTGCACTTCACTTACTATCTAAATCTTTTCCCATCTTCTCTTTTAAATCTTTTTCATTTTGGGTGCACTCTTCTAGTGTGCGCGACTCATAAAGTTTTTTCCACCATCCGTAAAAAGGCCCCCATTTCCCTGTTCCTTTTAACGATGGCATGCTAAATTTTTTTATGTTCCTTCATATGTGGACTCTACAAAGTAAATGGTATGCTTCCGGCATAACGGTTTTGCATGCTTTCATGAGCGCCAGATCCCTGTCCGTGAGTACCACGCGCACATCAAACCCTTCACCTAGGGTCGACTTCAAACACTCCAACACCCATCTATAATTATGCTCCTGTTCGCTGATGATAAACGCGTATGATATGCTGAAGGTCCTGTTTGTTGGAGTGACACCGACGATCTCGACCAACGGCATGTTGTACAAGTTAGTTTTGTACGTGGCGTCTATTTGGATAACATAAGGAAATGCACGCCACAACTTAAATGATGTCGGATGTATAAAAAACAGATTCTCCAACCGACCAGATACACTGTTTGTGGTATGATAATACAAGTAATTATGCTCCCTTAGCAAACTGAACATTACCTGCATTGGAGTGTTCCCATGTTTTTCGGCCGCCTTCTTCCGTAACGCTTTTTGAAAATTGTAAATGTCTTCACTACGGGTCAAGTTTCCTGGAAATTCTTTGTTCAACAGCTTTAACATCCTACGGGGCGATGTACCGCGATGATATTCAGCTTCCAGAAATGATCTCTCATCTTCAGTCAACCTTCTTGCGTACGCGTAACCCTCCAGATTATTAGCTGGATAGTGATTATGTGTGTCGTCTATAACAGTTACCCTCCAACCACCATCACTTGTCAAACGGCCGTCCAATCTAAAGGGGCACTGACATTTAAGTGTCTTTTTAACGAGCCCGATTGTCCTATTATCTATTTGCCCAGAAAGATTACAGACTATGGTCACTTTATTTTTGACACCAGCTAAGTTGGAATTTGTTCGTCGTTTGATTAACACATAACCAAGCTCTTTTGCTATTCTTTTGGCCCAGTTGAACACTTCTTCGTGTGAATCGAACACCTAAAATAGTTATTTTTAAAATTATCATTAAATTATATACATATAAATATCTAACATTTTACATATGCAATAAATTTAACAACGAAACACATATTAAATAGTACTAAAATATAAATTTAAGTAACTAAGTGGTTTTTTTAACTAAAGATTGTTTCAATTACATGAAATACATATTATTGTTTAATGATATTTAAATATATTAATAAATTTTTAAATTTTAAAAGTAAGCTTCAAGATGTACGAAATTAATGAAGGATAGCAAGCCCACAATTTCTAACATTTCATTAAAAAAGGAAAAGATAATTTAATATGATAAAATCCTTTAATTATACCTCATCGGTGTGGAAAGCCCTAGCGTCGTAGTCAAAATGAGGGGCCGCCTCCGCATCTCAAATTCTTCATCAGGTTCTTCTAAGTGAAACTCAAAATCTTCCGTACCCATTTCTCCCCATAAACACTCAAAATCCATCTGAAATATATATACATATACATAAACGGTATGAAAAATTTAATAAACATATATATATATACCTACTATATTTAAACATATATACATATACCTGATGAATGCGAAGCGTCAGAATGAAAATGAAATGCTAAATTGGGACGTACACTGAATGCGAATGAAAATGACACTGAATGCGAATGAAAATGAAAGGCGGAATGAAAATGAAAGAATGAATGTGATGCTAAATTGAGACGTACACACACTGAATGCGAATGAAAATGAAAGGCGGAATGAAAATGAAAGAATGAATGTGCGAAAACTGAATGCGAAATTGTATACATATATAGTCCCTACCCGTACACTGTTGACTTGACAGTCAACAGTGTACGGGTAAGGACGAGATACATTTGCAGTCGACCAGCCGCCAAGAAATTGATGAAAAATTCACCGTCGTGAGTCAAAATCAAAGTGAAATGCATATTTCTAAAACTATATTGATAAAGGCATCACTTTGATCTCTAGGTTTTTTTTCTTAACTATTTGTGAACAATTGTTTGTTATTAAAAAATTGAAGATTAATTTTAATAGTTGAAACATTTGACTTTATATGTTGACCGTAAGGCTTAAAACCAAACGACTAAACCATAAAAAGACGAAGGTTAAAGATATGTCACCCCTTTGTACCATACGTTGGTATATACAGTCATACTGGGATGTTTCAAGTGTAACACACTACCAAAACTATGGTTTTATGCTTTTTTATTTTTTATGCATATATTCTTAAAAAGATGTAGATTGACCGAGATATCTTGACCATGAGTTTCTTTTTGACATCAGTCATTTTTCATTCTATAAAAAATAACTTCAAATAACTCTCCTAACATATTGGGACACGTTGGAGTCAAGAGTTTGAAAATTTGAACCCGAGACCTTCTTAAAAAGTCCCTTAAAAAGACCAACGTGTTTTGATGGTTGTGAGTACCGTTTGATGTGTTCTCAATTTGTCATTTTCGTGTGTATATGTATAGATAGATTTTTATTTTCTAAGGCGAAGAAAAAAATATGAGCTATTTTTTAGGTTTACTTATTCTCCTTTTGAGACATGGTATAAACCAAGCCAAAACGTAGTTAAGTTTTAGTATGGCCAAAAATTAGGCTATTTGGAGTGGTTTTGTAGGGTTTGGGCTACTTTCACCACGTCGCGCCATGTGGCAATTGGAAATCAACTTGCTACTTTCAAGAGGAAAAGGACAAAAACAATTGGAAATCAACTTGCTACATACAAGCGATCTCCACATATCGCCCAAACATATTTTCAAACAAATAATATGAGTAGATATACTACTAGATTTTATATCGCCCCGCGTGCCCCGACCAAAGAATAATGAGTAAGCCGACCAGCCACTTTCCCCGGCGATGTCGTCGCGGAAAGTCGAATAAGACAAAAGTTTCCGCGCGATATCGCCGCGGAAAGTGCGGGCCCCCATGTCATTAATGGCTAATCTGACAGAATATTAGCGGGGCCCCCTCATTAGCGGCAAGGTCGCCGGGGAAAGTCCGGTCGGACTACATGGAGCCTTTTATATTATGGAGATGAACCAAAAAGTAAATAATTGAAGAAAGAATCTGACATGAGACATTGAGTAGTAACAACACGGGGATATTCAACTCTTTGTCATCTTTTTCCAAATAATGCCCTACTGTCTTTTAAACGAGAAGGCTAACACGACCAGGGCAAAAAAGGTCAAACCCCGACCAGGGCATTAGCGGCGACGTCGCCGCTAATGCTGCGGGCCCCCATGTCAGTTATGGCTAATCTGGCAGAGTAAAAGTGGCCCCCCCGTCAGTAACATAGTATTAGCGGCGACGTCGCCGCTAATGCATGTGACGGCGCTGTCAGTAATTATTACTGGCATGTGGGGTCCGCCACGTCACCAGCATTAGCGGCGACGTCGCCGCTAATGCCCTGGTCGGGTTGACCTTTTTCCTGGTGGTGTTACCCTGTGCCTTTTTAAATTAGTGCACTTTTTTTTGTTTTTTTAAATTAGTACAATTTTTTTGTTTTCACATATTTTGTTTTAACTTTACTTAATTGGTTTTTTACCCACACAAAAATATGTCAAAAAGTTATTTTGCTACTCATTATTTACGGAGTAAAAAAAAAGGGTAATGGGGGAACCCTAGCCCCAGTACCATAATTGGATACCCATCGACTCACCTCGTATGAGTCATATGATGCCGTTACAATACCTCCATCCTAATCCCCACATGATCTGGGCAACCCGAAGGATCGAACCCGCGTATTTAAACTTCACATATGAGTCTAGGCTTCATTGGTAACGGGTACCTTAAAGGAATTATTTTTTGTTCCCAGCGGGGATCGAATCTGAGACCTTAAGGTCATCAAGTGTTTGCCTTACCACTAGACTAATTCCTTGTTGGTTATTTACGGAGCAACAATAGGTCAATAGTATAAAAAAGCATCTACGAACAAAACATAGATAATTGATTCATTATTAAGACCGGTTTAATGACTAACATGAAAAAGGTACACCACATAATATAATGATTTAAATGAATATGGGATTGGAATTTGAATTTCTCACGATTTTATTTTGCATGTCTCTCATCAATAAATTACGAGAGAACAAAATAATGGCCAGGTAACTTAGAAAACGATTTGAAGTCAATTCGTTTCATAGCAGTAGTACCTTTTTTTTTCAATATAAAGAAACTACCGTTTCATGTATCCTGGCAATGGGGGCCATTGTTAAAAAGTTTGTATACTCAGTTACTCACGTGATGTATGATATAAATAAATCACTATATATAACAATGACAAGAATGGTCAGTACAAATCAAACAATGCTTGATTGGGTGCGATCCTCACAGCCCACTACCTTGTTTTATGTGTGGTAATAATTATGAGTTTATGACTCCATGTAAAATATCGACTTGGACCAACAAGTAATTAGCCTAGTGGTAAGGCAAGTACTTGGTGACCTTAAGGTCTCAGGTTCGATCCCCGCTGGAGACAAAAAATAATTCCTTTAAGGTACCCGTTACCAATGAAGCCTAGACCCATATGTGAAGTTTAAATACGCGGGTTCGATCATTCGGGGTGCCCAGATCATGTGGGGATTAGGATGGAGGTATTTTACCGGCATCATATGGCTCATACGAGGTGGGTCGATGGGTATCCAATTGTGGTACCGGGGCTAGGGTTCTCCCCATTACCCTTTTTTTTTTTTAAATATCGACTTGGACCAACAAGGAATTAGCCTAGTGGTAAGGCAAGCACTTGGTGACCTTAAGGTCTCAGGTTCGATCCCCGCTGGAGACAAAAAATAATTCCTTTAAGGTACCCGTTACCAATGAAGCCTAGACCCATATGTGAAGTTTAAATACGCGGGTTCGATCATTCGGGGTGCCCAGATCATGTGGGGATTAGGATGGAGGTATTTTACCGGCATCATATGGCTCATACGAGGTGGGTCGATGGGTATCCAATTGTGGTACCGGGGCTAGGGTTCTCCCCATTACCCTTTTTTTTTAAATATGACTTGGAAGGTATGGAGTGATATTTTTCCACTACAAAAATCGGTTATTAGTAAATAGTTATCCACTTATACGCATGTTAATAATTAAACGTAAATGTTCAGATTTAGATACATGATCTACAAAAAACACAAATGTTACAACATTTTTGGAATCCATATTTTATCTTGTCCTTGAAGCATTAGACCAAAAGCTCATTAACAAAATTTGTTAACATATTAATAATATCAATAACTTAATCACCTAAAAAAAGAAAAGAAAATTGGATAGAGATTCCCTCAAGTTATCCAACTTGAGGGGTAAAGTTGGAATGATCTACACCTTTCAATTAAAATCAAAGGTTAAGATTAAATATGATCTTTATATCTTAACCTTTGATTTTAATTCAAGGATAAAGATCACTCTAACTTTACCTCTCAAGTTATTTTCAACTTCAGAGGATCTTTATTAAAAAAGTTTTAGACATGACATGGGCCATCATGTGATGGTGGGCTAATGCCAAAGCCCAAATATAAAAAAATTTTGAGGCATGAATTGAAGATCTGAAGTCCAAATGCCAAAGCCCATGATAGTTAGCCCATCTCTCATCTCTCTTTTCTTTTGCTTTTTCTGCTGCTGAATGCTTCATCTCAACAAATTTTTATTCAATAAAAATAAAAAACAAAAATAAAAATAAAAAAACCCTCATTGCATTTTGCAAAGTGAGTTCATTCATTCATTTATTCTTGATTCAAGATTTATGAAGAACCTTACAAGATTATTATTATTATACAACCACAACATGATAATCAGACACTATAAATCAAACCCACCAAAAATAGATTTAAGAAAATTAAGACCCATGATTCTTAAACGGATCGAAAACAGGGCCAAAGATTACCCGATTAAAGCCATGGTTCCTGTTGCTTTTGATGTTTTAAAGCTTAGAACACGTTTGTTACAAGATGTTTCCACCCTTCTTCAAGTTATTCCCATTTGGTCATGCAAGTAATTCTCTCTCTCTCTCTCTCTCTCTCTCTATATATATATATATATTATATATATATGTATATATATATAATCAGGGACATATATCAATCACCAAATGGTTTTCATGTTTTTGCTAATTTTGTTTCGTGTTTATGTATTGGACTTAGTTTTGTAAGTTTAGGAGTGTTTTGGGAAATGTTAGTGCCTTGTTAATGTGTTTTCGATGTGTAAACGATTCGATATTTAGGGGTCGGGTAATTAGTATAATTCACTTTCTTTGTTTTTTAGAATGCCCCAAAATAATTGCTGGCTAGTTATATGATACGGTATACGAATAAGTGTTTGAGAATGTGTTCAACTTTAGCCCCGAGTATATTGTATGCATCCAACTCGGGACGTTTACTTTGTATTGTGTGTATTCAGCTTTCAGATATTCCTATTGTACGATTGATGTATCGGATGGTATTCTTGTTGACGTGACGTCCATATAAGTTGTCGTGTTATCAAAAATACCCCAAGGTGCACTACATTGGATTGATTCAAAGTTGGGATGTACTAAAAAGTTCGGGCTATAGCTGGATATATTTTCAAACACTTAACCCTAGGTATAACGTATAAATGACCAGGTTTTGGATGTTACACCTAATTGAATTAGTATCAAAAATATCAAAGAAGCATTAAATATATGATAATGGTATAATCGTCGTATATTAAAAAGTAAGCTACAATAATTTCACTTTTCTTCAATTTTGTGTTTTTGTCTTGTGGACGGTCATTTTGGGACGAAAGGACTGTTTGATTATCAAATCAGAATCTGCCGAACACGAAACTACCAGTTTTCTAGTTTTTTTTTTATTTTGAAAGTTAAACCAGTTATCTTCTTATCACAACTTCAAACAACAGAAAGCACATCCAAAGTACTTCTTCCTGCAGCTTGTTTTTGTTACAGCTGATTACTCTTTGCATATTGTAATGCCAAGCCTCTCTGAAATTTGACTTACTTTCAAGTATCATGGAATTCATGTGTTACATTTTTATGCTGCAATCTTACAACATGGTGTGTATTCCTACGACTTTCATTGTCAATCCAATTTGTGAATGGACACTATTTACATGACATGTAATATTTTCGTGTGCAGATTCTGTCCAGAAGTATATATAGGGGAAAAGGGTCATGCAATTAAGACTTGTCATGGTTACAAACGACATGCCAAGAATAAGCTTCATGAATGGGTCGTAGGGGGAATAAATGATATAATTGTCCCGGTGGATACATTTCATTTAAAGAACATGTTTCAGGAGGTAATAAAACACGATCAGCGATTTGATTACAACCGTGTGCCTGCAGTTGTTGAACTCTGTTTACAAGCAGGTGCAACTCTAGATGAGAAAGAAATATCAACAGACAAGTCGGAGTATCTAGTTGCGGAATCTTTGTCGCCTGATTATCTGAGATTTGTAGCTCTCAGAACTTTGAAATCATGGGAGGGAGTTAGAGCGGGTGTCCAGAAGTTATTAATGGTTTATTCAGCCAAAGTTTGTAAATATTGTTCAGAGGTTCATGTTGGGTCATCAGGGCATGAAGCTCGTTTATGTGGCGTTTTTAAGTATGAGAGCTGGCGTGGGGCCCATCTTTGGAAGAAAGCTCAAGTTGATGATTTGATACCTCCAAAAATTGTGTGGTTCCGAAGGCCTCAAGATCCTAAGGTTCTTGATGACAAGTGGCGGTCTTTTTATGGACATGCACCTGCTGTGATTGATTTGTGCACGAAAGCTGGTGCCATAGCACCACCCAAGTACCATTGCATGATGAAACTGCAGGGGTTACCGGCGGATCTTCCATTCAGGCCTTGAGCTTGATCTGTGGGGTCTAGTTTAGTGTTCTTTCCATGCTCTGGGTGTTATTTGGTGATTAATTGATGTTGCTTTAGGATTGGGTCGCAACATGCTTGTACTGTTGCTTCTTAGAGTCAAGTCGTCAACTTCATTGAAGCTTCGAGTTCATGGTATGCACACAAGACCCATTTTCGAAGTTGCAGTTTTCTACTAGTTTTATGGAGCATTGCACCTTCTCAAGGATTAGTATGGACAAATTTAAAAGTTAAATGTTTATAGAAGCACGAGTATAGAGAATGGTTATGCTGCCGGGCTTTGTACATTCCAAAGCATTTGATCCTTCTGCCTAAGCACAGCGAAAAATGGATGCCAGGTGTTTAGATAATCCAATTGGTGATGGATTGGTTGTTTTTGTAAGAAAAAGGTTACACAGGGCTGCAAGATTATGCTATCCTACATTAACATTTTGTTTTTAGATTGAGATACTGTATGAAACCACAACTCCGATTCTTGTTAGACATAGCAATAAGATATTCATTATGTTTGTTGGAAAGAATAATAACTCGAAGCAGATTTTGGAAGGACTTTCAGTAACAATAACCATCTGTTATGAGCACTTTCGCATCTTAACGCCAATCAGGCTCCGGCTTGAATATAATTACCAATTTACCATGGCTAATTTGATGCAAACAATTTGATGTTCTGTGCTGCACATAAGCCACTTTAATACTCATTTAGATAGTCTTGAGTCAACACCAGCTCGTGCGGCTTATATTATGGTGAAAGAAAAGTTCAATTTATGTAACCTGTGGATATTGATGTGTTGGAACATTGGGTCCAGTGGTATGTCTGCTAGCTTAAAAAAGTGTATTCAAAAGTTTGAAATAATTATGCATTATGCAATTCTCATTATTAAACTACTCTGGTGTAACAAAACGGATAGTTATGTGAAGTTTAAATAAATCGAATAAGCAACTTTTGGGGTCTTGAAAAACAAGTAATAATCAGAGTGTAAAAATAGATACTAATTATTCAAATTTAAGCAGAATATGAGAAAAATCTGGCCGTGATCACAATGTTATTATGCGTGATGATATACGTGAGTCGTGACTACACAAACCATTAGCTTCAATATTATGCATGAATCTCACTGATATTTTAAGCTGAAGCAAAACATACGTTAGAAACGAAGTGGGGAAAGGAAATGCCAAGTGTTTCAATAAAAATGATCATAGAACAACATACGACACAATATCTAATTTGTATTGGTTGCCAAGTTAGGCCCTAACCAAACAATTCAACTTCGGGTTATAGCTGAGAATGTTTATATACAACAAACACATAGAATCATCAAATTTCAATTACCACGCTAATAAACAAAAAACCACACAACAAACACTGAATAGTATTCCTTCCTCACAGATGCTGCTGGTACTCGGGATTGAAAGCAAGAGCCTCCCTATAAATCATCTCCTTCATCTGCTCCTCAGTAGGGGCATGATGCTCAAAGTCGAAGTTAAAAGGGGTCATGCACACAGGCTCATCACTGATGTCGTGCAGTGATGTTAGGTACGGATGTGCAAGTGCATCTTCAACTGAAAACATCAGATACACAAGTTAATTTGTATACATAGATATAGATGGTTCTTGTTATAAATGAAACTTCAGATAACAATGTGAAAAGAATAAGATAAGTAGAATGATACTTGAAGTAGAGATGGAAACTTTGACCCATTTACTTCTGAATGAGTCGATTAGGGTTATGTATAAAAAAAGTAGCCCAAATTGGAACTTTAGTAATTAAACCCCCTAAATAATATAATGTGTGTAAACCATATATGTCAAATCATTTATTTATGTAACAGTTATAACTTTGGGGGTAGTGTTTCAGGTCAACCCAACCCACTGATACAAAAATGGCCCATTCTAAATCAAAATCTTTGAATGCTACAAAATAAATTACAACAAGCAATGGTCAATGGAGCCAAGTGAACCCCTCACCTGTAATTCTCTGTCTGGGATCAAACGTCAACATCTTTTCTATAAGATCAATGGCAGCAGGATGAACTTGAGGAAACTTTTCATTGAATGATTGTCGTTGATAATGTTGCAATTGCCGTATGTATCTTTTGGCATTTTCATTCAAAAACCCTAATTCAGCTTCTGATGGAGTTCCAATTAGCTGCAGGGTTACAATAATTTTAAAGTTTAATAAATACTACTACTGTCTACTGATTAATCTTTCCTTGTTAACGACCAAAGCTCAAAGTTGAAACACCCATTTTGTTTTACACGTATACAAAACTAAAAAAACATACCTCCATAAGCAATCGTAGCTGGTGTACATGATCTCTACCAGGAAACAAGGGCTTGCGGTCCATCAATTCCATGAAGATGCAACCCACGGACCATACGTCAATTGCAGCAGTATAATCAGATGAGTTTAACAGCAACTCTGGTGCACGGTACCATCTTGTAACCACATACTCTGTCATGAAATCATTTTCAGATGTAACACGAGCTAATCCAAAATCACAAATTTTCAGATCACAATTGGCGTTCAAAAGAAGATTGCTTGGCTTCAAATCCCTGTGCAGCACATTTGCAGAATGTATATATTTTAGCCCACGCAGGATCTGATACAGAAAATACTGCAAGAAAGAAAGGAATGGTTATAGACTAATGACTCGTTAATTGACAAGTATGCGTATGCACGTCAACACAAGCTATCCAATAGACAAATAACCATTCACATTGTTGAGCTCCTAATGCGTTAAGAGATGTAAATTGTTACATGGTTAGGCACTCTTCGTTAGTGATTGGCTTCGTATCCTGTATTCCTGTGTACCTTATTAACTGTGCTTCTTACCAGTTCAACCCCCTTATTATCGTGCAACAAGATATCTCTCTTTCTGAAGGTTGGTATAAAATAATTAAGAAAAATGCTTAATCGGTAGTTCAGTAGTTCTTGCCTAGTTATCAAGATCACTCCTTTTACTTCCCTCTCAATGCTGTCGAAACTGTTGCTTTTCACATCATTTTACTTTAGCCTAACCTAAACTCTCCAGATTCAATAATTCCAACACAATGTAGAGAATCAACCTCGAACAAACTTTTGCATCATTCCAAAACCACGATATCATATCTTAGTTTTCCAATGAGAATGAAGCAGGCTTGGGACAGTCTATGACAGATCTTATTTAGAAGGTACACTTTTGGCAGATGCGTTTCTAACAAGGGACTTCAGTCAAACATGCATTTCTAGTAAACAAGTATGGAACTTCATGGCTTCAACCATAACATAAAACACGGTAAAGAATTTGGGCTACTAACATTATGAAGGTTAACGTTTGATATAATGCTAAAGTAAAGGGTAAAGCTATACAGTCAAAAACTTTCAAGTTCATTATTATGCAATCAATTCGCTTTCACAGTTCCCTACATTATTGCACTTCATAGTTCATATGCATGTCGTTGTCTCACTCCACATCATAATGGCGTGCCTTGCGAGCGACTGGGGAATGGGTCAAGTGAAGTCCAGTGGGGCCGTTATTCCCGGCTGGCATATAAGTCTCTCGCGCGTGCAGTAAAAACTTCAAACCAATAGCTTCCTTCTATATCATCTGCAACCAATTGGTCCTTAAGACTTACATCATCTCCCCTTTCCACTTCTTCGCACATATGTTATGTCACCACGCACACCTAGATTTTGTGATCAAAGGTCAAATGTTTGCCTTTTCTGAAGACAAAACCATAAGCTGTTCTTTTGGTTACAGTTTAGCGATTATTTTAACTCCTAAACTCAGACAACCATACACACCTAGGTGACTTGATTTTTACTACTACATGATCATTGGGTTAGAGTGTACTTTAAAGAGTGCAAAATCATAAAAATCTCAAGTACAAGAAAATTGGACCTCCTATAGTCATATAACTATGCTATCTAGAGTGTATATATTCTTTTATTGGGTTTGTTTCTCGCATCCTCCATAGTCTTTCCCCTATCAGGGAGTCATAGTAATTTCTCCATATCTCTGGCACTACTTTTCCCATTCTCTTAATGAAGAAGCTTGAGTTTGATAACAAATATCTACAAGTAAAACAGGGAGACCAACTGATAATTGGATTGGCAATTTGCTTAATACATTGTTTGCTTTCACATTCGAATTGTACAATCCAAAGTGGGGAAGCAAACTACCAGAGCATTTAAATCCTTGTTTCTGTTCCATCCATCCTTCAAGCCAACTTGTTAGTAAAGAGGAATTCTTAATAGCAAAACATCAACAACTTTTCAGCTAGAGCATTGAATACAGAAGCTGAACCTCACAGTCATCAATATTTATGCCAATCTCTTGTCAGGAAACTACAGAGAGACTTCCATCAATGAAGGAAACAGATGGTTTAGATTTAGTCTTAAATGACCTTCCTATATAATATCAGCATAACATCACAGAGAATGGTATCAGCAACCCTTATAGACTCACATATCCAAAGAACTTTCTATTTGTACTAGAGCATTACTAAGGGCCATTGTTCAGTATCATCTCCAAGCACTTCCTATGCTTTTTTCAAACAGCTCTAAACCACTACGTTGTGCAATTATCATGAAGCTGGAAAAATTACAGCCAACTAAAATAATGCAGCAAGAATGCGAAAATGCGGAATATATCACTCTTCTCCCATCACAAAGCTTGATTTCTGTTAAGTGTTAATGTTGAAGCGCAAGATAAGAGAATTCCTTCTCTTATCTCTTCAGCTTGTAGGACAGATCTACCGTGTCTTTGTAACGGAAACACATATGCTTTTGCTCTTATATGTAAATATCAAAAATGATTATTAGTGGCACTAGGGTTATGCTAATTACTGGTATATAAATGGTAACGAAGCATTGCAGCACAATCCCTAGAGCAACCTTAATGGAAAGACGACAGCAACTTGTTATTAATGTGAATATCAAGATTGATTACTGATGACACTAGAGTTATGCTAATTACCAGTATATAATTAGTAATGTGTCATTGCAACACGATCCCTGGAGTAACCTTAACAGAAAAACCGCAGCAACTTGTTATGAATCAGTATCACAAATGAAAAGGAACTATTTGTTCCTTTGTTTAAATTTTTACAATATATTGTCCTAAAACTTACGGATATATGTCATGTTCCTTCTTGATATGCTGTAAGGATGGTATTGATTATCTCTAAAGAATTTATACAGAACATAGTTGTGAGGTAGCATGCATGCAATCACCTAAGAGAACATCAGTTTAAACTATTAAGCAAAGGAGACTAACCAGATCCCTAGGGCGTCAGCCATCATATATCAAGGGAAACATATATCAAGAGTAACTATTTAAATCCTACAAAAAAGCATCAATTATAACTTCATGAAAGCACAGTTTGACTGTAACAGACTTAAGGATTGCATCAGTAAAAGTTAAGATGTTCCAAAAATCAAAAACACAATAATTGGTCCACGTCAGTTAAAAAAACAGCAGAACCAGAAGAAAGTTCTAATAGCATAAGCTCTAGCGCTATACACAACTAGTAAAGAGCAGAAATACCAATTAAGCATGAAATTTCTCAAACAACGTTTTACCTAGATTTATGAATCAAAAGTAAAGAGTAAACCGAAAAAACACATGGATTGGGCAAATAAATATATGGTTCAACAAGGTGCAATAAGCAGTTTAACCAAAACAGAAGAGATACATGTATGCAGGAAGCATGCTAAACAATTCAGAACATGGGCATCTGTAGACGGATAGACATCAAGATAAAACAACAGAGAAAGTACATCAGAAAAAGTAGACCTGACAATGCTCTTCCGACAATGATTGATTAGAACGAATTATTTGATGAAGATCGGTATCCATGAGCTCATAAGCAATGTAGACATCATTAAATGCCATCCTGTCAGGAGGTGGAATTATATCTCTAATTGCAACAACCTACATGAAAGATGAAATAAACATCAGTCACAGATATTCACACCAACACTTGAACTAAAAACTGCTTAATTGTTCAAAATATTTTACAAAAGTAGGCAAACAAAAAACAACAGAAGTAGGTGTAATGGAATAATACAAAATTTATAATTGTATGTATAGATTAAAATGTACATATAATTGCATATCAGCTAGAAAAAAGATATAAAAAATAAGAAGACTAATGCGAGAATTTAAGTACAAGCCCAGTCCAAACCCATCCACCCAAACACGCCAAAGCTTCGTGATCAACCTAAAACTACAATGGCAAGAAGTCCTTTAGAGCATAACAATGTATCATAAAATGAACGGAAGTAGAAAATTATGCTAGACATTATACGTCATTATCTACCATAAACGCCTGGCCAATCTCCATTTTTAAATTTAGAGACCGATATGTGTTCTCAACAAGTCTTTTAGGTCCCAAACATAACTAAACTCTCTCTGGCTTTCTTTCCCATCATAGGTTCGAGTAAACTCAAATCCCCCAACTTAACAATTGTACCAAACATATTCGATCACGTATCCAAACAGCAAATCATATGTTTATTTTGTTTTCATATTTATCTGATGCCCATTGTTTTCACAATACCTCACCAGAACATCTAAAGAAGTCCCTACTTCCTGTTTCACTCATTTAATCGGAAACTCCACACTCACAGAAATAAGGGTTTAAATAAGGAAGGTACATGAAGTTAACTATAATACTAAAAAAAGGTGCAGACAATAAAGTATGCTAATCATATGGCAGCTAACAAAGTCCTCTAATCATTGTCAAGAAAAAAATAAATACTAATACCTATAAATTGCATAACTTTTACAGCTCATATAATCAAGCAGTAATCAAGATTCAAGAACCAATCTTGCTTATACATCACCATAAAAAGTATTTTATCACCAAAGTTGAAGACGCGCTCATTTCTAGTTTCTACCCTTCCAACTAATAGGTAATAACTGTAAAATTAACCAACTTGGACGGCAGAAAGTACGATACTGACCCACATATATTCAGCTTCAAAGATAGCACAACTAAAATATTCTACATCATTAACTAAAAGAAAGTTAAACTGCAAACTAACATATGGGTCACATAGCTGGTTTTCAATGTTCGTACTTAGCCTAAAGTAACTAACTGAAGCTGATAACCAAATTTCAACTACAACTAATAATCACAATTCAAAATTCATAATGGAAAACAAACATAACATAATCAATGCCACTCTACTCACTCAGAAACTCACATTTTCATGATCCATATGACGAAGCAGCTTTATTTCTCGTAAAGTCCTCTTGGCATCGATTTTATTATCGAAAGCATTCGCAATCTTCTTAATCGCCACATGCTCATTCGTCTCCGAATTCAACGCCGAACTAATACCACACAAATCATTAATTATAGATTTTTTTTCAAAGGTTATAAAAAGATAAAATAAAAAACAACCTATAGATACAGAAATATATATATATATACCAGACGATTCCGTAAGCGCCTTTACCGATAGGCATAATAGGAGGCTTATACTTGGCAGTAACTTCAAAGATATTTCCAAAAATATTATACTGAATGAACCTGCCACCGTGGCTGAGTGTCGCCGGGATGTTGTTATCGATTCCGGTCATCGAGGCCGGCGGAGGTGCTGCGGCGGCTGTGGCGTCGGACATTTCGGTGTCGGAAGGATGTGTTGATGGATCCATAATAGATAATTTGTTATTTATTAGGGAATATAATATAATAATATTTATATATATAGAGAGAGAGATAGATATAGAATATATATGTGTATGTATAGATATAGATATATTGATATGACGAAGATTTTACAAGCCCTAAAAATGATGGAATGGAAATAGAAATAGAAATCAAAAGAGAAAACAGTTGGTGGAGAGAGAGATATGTGTGTTCTTTGTTCCTGTTTTCAGCTTCGTGTGTTTTTATTTTTATTTTTTGCTTTTTGCCTAACTCGTAACACTAAACTTAACTTCCTCTAGCCGAGTGGTCCATGTTGTATTTATCATTGCGATGCTTATGTTTCATTTTAGATTTTCTTTTCCTTTTTAAGATGATTTGTAATGGCCCCATGTAGTCCGACCGGACTTTCCCCGGCGACCTCGCCGCTAATGAGGGGGGCCCGCTAATATTCTGTCAGATTAGCCATTAATGACATGGGGGCCCGCACTTTCCGCGGCGAAACTTTTGTCTTATTTGACTTTCCGCGGCGACATCGCCGGGGAAAGTGGCTGGTCGGCTTACCCATTATTCTTTGGTCGGGGCACGCGGGGCGTTTGTAATTTTGTATACGGAAATATCTTTATATAGGTTTTAGATAAAATAAAACAAGTATTAAAGTAAAACAAATAAAACAATAGGTTTTTTCTTCACTGAAAATCACCGTGCATCATAAAAATCATCGTGCATCAATTGCTTCGTGAATCTTCGTGCATCAATTTAATCATGATCTAAGGGTCAAGATTTTGTCCTATTTGTTTTACTTTAATACTTGTTTTACAATACCCAACCTCTCTTTATTATATATACTAAAAGATAACTGACCTAATAACTTATTAACCAATCATAGCTCTCGATTTTATCAAATTAAAAATTGATGATGTCATTATTAATTTAATAATAAATCAAAAATCCTAATAATCATTATCCAAATATATTAGTATATTATATTTATATTAATATTTGTAGAAAAAATCTCACTAATTTACACTTTTTTGTTTTCAATTTTAATTTACACTTTTTTGTTTTCCATCAATAATTTACACTTTTTACCCTCACTAAATACTAAATTTATAATTATTACAATTTGTAGTTATCAACCCTCACTAAATACTTAATTTATAATTATTACAATTTGTAGTTATCAACTTGAGAATTTTGTTTTCGATTTTCATCATTTAATTAATTAAAAAAAATTTAACATTTTATTTCTATTTTTTTTTTCATAAAATCTTTTCTTTTAATATATTAAAAGGCAGTTGCTCTAAAAACTTATTGACCTATCACAACTCTCGATTTCTTAAAGTTGACTTTTGTTTTCAATTTTGACTTTAATTTACACTTTTTTGTTTTCAATTACAAATTTACACTTTTTAACCATTAATTCCAATATAATAGATAAAGAATAATAGCTAATACATATCCAATAGAATAATAGATAATATATATTCAATAGAATAATAGCTATTATATATCATAATTAATAGAATAATAGATAATAGAATAATAATAATAAATAATAATAATAGAATAATAGATAATAGAATAATAGATAATAAATAAATTAAGATTTTAAAAGTAATTGTACTATTATTCTTTTTTTAAAGTTTTTTTAGTAATTGTCATAACACATATACGAAAAATAAAGCATGTAAAAATGTAATCTTTATAGGAAAAACATATACATTGTCATATTCTAATTGAAATATTTAGAATATGTTTCATCTAAAAATAAGATATAATTTTTAAAAGTGTAAAATAAGAATGTAATATCACCTTGTGTAACAATAAATCAAATAAAATGATAGTGACCTATTATGATTTTTTAATATTCAAATATCGCTAAGTATGTCACAATCTACAACTTTGATGGACATATTATGATTTTGTAATATTCAAATATCGTTATGTATGTCACAGTAAACAACTTCGATGAATATATTTTAAAAAATATTTCACTATAAAACTCAAAGTTTTATAATATAGATCAATTTTTTATTACTAAAAATTGTAAACTAAATTTTAAATCATAATAAACTAACATCTAATATTGATAAAATTGTAAGCTTGTATTTGACACGGGCCTAAAGTCTAGTTTTTTATTATATATATAGAAATTAACCAAAAAATAAAATAAAACAAAACTTAATTGTCTTGAAAAGTGATATCGAATTTAAAGTATCGTTACCAATCAATGTCGATACATCTCAACTCTCAAGCTAGTCCCGGTAGAAAATTTTAGCATGTTTGATCAGAATACTCCCAAGTGGAATATGGACTTTTATTTTTTTGTTGTTGTGGATGTTAAATAGTATGTTTGTACTTTAACAGTTTATTAATATGAGGTTTGTCCAAATATGTTGCAATATATCTATGAATTGCAACCTCTGAAACTCCACATTTTTATTCATAAATGCAAAAACACATAAGGATCAATAACTCTCACACAATGATAACTAGAAAATATGAATCGAACCTGCATTGTACTTCATACAAGTGAAGTCTCACAAAGCTTGAAATGTGATCGAGGTGTTCTTATGGAAACATATTCCAAATATTACCATGAAAAATTTATGAGGTTTAATGATCAAGAAAACATGACAAGACATGAAAAGATGTGGCATGACCATTGTCATAATTTTTAATTCTTTCAAAACCGCTAAACTCCTCTAAAAGCTCCATAAAATTATTACCTTGTTTCTTTCTTGCTTTTTGAATAACTAGATTGCCTTTTAATATCACAACCTGGATCGTTACGTGACAATAGAGTCCCAAGCCTACCATGTACATAATTACAATTTAACCTCAATGCATGCCTATTATGTTTATGCATAAATTAGTTGTGTATGCAAATTACTTCTAATTTTTAGGGTATTTTTATATTTATGTCAAAGAATTTGCTTCTTATAATCCTTTAATAGGCCAGAATTGTTAAGGTATTTACAATAGATTTTAGTACATTTTTTTAAGAGTAAATTACACTTTTCGTCCCTGAAGTTGACACGTTTTTCACTTTTCATCCCTAAAGTTTAAAAATTACAATTTTGACCTTAAAGTTGGCCAATTTTTTCAATAATCGTCCTTTGGCCAGACGACGTTAGTTTTTGGCCATTAACGTACGCACGTGCTAAACACGTGAGGAACTTCAGGGACGAAAAGTGAAAAATTAAGCTACTTGAGGGACGAAAAATGAAAATCATACAAATAAATTTATTCTTCCATTCTTTCTTTTTCGATCATCTTCTCCGATCATCTTTTCCGATTGAATTTTCGACTACACATTTATTTTCCGATGATACCTAATAAAAACTCGACTTTCAATCCAAATCTAAACCACCGAAAACACAAAAACACGAAAATAAATCTAAACATATATAGATCAATCTCACCAAACTCATGCTTGCTACTTACAGTATATTACAACACACACACACACACACACACATTATACATATATATATATATATATATATATAGCCTCTGTATATATCTATCAACTGTAATTAATTAATTAATATGATCTCAAATTCATTCCTATAGTGATCAAGTCTTAAATTATTCATTTACTTAAACTTAATTAATCACTCACTTTGAAAAGTATATATAATCGCCTGATCGGAATGAATGAAATAAACTTAGTTGCAGCTAATTAAACAAAAGTAGAAAACGATATACTAGAAATCAACAACCAGTCAAAACAAAACAGAGCGCATCAATTATCTATACATACATACATCATAAGTTATATATATTTTCGTGTTTTCGGTGGTTTAGATTTGGATTGAAAGTCGAGTTTTTATTAGGTATCATCGGAAAATAAATGTCTAGTGGGAAAATTCCATCAGAAAAGATGATCGGAAAAGAAAGAATGGAAGAATAAATTTATTTGTATGATTTTCATTTTTCGTCCCTCAAGTAGCTTAATTTTTCACTTTTCGTCCCTGAAGTTCCTCACGTGTTTAGCACGTGCGTACGTTAACGGCCAAAAACTAACGTCGTCTGGCCAAAGGACGATTATTGAAAAAATTGGCCAACTTTAAGGTCAAAATTGTAATTTTTAAACTTTAGGGATGAAAAGTGAAAAACGTACCAACTTCAGGGACGAAAAGTGTAATTTACTCTTTTTTTAAAGTGAATATCTTAAAAGTGATGAAAGAATAAAAGTTTTAAGACGAACAAGGTACTCTAATTAGGTTACATAAAAATGGGTACAACATTTATTCTTCAAAAATAACTTAACTTTAAAAAAATGTATTCATTTACGTATTTATTTATTACTTAGATCAAAATATACCAATTTATAAAAAACAGATTGTGCAACACTCACACATACTAAATTTACATTGTTTGGTGTAAATTTCATTTCCTTGACAAAATATGGTATGGGTAATAACTATCAAGTATATTTTTCAATTTTTAGTTTATTATGAGGTTGTATGTATGAGGTTTATTTGATAAAAGGTTAATAGGGTCTTTAAAGAAGATCTTAGTGATGTGCATTTTTGGAAGTTCAGGTAAAGATGAAACTAAAATTTTAAAGTACTAAAAAATGTAAATTATATATGTTAAACGGGATAATTAGATTTACTATCCTAACAATCGCATTCGTTACTTGTCTCATTCCATCATTTATTCTAAAATTTCATGTTTGTCATTAAGCTACTTGTTTTATCCATTGGTAAATGGTGAAGATGACAAAAAAAAATTTTGTTTATCTAATCATCTGGTTATATCTGTTTATTTTATTCATTGTTTCTTATTAAATGGGATAAAATATCAACATGAATCTAATTAAAATCAACTTAAATGCCTAGCTAAATATACAAGTAACATCTAGTTAAAACAAATTATATCACAATAATAGCAATACAATAATAATCTATACTTCTATACTATATTATATAATAAAGAAAATAGCTCCCGTGTTGAAAATTACATGGGGAAAATGACTAAAATACTCTTAATGAGTATATAACACTATCAACCTTTTTCTTTTAAAATATCCACATTAACCCTTTACATCAATTACTTTTACATCAATTATCTAACATCACTCGACGCCGCCACTACCACCAACAGCCGTCCCCCACCACCACACCGTCGCCGCCACGAAAAACCGCCGCATTGCGCGGGTAACATGCTAGTTATATAACTAATAAGTCTATGTAGGTGTCAATAATTTGTATTTAAAACTTGTATTGTTTCATACTAAAAACTCAACATTTGAATTTGAATTTTATTATAAATGTACAACTAATTAATACGTGTTAATAATACACCATAGCATTGTCATTAGCACGACTTTATAAAGTAAATATTTGAAACTGCTATTTGTATTCATATATATATATATATACTTGACAACATTATTTATGGGGTAATTTACACTTTTAATACTTTGATTATATATGTAGTTACATACATGTTAATATGGCCCAATGGCATGACAAGACAACCTTTTTATGTCTATCTATTTATTTATATATATTACACCATTTCAAGGGAGTTGATACGTTCCACGGTGTATCAATATACCAAAGTATATTGAACACATAACAGTTGTAGAGGGGGGTGAATACAACATCTTTACAAACTTTTAACACAAAACGTTTTAAGATTCAGTTTATGAATATCAAGCAAGTAAGTAAAGACCAGGAATCATTAAAACAGTAAAGCAGTAAAGAAATAAAAACATTCTTGAACACAGATTGTTATTTTCAAATGTAATCCTTTATTAAGAAATAATCTATACAAAGAATTACAGGGTTGTTGCGGAATAAAGATAGCCTATAGATATATAAACAACCCTATGAAATGACAAACAACAATCAATAAGTTTCAGCTCAAGAGAATCAGCCCAAGCTGATCTCGTACAGACGAAGCTGTGTGTAAGAGCAGAGAAACTTGTGTGAAGAATGATTCTCAGGAAATGCCACCCATATGCAATCCATGAATGAGGCTTTTATAGGCACAAGCGCTCCTTCATTAGGTGTCCGTTGCAGCTACGTGTTCTTCAATCAGTGGTTGATGAAGGAATAATCAATCGTGCCTTTTGTTAGGTCCAGATTTAGTCCAGATTTACTGGACTCGCTCCAGACTCGACTACTGGAGCCTCACTGAAGATCTGACCAGAAACTTGTTCTACTGGACCTACTCCAGACTTGGAATCTGGAGTCCCTCTGGAGATTTGTCCAGAAATAATGGAAGACCAGTGAGCAAATACTTGTATAGAAAATCTGGAGTATTCTCCAGATGAGCTCACTGGACTTCACCCCAGTCCAGATCAACTCTACTGAAGACATTCTGACTGAAGTCAAAGACTGAAGTCTGAAGAAAGAAGACTGACAAATGGCGGAGTCCACTGGAAAGTCTTACCAGATCTGTACACTGGAGGATTGTCAGTGTTCTAGACCCTACAAGTCTGAACACTGATATCGAGGATTGACTTTTCCCTTTACACACTTTCCAAAGAACAATCCACTTGTTCTTTACCAAAGTTTGTGTGTGTGTAAAGGTGGTTGGATAAAAGGACACAAAGTCATTTGATGTGACTTTATCCTTATTCCTTATCCAATACATTTAATGTTCTTGTCGGATCATTAAATGTATGCAACCATATTTGTACGGCACAAAATTCACTGGTGAATTTTGTTGCCTATAAATACAAAGTCATTTCCTTGAGAAAAATACTTTTAAGCATACATTTTGCATTTAAGTGAATTTGTCCAAATACTCTCGATCTTAAACAGGGATACTTCACAACTTTAAGTATCTCGATCCAAAAGAGTTATTTGACAAATATAGATCATTTGTAACTCATAGGTTGTTAGGATACATACTTATTTGTATTATCTTGATTCCGCAACAACCTTGTGTTTTATTTAACATCATAAATAAAATACACAATTGAAAAATACATAATGGTCCACTTTACTTGTTTATTGCTTTAAGTCTTGTATTACTTTATTTATATATTCTTGCATTTATTTACAAGTAATACTAGTCCATTCTAGTGCTTATTAGACTTGTTGTATTTTACACTTTCCTGGTTAACCATCGAACTTAAGGGACTCACATTTGGTATCAGAGCAGAAGGCTAAACATTGCCTAGATCTGTTTCTTGATGGCTAACCAAGAAAATACACAAGGTTTTAGTCTTGGTCCCGATCCTAATGCAAATATTAATGATCAAAATGAACCACCTATTGTTAATAACACTAATCCACCTCCTCCTCCTACTCCTGCTTCTCCACACGTGCATGTGCACTACTAAAATAATCCTGTTCCTAAATTCAGTGGGAACAATGATAAATTTGGTACGTGGAAGGCTAGGATGGTTTTGCATGTCACTGGTATTGAGAGGAACATGATGAAAATTTTAAATGAAGGTCCTTATGTACCAACATCACCTCTCAATCCCCTTCTTGATCCTTCTGGATCTAGAAGAGGAAGGGAAAAGAGGGAGGAACATTGGTCTGAAGAGGAGAGGAGATTGGTGAATCTAGACACCCTTCTCAAAAACATGATCCTCGGGGCCTTTCCTGAAACCCTAATTCCCACACTAGTTCTTTTTCCTAGTGCTAAAACCATGTGGGATGAACTTTTAAACCAACATGAAGGAGGAGATGACACCATTGTCACCAGAAAGGTCTCCTTAAACAAGAGGTATGAGTCATTTTTTGCTCAGCCTAACTAGTCTCTCACTGGTACTTACACCAGATTTATGAGTATCATAAACCAGTTGAGAGGTCTTGGGGTTGAGAAGGACAAGAATATACTTCTGGAGAAATTTTGTGACATTCTACCCACCAAATGGTCTCACATGATCCTGGTCTTACGACAAGGTAAAACTCTGCACACACACACTCTCTCAACTCTATATGGAGCTTTCAGGTACACTGAAGAAAATCAAGCTCAGAGAGTGGTGGCAGAACAAGATGCTTTTAACCATGCCTCCAGTATGGCACAAAAGGTTATCCCATTTAAATTTCAAAAATATTAATAAGTTGTCTAGAAAACAACTTGCAGATGGGATACCTTCAGTTTCCTTCAAAATGGAAAGACCATGTCCAGGATGTGAGATGGGTAAGCAGAAACGTACCAGTTTCAAGACCAGACAGAGTTTCAGCATATCTGAACCTCTTCATATGCTTCATATGGACCTTTTTGGTCCAGTGAATGTTCAAACTCGTGCTGGTAAAGGGAACACCCTGGTGATTGTAGATGAATTCTCCAGATATTGTTGGGTTATCTTTCTCAGGTCTAAAAGTGAAGCTGCTGCTGAAATCATCAGTCTTATCACGCAAATTGAGCTCAAGTACAGTCGAAAGGTGTGTCAGTTAAGAAGTGACAATGGAACAGAATTCCAGAATGCAACTCTGGAGTCATTTTGTACTGACACTGGCATCTCCCAGAATTTCTCATCAGCCCGCTCTCCAGAACAAAATGAAGTGGTGGAAAGGAAGAATCGAATGCTGATAGAAGCTGCCAGGAGTATGCTTGCTGAATCTGGTCTGTCTACCAGTTTTTGGGCGGAAGCAATTGCTACTGCTTGCCACACCCAGAACCGATCAGTGTACATCAAAAGACACAAAAAGACAGCCTATGAAGTCTTAAGAAATAGAAAACCAAATATTGGTTATTTTCACGTTTTTGGATGTCCAGTTTACATCCTGAACGACTCTAGTCAGTTAGGCAAATTTGATGCCAAAGCTGATGAAGGGTATTTCTTAGGATATTCAGCCATTCGCAAGGCCTTCAGAGTCTACAACAAGATACTGGAGAAGGTCCATGAGTCAATTCATGTCACATTTGATGAATCAAATGCTGCAATGAATAAAAAGCCAACCCTTGATACTCCCCCAGTAACTCCAATTGTCTTCTGTGAATCTGATCCTATCAACTACAATAAAGAAGATTCTCCAGAAGAAGTTTCCAGTCATCCTGATCTGGAACCTATTCAGAATAAGAAACCCTCCAGTGCTACTCCATTCTATCCTTCTATTATTTTCAGGCTACCCTCTGAAATTAATATTGGATCAGATGTTCGTACTACTACCCCAGTATCAGTCCCAGTTGAAACTGAACCAGTACTTCAAGAAATGCCTTCAATGGAAGAATTTCATGATGCAAATCGTGATTTAAATGAATCAGATGAAGATGCTGAAGTAGTCTGGGAAGATCCTCCTTCTGAAGCAACACCAGAGGAGACTCAACTGAATTCTTGCACTGATATTGTTGTCAGTAACAATCCTGGTCAGTACTCCAGATGGACAAAAGCTCATCCTATCGATCAGATCATAGGTGACTCCAGTAGAGGTGTTCAGACCAGAAGAGCCTCCAGTAATCAATGCTTATATGTCAGTTTCTTATCACTGATAGAACCAAAGAAGATTGACGAGGCTATGGAAGATCCAAGCTGGGTGACTGCTATGTAAGAAGAGCTTCACCAGTTTGAAAGGAACAAGGTTTGGTACCTGGTTCCTTTTCCAGTTGGAAAGAAAGAACCAATTGGAACCCGATGGGTCTTCAGAAATAAGGTAGATGAAGATGGCCACGTAATCAGAAACAAGGCCAGACTGGTAGCACAAGGGTACTGCCAGTCAGATGTCGATTTTGATGAATCATTTGCTCCAGTGGCTAGACTTGAAGCGATCAGAATATTCTTAGCATTCGCTGCTTATCATCAGTTCAAGGTCTACCAGATGGATGTAAAGAGTGCATTCTTGAATGAAAAACTTGAAGAAGAAGTTTATGTCAGACAACCACCATGTTTCGTTGACAAAAAGCATCCACATTGGGTATATCGTCTGGACAAAGCGCTTTATGGCCTCAGACAAGCCCCACGTGCCTGGTATGATACTCTGACTAAACATTTATTGAAAAATGGTTTCAAAAGAGGTGCAATTGACAATACCTTATTTATTCTTCATGAAAAAGGTAATCTGTTAATGGTACAAATTTATGTTGATGATATTATTTTTGGGTCTACTGATGATAAAATGTGCAAGAAATTTTCAAAAATAATGTCAACTGAGTATGAAATGAGTTTGATGGGTGAATTAACATTTTTTCTAGGACTCCAGATTAAACAGACCAGAGATGGTATTTTTATTAATCAAGAAAAATATGTTAGAGATCTTTTAAAGAAATATGATATGAACTCTTCACAATCTAAACCCACTCCAATTTCTGCACCATTAACACTGGACTCAGATCCAGATGGTAAACCAGTGAACACCACTGTCTATAGAGGCATGGTTGGTTCACTGATGTATTTAACTGCCAGTAGACCAGATATTATGTTTTTCAACATGTTTATGTGCCAGATATCAGTCTAATCCTAAGGAATCTCATATGCTTGCTGTAAAGCGCATATTGAAGTACCTTAAAGGTGTCCCCAGTCTAGGTCTTTGGTATCCTAAAGGCTCAGGCATGAATCTAATGGGTTATTCAGATTCAGATCATGCAGGTTGTAAGATAGATAGGAAATCCACAACTGGTGGATGTCATTTCCTAGGTGGCAAATTGGTCAGTTGGACCAGTAAGAAGCAAACTTCAGTTTCATTGTCCACTGTTGAAGCTGAATACGTGTCTGCAGCCAGTTGTTGTGCTCAGATACTCTGGATGAAGAACCAGTTGCTTGATTATGGTATTAAATATTCAAAGACCCCAATCTTTTGTGATAATACCAGTGCCATTGCTATCTCAAACAATCCAGTCATGCACTCCAGAACGAAGCACATTGATCTTAGGTATCACTTCATTCGTGATCATATTATGAAAAACAACATTGAACTCCATTTTATTCCCACTGACAAACAACTCACTGACATTTTTACCAAACCTCTGGATGTCAAAACTTTTGAATATCTTGTTGGTGAGTTGGGAATGTTAAATCCTTAAATCTGGTGACTGCTCAGATATTGAACGCCTTTGTATACTATCTTTGCATTATTAGATTTCTGGAACAACATTCCAGGGAAAGACTTGAAAGATATTTTTTCTTAAAAATGTTTTTGAGTTCAGGGGGAACTTATTAATTTATTTTCTCACTGGACAAACTCTTCAGAAAATATTACTGGTGCCTTGTAAATGTGTCCCTCTAACTGGTAACTGGACAGATTGAAGTGCGTGTTTGAGGTGACTAATGTTTCCTTGTAAATGTGTCCCTCTAACTGGTAACTGGACAGATTGAAGTGCGTGTTTGAGGTGACTAATGTTTCCTTGTAAATGTGTCCCTCTCATTTATCTGAATTAGTTGACGTGCACGTTTGAGGTTACCAGTATTTCAAAAATGGTTTTCACTGGTACTTTACTGGAGTGTCCCTCCAGTGTACCATCAGTACATATTCACTGGACTAATCCACCAGTGATACTGGAGTGTCCAGTCAACCTCCAGATGCACTGAAATATGTCATAATATTTTCTAAATACTTGGTCATTGTGTGTGCCACGTAAGCAAACCTTTTTGGAGATATTTTAATCCTACGTGGCATATAAAATTTTCAACGTAATGATGGTATTTTTACTTTGGGAAAACAAAAAGTGCAACTTGTTACTGTGTGTGGGCTGTAAACCGTCATGCATTTATGTATGATGTGATGTAATTAATACGGATCTCAGAACCCGATCAAAAACTTTATTTGATAATTTCAAATAAACCGTTTGAGTTCCACATTGTCTCTCCTATAAATACCCACTTTCAATTTCAATTGCATTTACTTCGAACATATTTACTCCCAAATCTTTCAAATTCCTTCATTTACTTCTTCATTCTTTTTCCAATCATCATCATCTCTCTTATTTACTCCATTTACATTCAATTCTTTCATCAAATTTTCATCATAACCTATACATATTCAATTTCATCTTCATCTATTCTGTATAAATGGCACCTAGACTTATGCTTGAACAGTTATGGAATGATCTCAAGTCCAGAACTGGAGATCGTTCCAAGGGGGAAAGGTCGTCTGGTGATCAAACTCTGAAGCACATGTCACAAAGAGCATATGGCACTGAAGCCGGGCTAACTGAAGAAGCTACTGGTACTGAAGCCAGTGAGCCCCAGTTCCACATTACACTGAAGGCATGTCTAAGTTTGAAGTAAAGTTGACCAGGGAGGGTAACTTTACTGATGAGAGGAAAAGTACTTCAGTCCAAGCTTTTGGATGGAGTGAACTGAAGGAAATCGCTTTAACGTTCAGGGGGAAGACAGATGTGTCGACTGATGTTAAAGCATTTCTGAAAAGGATTGAAAAGGTATGGAGAAGAAAGCAACAGATGGAAGTTGCAATGGGCATAAGAACGCCCGAATCAATACCATCTTCTCCATCACCAAAGAGAAAGGCTACTGAAGATGCTCCAGGACAGACATCAAAAAGAAGGGCCTGACTCTTATCATTTACTTATTGTAAATTATTGTCTTATGAAAATTGTATACTATTTATCAGTTGATGTATGTAATAATAGTTGCAATTTTTTATTCTTATAAGTAAATGATCAGATTTAGTCTAAGTTAGAACTTAATTGATGAAACTGAAAACACTCATGATCTATAAAGTGTTTTCCAGTAACTTAGATTTTTTAGACAAATCGAAACTTGTGTTTTTCAAGCATACAAAATGTATAGATTCAAGCTTGAAAACACTTGCATTATTTCTAAACAAATAGGGGGAATTTGTTAGGTCCAGATTTAGTCCAGATTTACTGGACTCGCTCCAGACTCGACTACTGGAGCCTCACTGAAGATCTGACCAGAAACGTGTTCTACTGGACCTACTCCAGACTTGGAATCTGGAGTCCCTCTGGAGATTTGTCCAGAAATAATGGAAGACCAGTGAGCAAATACTTGTATAGGAAATCTGGAGTATTCTCCAGATGAGCTCACTGGACTTCACCCCAGTCCAGATCAACTCTACTGAAGACATTCTGACTGAAGTCTGAAGAAAGAAGACTGACAAATGGCGGAGTCCACTGGAAAGTCTTACCAGATCTGTACACTGGAGGATTGTCAGTGTTCTAGACCCTACAAGTTTGAACACTGATATCGAGGATTGACTTTTCCCTTTACACACTTTCCAAAGAACAATCCACTTGTTCTTTACCAATGTTTGTGTGTGTGTAAAGGTGGTTGGATAAAAGGACACAAAGTCATTTGATGTGACTTTATCCTTATTCCTTATCCAATACATTTAATGTTCTTGTCGGATCATTAAATGTATGCAACCATATTTGTACGGCACAAAATTCACTGGTGAATTTTGTTGCCTATAAATACAAAGTCATTTCCTTGAGAAAAATACTTTTAAGCATACATTTTGCATTTAAGTGAATTTGTCCAAATACTCTCGATCTTAAACAGGGATACTTCATAACTTTAAATATCTCGATCCAAAAGAGTTATTTGACAAATATAGATCATTTGTAACTCATAGGTTGTTAGGATACATACTTATTTGTATTATCTTGATTCCGCAACAACCTTGTGTTTTATTTAACATCATAAATAAAATACACAATTGAAAAATACATAATGGTCCACTTTACTTGTTTATTGCTTTAAGTCTTGTATTACTTTGTTTATATATTCTTGCATTTATTTACAAGTAATACTAGTCCATTCTAGTGCTTATTAGACTTGTTGTATTTTACACTTTCCTGGTTAACCATCGAACTTAAGGGACTCACACCTTTCATGGTACTTGTGGTCCCCCACGTACTGACGCACATTCTTCATCTACCAATAGGAGTATGGACACGCATATGTAAAACAACCACCAACCTGGATCCTAGGAATCTTTCTAGTCACGTCATTTGTCCTTATCTTCAATCCAGGTTGTTATCTTCACTTGATTGTCAGACACGGATTGGGCCGTTTGTCAAGGCACCAATCTGCCTAAGTGTTTCCAAGCTGACTGCTAATCCCAAGCTGTCTTCCACTAACATCTTGGTCTTCTATCTTCAATCCTCCTCTTCGACTTGGACTGAATGCTAATACATTGTTGATGCAGCTTGAATAACACTTGCTTCCATAAGATATTACAATTACAAGTAATACTAGTCCATTCTAGTGCTTATTAGACTTGTTGTATTTTACACTTTCCTGGTTAACCATCGAACTTAAGGGACTCACACCTTTCATGGTACTTGTGGTCCCCCACGTACTGACGCACATTCTTCATCTACCAATAGGAGTATGGACACGCATATGTAAAACAACCACCAACCTGGATCCTAGGAATCTTTCTAGTCACGTCATTTGTCCTTATCTTCAATCCAGGTTGTTATCTTCACTTGATTGTCAGACACGGATTGGGCCGTTTGTCAAGGCACCAATCTGCCTAAGTGTTTCCAAGCTGACTGCTAATCCCAAGCTGTCTTCCACTAACATCTTGGTCTTCTATCTTCAATCCTCCTCTTCGACTTGGACTGAATGCTAATACATTGTTGATGCAGCTTGAATAACACTTGCTTCCATAAGATATTACAATTACAAGTATGAAGCATGATCTGGGTCAGAGACAGATCGTAAGCTGTGTCAGCTTAGTCTGACCCAGATCAGATTACAAGAACCAAAAGATTACTAAGTGTTTATAGGTCAGATTTGTCATCATTAAATTTACAATTAACATTGGGACTCAACAATCTCCCCCTATTTGATGATGACAAAACCCAACTACACTTTTGACTATCAACTTACAAAGAATCAAACGAAAATATGACTAACAGCTTGTGACCCTTTGAATCTTTTGGGTTCTTTTCAATCTGATAAGAAGTTTTAACAAAGAAACTAGATTGTACAACTGCCTTTGCATATATAGAGAATAAATCAAAGATATTACATGTTACATCACTATTCTCCAAGCATTTCAATAGCTTCTTGCTTAACCTCAAATGATGGAGCAACTCTCACATCTAATTGCCTATCTAACCCTTCATCTATAAGGAACTGCTCATACCCATTACCTTCTTCACTAAAGTTTCTGCAGAATCTGTATAAGGTAAATAGGTGCATAGATGGTACCTGTTTTAGTTTAGCAGTCCTTTGAAACACCAAATTCCCTCTAGCATCTACAAAGTACATCCCATGCTCAGGTTCAGTTATGAACTTCCCACATCTTGCATCTTCAACACCAGTAGGTAGAGACAGATTAAGATTATCAAGAATCTTGTCAATAACACCAGAAGATAATTGTGCAAGCAACTCTGAAGGAGACAAGTTTTGGAGAAAAACTGAATGGTCACCTCCAAGAGCATCAATCTTTTCAAACCTTCTTCTTTTCTTCTTCAGTGGCTCAGCTGACTCATCTTCATAATCCATATCATATGCAATTGGTCTTGGAAGACCAGAGATATCAATCTTGTACTTCACAATAGCAGCTAACTTCTTCTCAATGGCTTCCAAGACTGTCTCTTTGTGAGCTCCAGTCATACCAGTAATGGTATTATGTAGTTCCACCCACTCTGTGTATCCTAGATCAAGCAGTTTGTCAAGATCATGGGTTTCCCAGTTGGTTTCATAACCTCTCCTTGTAAACCTTATGATGGGAATGTTCTTTCCTATTCGTCTTTTCAGTAGAACCTGGAGGATTGGTTCTGGATGCCTTCTATAATGGATCTTTTCAGTAATTTGTCTTTTCTCCAAAGCATCAAACCAATTATGAGCTTTCACACTTTCTTTCACATCTTTGACCTTCTGTGATGGTATAGAATGAACCACCACTTTCTTCTTTCCTTTTCCTTTGCTCACAACTTTCTTTTTAGAACCAATGGCTGCAAGATCTTCTTCATCTTCCTTATTTAATTGTTCTTGAACAGCCTTGGCAATTTCAGAATCAGACTTAGTTGCAGCAATTCTTTCTCTTTCTAATCTGTCCTCCTTAATCATTTTGTATGCCACCTCAACTGTTACCCCAAGCTGTGGAGCAGTTTCAGTTGCAATCTCCCGATCCTTTTCTTTCTCAGTTAAGACCTTCACACCACTTGACCCAACTTCTGTTGTTCTTTTCTTGATCATGAACTGGGACAGAGTGGCTGTGTCTTCACTAGATGAGGATTCATCAATTTGTACTTTGGGAGCTGGGTCAGCTTGAGTTGGCACAACTTGCACAGGAACAGCTTGGGAGGACTTTCTTTTCTTTTCACCTTTCTTATCTTTTTCAACACCAACTTCCTTCCTTGTATCTCCCTTTTCAGCATTAACAGTCTCCCCCTTGGTTGTATCACTCTCCTTTTCAATTTCTTTATTCAATTTTCCAACAGTTTCACCACCAGACTCAGATTCTGGTCTTTTTATCTCTTCCACATCTTCCTTCTCACCTTCCACCCTAGAACCATGCACAACCAATCTTCTATCATTTTGTGCTTCCTCAGCTCTGGCCTTATCCAGTCTTTCTTTCAGTCTATCAAAGTATTCTTCAATCTCCTTGTCAACCTGAGCTTGTTGTCTTTCTCTTTCTAGCTCTATTTCAGCTTCACTCATTGCACTCCTTTTTCTTTTAGTAGCATTCTTCTCCCCCTTTTTGTCATCATCAGCAGGGAAAGAGCTCACTGGAGTAGCAAAGAGGCCTTTGAGTTCTTGGTTGATCAAGTCAATCTTTATATTAGTCAGACAACAGGCTCTTCTTAGCTCAACATAATCCTCATGGAGGAGTTTAATCTTGGATTTAACACCCTTAGAAGCTTCAATCAGATCATTTTTGAAGTCAGCTTGTGACTTGTTTGCAGATCGAAGTTCTATGGTGACTTCCCTTTTAAATTTGGTTGCAGCATTCTCACTCTGACCCAGAGTACTCTTGTTTCTTTCATTTTCTTCATTGACTGCCTTTGTAAGATTATCAAGAGACTCTGTCAGCTTGCTCTGGTTCTGCTGCATCAAATCAACTGCTTTCTTAACATAATCTTCCAATGCAATCTGATCTTGACTCAACTTATCCACCTTCTTATCCGTCAAATCCTGATCCTTTTGGATCTTTTCCAAGCATTCGGTCAGCTTTGAGCTCTCAACCTTAGAGGTTGAGATGAACTCAGTGAGCTGACCCACCACATCTGAAAATGAGATAGTGACAACTTGGGAAGAACTTGCAGTTGGCTTAAAAGCCACTGACTCTGGAAAGAGCAGCCTGCAATCCTTAATATCAGGGTCATTGGGCATATTTAGAAGGGGGTGGAGGTTTAAGGAGTTTTGGAACATTTGCTCATGAGAGTGAGTCTCATGAGTGGATCTGTCAGAATTGATGATGAGTTGGTCAGCCTGAGAAAGATTAACGTTTAATTCAGGCTGAGGGCCAGTGGGAATGTGTTGATCTAGATTTTGATCAACTCCTCCACTGGCATCTTCCATCAGAGCATCCCTTGAGGATGGATGGGCAAACTCATCATCGAATGAAGAATCACTTCCGGAGATAGTGATCAGATTCTCATTGACATCGTGAGGACCATCAATGGTTCCCTTTGCTGCATAAGGGGCTGACATGACTGCCTTAAAGACAGCCAAGTAACCTGCAGAATCCCTCTGTCCAAGGACAGATGCAGACACAGACTCTGCAGGTGTAATGTTTTGTGCATTTGATTGCCCTTCAACAGAGGTGTGTTGTTGCACCAAAGTATCCTTAGGGAGAATTGAGGCCTGTACCCCTCCTTGTGACATAGAAGGGGAATTGGCAGCCTGTGCAGACTCAGAGTGTAAGATAGAAGGAGTCTGATCAGCTTGGGGAGGA
Source organism: Erigeron breviscapus (assembly GCA_034093135.1). Lineage (NCBI taxonomy): Eukaryota > Viridiplantae > Streptophyta > Magnoliopsida > Asterales > Asteraceae > Erigeron > Erigeron breviscapus. The sequence goes on along the minus strand of CM067171.1, from coordinate 86,738,277 downwards.
GAAGCAGTGTCACCAATGCGTTCGATACTTCTCTCCTTAGGCTGACCATCCTCAGAAATGATGTGCATTGACTCTGACTCACTTTGGATCTGGGCTAGATCCTCTGTTACCCCTTTAATGATATCATCAACCTTTTGGGAGGCTGATGATGGTGAATTCGGTTTAGACACAGTATGACCTTGGGAAGAGGTCTTTCTTTCAATACCTTCACCCTGTTTGGAGGGTTGGGTAGTAGTAAGTGTTCCCTTTAACTCGTCTACACTCTTTTGGGAGAGTGCAGATGGGCGTGGTGTTTTCGGCTTGTCAGCTTGGGTGACAGGGACAGCTTTGGAACGTTCCTTAGCTTTCCCTGCACCTTGGGGGATCTCAAGAGAAGATGTTGCATTATCAACCCCAGAAGCTGACACAGATTTCTTATGCGATCTTTTCTTTTTGGCCTTGAGAGGTACTAAGTCCTCAACAAGGGGTCTTTAGAGTCGGATTTTTGAACGAGTGGACGAAGGTGTGGCTAGGGAGGCTGATGTTTTGGCCAACCCTTCACCCTCTTTTGTATGAGTAGAATGTTGAACAGATTCAGAAGAGTTTGAGGGTTCAGAAGCATGTGTACCTGGGTCCCCCTGATTAGCAGATTGAGTGTCAGACTCAGATCGCGTCGAAGTAGGGACAGCTTCCTCAAGTGCTTCTTGATCTCTTCTCTTTTCCTGCAAAAATCAAGGTAGATCTGCATTGCTCGGGTCAGACCCTGCATAGATACCTTGGGACTATTGAAGATGTTGTTATTGATAGACTTGCATTCCACAGTCTGACCAGTTGCCAGACTGTAATCATTGTCAAGAATAGCTTCAATGATAAGAGCAAGAATCCTACCATAAGGTATGGTAAGACTCTTCTTATGAACGCGATCAACAAGGTCCTTAAAGATTAAAGCAGCAAAATCTATTCTGGTCATGGTGACCATTGCATGAAAAATCTGCAATTCTAGGACATTAGGCTGATCAAAGCTGCCTGCCTTTACTTGTAAGGTTTTCGAAATTGTGCTCAATAAGTAATTCCAAATACCAGTTAAATGTTTCATTTTAACTACTGAAGCCAATGGACCAATATATCCAACTTCTTGTAAAACATTTTTGGCTTTAGTATGAGACACAACAACATCATATTCATCATCAGGCATATATGACAGCTCAAAAGCAGACCTAAGCCTCTCATAAGAAATGTATACCTTTTTCTTACCGTTGAGGATGGAGCCATAGATTGCAACATCTCCTTTCTTGTTTTGTTTCACAACACAGCTCACCCAAAATTCACACAAAAGATCTTGAAACACCCAGTCTGGCTTCTCAATCATCACCTTGCCGAATGGATGATGCCATAAGAAAGCCACAATCTCATCGTATCCTTTAGCCCATGAAGGAGGATGAATATTGGCATAAACCAGACTGCCAATCTTGATTTTACCAGTATCAAGATCAGCCAGAACCACTACTACCTTATCTCCCACCACATAAGGTGAAAGCTTGTTTGCGCTTATTGGAGCTGGGTATCGACTTTCAGGTTCAGAACTAGATTGAGAGTCATTAGTATGAATAGAAACAGATGATGATGCCATTTTGAAAACAAATTTTAGAAGAAATTAAATTTAATAAAACAATAATCAGATTAGAGAGAAAAATTGATTTAGAAAGATATGAACAAGTGATTTGGGAATTAGGTTAACTGAGTGTTATATACAAACCCAAAATATCTTATTTGAAAAAATTGGAGAGAGAAAGATTTTGATTGGAGGATCAACAAGTAGTGGTGGTACTTTTTCAGTAACCGGCTGAGACCACTACACGTGTCACACTCCAATAGGATCAGCAAGTACACTAAATAAAATAATGAAAGTAATAAAACGCACTGAGATATATAATAACAAAAATAACCACGAAGCTGGGTCAGACTCAGCTTACCCTCTTTCACTTGACATGCACCAAGTGTGAAAGGGTAGTCTGGGTCTGACACAGCTTACCCTCAAAATTTAGTATAACTCTAAGGGGTCAGATTTGCTATTACTTAGCTCACTACATTTTACAAATTAAGCATACCTAGCTTACTTATGAGGTAGTTGAACCTTGATTCATCCAATGGCTTTGTGAACAAGTCAGCAAGCTGATTGTCTGTTGGAATGAAGTGGAGTTCAACATGTTCTTTCATTACATGATCCCTGATGAAATGATATCTTATATCAATGTGCTTGGTCCTTGAATGAAGCACAGGATTGTTTGAAATTGCTATGGCACTGGTACTGTCACAAAAGATTGGAGTTTTTGTTGCAGTGACACCATAGTCTTGAAGCTGATATTGCATCCAGAGAATTTGAGAGCAACAACTTCCTGCAGCAACATATTCAGCTTCTGCAGTAGAGATAGAAACAGAATGCTGCTTCTTGCTGGACCAGCTTACAAGTCTAATGCGAAGCAATTGACAAGCTCCTGGAGTACTTTTTCTGTCAATCTTACAGCCTGCAAAGTCAGAATCTGAATAGCCAATTAGATCAAATCCTGAGTCTTTGGGATACCAAAGACCCAGATTGGGACTACCTTTAAGGTATCTAAAGATTCTTTTCACAGCCTTAAGATGAGATTCCTTAGGACTAGCTTGATATCTTGCACAAAGACATATAGCAAACATAATATCTGGTCTACTAGCAGTCAAGTAAAGTAATGATCCTATCATACCCCTATAAGCTGTGATGTCAACAGATTTGCCATTTTTATCCTCATCCAGCTTATCACCAGTTCCCATAGGAGTTTTCATAGGTGAGCAATCACTAAAACCAAATTTGTTTAAGAGATCTTTAACATATTTTCCTTGGTTTATGAAAATTCCATTTTTAGTCTGTTTAACTTGTAAACCCAGGAAATAGTTTAGTTCTCCCATCATGCTCATTTCATACTTTTTAGACATTAAATCAGAAAACTTTTTGCAAAGTCTTTCACTGCTAGACCCAAATATTATATCATCTACATAAATTTGTACCAGTAGAATATCACCATTATACTTTCTCACAAACAAAGTCTTGTCAACATTACCTCTTTTGAAGTTATTAGCCAATAAGAATTTAGACAAAGTATCATACCATGCCCTTGGAGCTTGCTTCGACCCATAGAGAGCCTTGTCAAGCTTGAATTTTCAAAACCAGGAGGCTGTTCAACATAGACTTCTTCTTCCAATTTTCCATTAAGAAAAGCACTCTTCACATCCATTTGATAGACTTTGAAACCCTTGTGAGCAGAGAAGGCCAAGAACATTCTGATTGCCTCTAATCTTGCCACTGGTGCAAAAGTCTCATCATAATCAATTCCATCCTCTTGTCTGTAACCAAGAGCTACCAATCTTGCTTTGTTTCTGGTCACAACTCCCCTTTCATCCATTTTGTTTCTGTAGACCCACTTGGTTCCAATCACAGTCTTGTGATGAGGTCTTGGAACAAGTTCCCAAACCTTATTTCTTTCAAACTGTGTTAGCTCATCTTGCATTGCATTTACCCAAGAGGGGTCTTCCAGAGCTTCATTAACCTCAGTTGGTTCCATCTTGCTTACAAAATTGACAAACATGCAGAAGTTGCCTGTTGCCTTTCTTCTTGTTTTCACACCAGAGAGTGGATCACCAATGATTTGGTTAATTGGATGACTCTTTGTCCATCTAGTAACAGGGACAATGGACTGATTCAGATTAGATGGTTCAGCATGATCAGCTTGAGGAAGAGGCTGATCAGCTTGGACAGGAATGGAGGAGTCTGAGCCAGTTGGAGAGTCATTTAATGGATTCTGAACAATAACTTCAGTAGGAGTAGGATCATCTTGTGCATCTTCAAAGATTGGAACTTCTTCTTCTTCTTCAATGAGTTGCTCCCCCTGAGTTTGAGCATTATTAGCTCCAACTGGAGGATTTGTTGGAGGCTCATTCTCAGGTACAACCAGTTCTTCAAAATTGAAGTTTTCATCTTCAGGAGGAGAGCAATCTGGCTTAGAACAACCTTCATCAATGCTTACATTTACAGAGTTCTCAATTGTTTTAGTTCTCTTGTTGTACACTCTGTAGGCCTTCATCATTGTTGCATATCCAAGTAGGATACCTTCATATGATTTCTCATCAAACTTTCCAAGATGGTCTTTCTGATTCAGAATGTAGCAAGGACTTCCAAACATTCTTAGGAAACCAATCTCAGGTTTTCTCCCCCTAAGAAGTTCATATGCAGTCTTCTGGTGTCTTTTCACAATGAGGGATCTGTTCTGGGTAAAGCAAGCTGTGTGTACTGCTTCAGCCCAGAAATGAGACTTGACATTGTTTTGAGCCATCATGGATCTGGCAGCTTCAATGAGAGTTCTGTTTCTTCTTTCTGCAACACCATTTTGTTGAGGAGTTCTGGCAGCTGAGTAGACTTGTGAAATCCCCTTTTCACTGCAGAATGAATTAAGAGTGATATTCTTAAATTCAGTACCATTATCACTTCTTAATTGCCTAACAGGCCTTTTGTAGAGAACCTCAGCTTGCTTGATGAAATGAATAATGCTGTCAGCAGCTTCACTCTTGTGTCTTAGAAAGAAAACCCAGGTGTATCTTGAATACTCATCAACAATTACCAAGGAGTACCTCATTCCAGTGAATGATGGAGTACTGATTGGTCCAAATAAGTCCATATGAAGCAGATCCAAACAATTATCAATAGTTGAGCATGTTTTAGACTTAAAAGTAGCTTTATGTTGCTTGCCTTTCTCACAAGCACTGTAACACCCCGACTATAGCGGAAACACGAGATGCCACAGAACGACATGGTACAAAAGATTTAAGCAACAAACATCAACATAAAGTTTCAAAAGCCATTCGAATTAAAAAGGTAACAAGTTCAAGTGGACGTTTAATAAACATTACATAACCAAATTCATAATCAAAAGTTCAAATGTTTGCGTTACTAGTCCAACATGCAACAAATAAACACATCGTCCAAGGAGCGGTCCAAAAGCTAACTTACTGCCCTAGACCTGAAAAGCATGAAGAAAAAGTGTCAACTACGAGAGTTGAGTGAGTTCATAGTATTGTAAGGTTAATTGTATTAGTTTGTAGTTATAAGTTAGTGTTTGTTCTAATATGTGCATATGTATATATGTCATGTATATATGCTTGTATGTATACATTTTTGTGTTTCTAATATGTTACATAAGCCTTTGATTATAAACTTGTATTTATTTTAAGCATATATATATATATATATATATATACTTATTATGATTTAAACGCTTTTATGCGCATACGAACTTATAACATATTTTGAAGTAGAGATTTTATTTTTGTGACCGAATTTACTTTAATTAGCTAAATGATTAAGTTGTTGGACCTTCGTAAGGATTTTTGATAGTTATCTCAACTTGTGAGACTTACATTATTATTTAGATAATCCGATTGATCATAAATAAATTTTTGTTCGATGGTACTTTATAATTCATATTTAGTATTGAACAATAGCTTTAGATTGCTAGCTTAGGGGCATTATCTACTAGCTTTAAGTATAACTATGGCTTGCGAGATCATAGGCAACATAACTAGCTCATATATGATATTTAAAAAGTAGGGTTGTTACATCCTTACCCCCTTAGAAGAATTCCGTCTCGGAATTTGAATTTGCTTAGGGAGTAAGTGCGGATATTTCTCGCGTATAAAGTCCTCACGCTCCCATGTAAACTCTGGTCCGCGTTTCGTATCCCATCTAACTTTAACAATAGGGATCTTGCTCCTCTTTAGGCGTTTCTCATCGCGATCGAGAACTTCTATTGGCTCCTCACGAAATTGGAGCCTATCCTCCACACGTAGTTCTTCCAGTGGGACTACCTTCGAATCATCCGCCACACATTTCTTCAAGTTTGACACATGAAATGTGTCATGAACATCTCCCAATTCTTGGGGTAATTTCAACTTATAGGCTACGAGGCCTATTCTAGCAACAATTTCAAATGGCCCGATGTATCGGGGGCTCAGCTTTCCTCTTTTGCCGAACCTTATGGTTCCCTTCCATGGTGACACCTTTAATAGTACTTTGTCGCCAACCTCAAATTCTAGGGGCTTCCTTCTTTTATCCGCATAACTCTTTTGCCGATCTCTCGCGGCTTTAAGCTTTTCTTTAATGATCGCCACTTTGTCCGTTGTCTCTTGGACAAAATCAACGGTAGCTAGGCTTCTCTCGCCCGCCTCTATCCAACACATGGGTGATCTACATTTACGTCCGTATAGAGCCTCAAACGGCGCACACTGTATGCTAGAGTGATAACTGTTGTTGTAAGTAAATTCTGCGTATGGCAAGTGTTCATCCCAACTTCCACTAAATTCTAATGCGCAAGCTCTTAGCATATCCTCCAATGTTTGTATAGTACGCTCACTTTGCCCATCCGTTTGTGGGTGGTAAGCCGTGCTTAATGATAACGTAGTGCCCATTGCTTCTTGCACAAGACCCCAGAAACGTGAGGTAAACCTACCATCCCTATCGGATATGATGGACAGAGGTACACCATGCAATGTCACAATCTTTTCAATGTACAAATGTGCTAAACGTTCAGTGTTCCAGTCTTCTTTGATGGGGATGAAATGGGCTGATTTCGTAAGACGATCAACAATCACCCATATAGCATCATGACCTTTCTTTGTCCGAGGCAATTTCGTTACTAGGTCCATTGCTATTTGCTCCCACTTCCACTCGGGTATTTCTGGCTGCTTTAAAAGTCCAGCTGGCTTTTGGTGCTCAGCTTTAACCATCGCACAAGTCATGCATCGGCTCACATATAGTGCTACATCACCTTTCATCCCAGGCCACCAAAAATCCCTTTTTAGACCTTGGTACATCTTGTCCGCTCCTGGATGAATCGAGTATTTTGAATTGTGAGCTTCATTCATTAGCACCTCTCTCAGCCCGTTGATATTTGGGACCCAAGCTCTTCCCTTGAAATACAAGATGCCTTCATCATCCCTATCGAACCTTGTTTCTACTCCACTCAATGCCTCTTCTTCAATGTTCTTCCCTTCGAAAGCTTTTGCTTGATCTTCTAAGAATCTGTCCCTTAGAGACATTTTCACCTGTAAGTGATAAATTCTTGTCTTCGACACCCTAGTGCTCACCTTCCTACTAAGGGCGTCAGCAACAACATTTGCCTTTCCTGGGTGGTACTTAATTTCGCACTCGTAATCGTTAAGTAGCTCCATCCACCTTCTTTGCCTCATGTTTAACATCTTCTGATCGAAGATGTGTTGTAAGCTCTTGTGATCAGTAAATATGGTGCACTTGGTTCCATAAAGATAATGTCGCCATATCTTCAAGGCAAACACTACGGCTCCTAGCTTCAAATCGTGTGTTGAATAATTCTTCTCATGTGGCTTTAATTGCCTGGATGCGTACGCAATAACCTTGTCTCTTTGCATTAGTACGCACCCTAGCCCTTTATTCGACGCATCACAATATACTACAAATCCTTCCATTCCATCCGGCAACGCTAGTATTGGTGCTTCACACAACATGTCCTTAAGCGTTTGAAACGCCTGCTCTTGTTCTTCACCCCATTCGAACTCTCTTGCCTTTTGGGTTAATTGGGTTAAAGGTACCGCAATCTTAGAAAATCCCTGAATGAACCTCCTATAATAACCCGCCAAGCCTAGGAAGCTACGCACTTCCGTTGGTGTCTTGGGTGTCTCCCATTTCTTGATTGCCTCTATCTTAGACGGATCTACATGAATCCCTTCTTCGTTCACAACGTGTCCCAGAAATTGGACTTGTCGGAGCCAAAATTCACACTTAGAAAACTTCGCATATAGCTTCTCGTCCCTAAGTAGCTGCAAGATTATCCTCAGGTGCTTCTCGTGCTCCTCCTTGCTTCTAGAGTATATCAGAATGTCATCGATGAACACTATGACGAACTTATCCAAGTATGGCCTGCAGATCCTATTCATTAGGTCCATGAAAACGGCTGGTGCATTTGTGAGACCAAAGGGCATCACTAGGAACTCATAGTGCCCATAGCGAGTTCTGAAAGCCGTTTTAGGTACATCTTCTTCTCGTACCCTCAACTGATGATAGCCGGACCTAAGGTCAATTTTCGAGAAATGTGACGCTCCTTGCAGTTGGTCGAACAAATCGTCTATTCGCGGCAACGGGTACCTATTCTTGATCGTCAATTTATTCAACTCTCTATAGTCGATGCACATCCTCAAAGATCCATCCTTCTTCTTGACAAAGAGAATCGGCGCACCCCAAGGTGAAGAACTAGGTTGGATTAAACCTTTATCAAGCAATTCTTGCAATTGCTCCGAGAGTTCTCGCATTTCGGAGGGCGCTAGTCTATATGGTGCCTTAGCCACGGGGGCTGCCCCGGGAACTAAATCGATAGTAAACTCTACTTGTCTCGCTGGGGGAAGTCCAGGTAGTTCGTCCGGAAACACATCTAGAAAATCTCTAACCACAGCTACCTTGAGAGGGTCCTTATCTTTCACTCGCTTATCCACTACTTGTGCCAAGTATGTGTGATATTCCTTCCGTAGGTACTTCCTCACCTTCATGGACGACACCAACTTAGGTTGGACTCCCGCCTTATGGCCTTGAACTATTAGCACCTCACCGCTATCTAAGAGAATCTTAATGATCCTTTCATGGCAAAGTATTTCAGCACGCATTTTCGACAACCAATCCATTCCTACTATCACATCAAAACTTCCTATTTCTATGGGAATCAAGTCTATACTATAGTCCTTTTCATCTAAAGTTAACTTACAATCAGCAATAATTTCCTTAGCCTTATACTCGTTTCCATTAGCATATTCAACATAATAAGTTTCCTCCAGTTCACTAGGTTTCTTATCAATCAATTCTTTAAATTCAAAGGAAATAAAACTTCTTTCAGCTCCAGAATCAAACAACATAGATGCATAAACATTATTTATTGGAAACGTACCTACGATGACATTAGGGTCATCACGTGCCTCATTCGCTCCCATGGCATACACCCTTCCTCGGGCTTGACCTCCTTGATTGCCACGATTTCCTTGGTTAGCGTTGTTGCCTTGATTCCCAATATTAGCTTGATTCCCAACATTTCCTCGATTGACTTGATTTCCATTGTTTCCTCGGTTTGCTTGGTTCCCGCGATTTCCAACATTCCTAAAGTTACCACGGTTACCATTTCCATTTCCACGGTTGCCTTGTGCTCTCCTCAACCTAGGACAAGCATTTCTCCAATGATCTGTACTTCCACATTCGTGACATCCTCCTCGTTGTCCTTCATTCCTTGGCCCGCTTCGGCAGTGAGTAGCAAGGTGACCCATGCGGTTGCAAGTTGTGCAACGCTTGCATTCACCCAAGTGACTATAACCACATCGGTTGCACCTTGGGGGCATGCCACAATATGGATTGGGGTTAGCATCCACAACCCCATAGTTTCTCACAATCTTTTGCCTCTTATCCGGTCCATTCCCTTTTCGATCGCCAAACCGAATTCCTCCACCTTGTCTTGAACTTGATTCACCTCTTGTATACTTCCCACGCCTAACCAAATCGTTCACTAGCCTGGTTGCCAAGCTTATAGCCTGCTCCAGAGTGGTAGGACTTGCTGCAGTGACCATCAACCTAACTTCAGGTGCCAATCCATAGATAAACCTCTCGACCTTCTTAGCCACAGGGGTTACCATCTCTGGCACCAACACGCTCAACTCGTGAAAGCGGATCACATAGGCCTCCAATTCCAGTCCTCTCATGGCGTGGTTCCAGAATTCCATCTTTAGTTTTTGTACCTCTTCTCGTGGACAATACTCACGCTTCAACTCATCTTTAAACTGCTCCCAAGTCAAAGCATTGATTGCTGCAGGACCTCTAGTAGTCGCTTGGAGATTCCACCAAGTAAGAGCTCTTCCCTGAAGCTTACTAGCAGCAAACTTCACACGGTCAGCCGGCGCACAGGTAATGATGTTCAAGTTGGCTTCCATGCTTTGGAACCAAGTAAGCAATGCAACAGGACCTTCTGTCCCATGAAACTCCTTGGGATTGCAAGACGTGAAAGCCTTGTAGGCATTCCTGTCAATAGCATTCTCTCCTCCATCTTGTCTTCTAGCCGTGTTGAGTGTAGCGGTTACATTCTCCGCTATTTGGGTGGCAATGTTTGGCATGGCGGCATTGATCTGTTGAGAGATAAGCTCGGCTAGCTCGGCTCTTCGCTGGGCCTCTTCACTCGTTTCTCCGCCGGTCCTTCGTGGTGCCATGTCTCTACAAAGGATAATATAGTTTAGTTATTCGTTTATTGAATCATATTATATAAACTCGACTCACGACTTCTTGATCTCACACGAGTATATCTAAAGTTATTTAGTGCATAGAGGGTTCGTTTGTACACATATGTATACGTATATCCCGACTCATATTCCTTTTTATAATTACGGCTTACTTGTCATTATGAGTAAATAAATGGTTAGGGAATTTCTAAAATTAATCAACCATGCTTTCTAGGTTAATTAAGAGAAGTACAGAATCTGTGTACGAACTTGGAGCACGTAAAAGTGGCTTAAGATGGACGATCTGGGCAAAACTCATAAAATATGAAACGTAGCCCTATGAGTTATGTTTCACCTCCAATTGGGATCAGGTCAAAAGACGAAATAGAACTCCAGATATGGCCGTTCTACTAAAAGTGGTCAGAACTGATTTCCTGCTGTAACTATAACTTTTATAATCGAGATAACTTTATCACAACAAGGATAGAACATTTTGTAACCATAGGAAGGCATCAAGCTTACATACATATCATTCAATATGAGTTCACAAAATTGCTACATGCCAAATACTATGTGATCATCGTCACACAAAAGCTAGAAAGTTCAAGAAAGTGAAACAAAGTACAAACGTTCATACATCAAATAAGTTCATAAATAAAGTAACTCTTAGGTTTACTTCCTAAGCATGAGAGCTATTACGAGAGTGCAAAAAGCTGTAAGCACACATCCCATAATGAATATCACTTCATTAACTCGTCGAACTTCTGATATCGCCAAGCTCGCATAATCTCCTGTTCGATCCATAACTCCTAAGGCCCTTTCCATCATCACTTCTTGAGTCCTCACCCTTACTCTAGCATCCCTTAATCCGTTAGCTATTCCCCACACCCTCTCCCTTTCTTCACGAGTCATACCAATGGGAGGTGGAGGGGGTACTCCATAGACTGGGCGGTGTGGCTCCTCTCCTTGACGCCTATGTCCAAGATGGTACCAGGGATGATCACGAGGAAGACGCGGCTGAAGTAGGGATCTTGGGCTGGAAATCGCCCATCGCTTAGGTTCATAGGTGCATCTTGCCTCGGCGGAGTAGGTGCTCTAGGGGCAGGTGGTGATGGTGGTGGCGAGGGTAAGCGACGTTCAGGTTGGCTAGGGGCAACACTCCTAGCATTATCGTCTTCCGATGGGTCTTCCATTGGATCGGTCTCCTCTTCCTCTTCTTCTGGGAGTGGTTGGGGAGGTTGCTCTTGCTCTAGGCTTCTCCTTTCTTCCTCTTCCAAGTAGTCCACAAATCCGTACAAGTTCCTTGGTCTAAGGGCTGATCCGGAAGCTCCACTTGCTCGTGACATGTTGTTCCTACACAAGTTTCACAAAGGCGTGAGATGACGACTTGACTCGACGCTTAGACGACCATGGACGACCGACTTGACCTTTGACGACCCATATGGCAACTTACGGACAGCAAGACGACTCGACGGACCATGAGACGACCTTAACCATTTGACAAGTAACCAATCAACTCGACCAATGACTCACAAGCTTAACAACCGAACAACGACATGACTATTCACAACCGACGACCAACTCAACTTGCACGACCGACATAACCATTTATAATTAAAGTAATGACTAGAATTCAACTTGTGCATAGCTCTCATGTATTACACCTAAATGGACAAAGTAATGCTAGCTAAGTGGGGGTATCAACTAAGGGTTCTAATAGGTAATGCAAACATTGGATTTGGTTATGTATCTTTTGCACCAAGAATCGTTTTTAAAGCTTATTTTCAAAAGACTCATTTTGAATATCCCTTATACAATCATTTCGATCATTCCATATTAAATTTTTAGTTAGGCATAGTTGATCAGGCTATGCATAAGTAAAATGAGAATACTTTATGATCGACTCAACTGTTTAAGAAATATTCGACTCGTTTTTGAAAATACGTAGGTTATAGCAAAAATTCTCTATAACCTTGAGCTCTGATACCATTTTTCTGTAACACCCCGACTATAGCGGAAACACGAGATGCCACAGAACGACATGGTACAAAAGATTTAAGCAACAAACATCAACATAAAGTTTCAAAAGCCATTTGAATTAAAAAGGTAACAAGTTCAAGTGGACGTTTAATAAACATTACATAACCAAATTCATAATCAAAAGTTCAAATGTTTGCGTTACTAGTCCAACATGCAACAAATAAACACATCGTCCAAGGAGCGGTCCAAAAGCTAACTTACTGCCCTAGACCTGAAAAGCATGAAGAAAAAGTGTCAACTACGAGAGTTGAGTGAGTTCATAGGATTATACTAACAACACACATGTATTTAATCCAATTCAAGAAAGAATATGTCATAAAATTTCCAAGAATTCCATCATACTGTCCATACCCAAACCGTATGTTCAAACAATAATTGCCATCCATAATAAAATATCAATATCTCTGGGTCAATGGTAAGACTACCATGACATAATTTGATGAGATTGTTCTTGAGCCACTACTAAGACCGGTTATGTCCCAATAATCAATATATAATGTCCCAAATGATAAGATAATGATAAACACATGCTGTCAATCACGTGCATAAAGATAACCAAGGGTCGTGCCATGGAGACGCCCATAAATATATAGTAGTTAGAGCACCGCGAGGCCAGACTGGCGATGAAGGTGGCCACCAAGGCAGACCAAACATCCCACCGTTACCTATAATAGTGGATGAGGGGACAAGTCCTAGTTGCGCAACCCTCTAACTACAGGCCTCAAATGAGTTAATAGTAGTGTACAGGGGACCATCATTTGACAGTACTCAAGCTCATCATATAACATATAACACGTTGAACATACAATATAATTCCCATATCATTATCATTATTTCAATGAATCAATTCATAAGAGAAAGTCATTTTAATTAATCATGCTTTTCACCCCGAAAGTAAACATGTAAAAGAGTTTGAAAGGGGGCTATGACTCACTTGATTAGAGGGTGAATAGGGGCTGATCAAACGTGATTCCTTCGCTTAGATTTGTTGCGCCTCAAGCAAGCCCTCTTGAACTTGATTTTGGATGATGAAATAGGGCAGATTTTCGTGGCCCTTGAACCCTCAAATAACCCTTAATCTAAGCCTCAAATAACCCTTGAACCTTGCTTGATATAACCCTTTAGTAATCTAACTTAATCCTTATTATTATTAAGTGTTTAACTTGATTTTTGTTGGTGTTTGGTTGTTGTTGTTCTTGGCCGAAATCAATAAGAAAAAGAGAGAAGAGAAGAAGTTTTTCTTGAGAGAAAATAAAAGTGGAAGAAGAGTGTGAAGAGTGTAAGTGTGTGTGTGAGTTCCAAGAGTGAAATGAAGTGTATGTAATTTGAAATGGTGTGTTGGTGTGATGGGGGGAGGGGCCGGCCTCATTAGGGCATGGGAAGGGTTTTCTTTGTATTTTTTTTTTTATAAAAATATGTATATAAGGTGTATATATTTGTTAGGTGTATGTATATGTATTTGTGTATGTATTGTAAGGTTAATTGTATTAGTTTGTAGTTATAAGTTAGTGTTTGTTCTAATATGTGCATATGTATATATGTCATGTATATATGCTTGTATGTATACATTTTTGTGTTTTTAATTTGTTACATGAGCCTTTGATTATAAACTTGTATTTATTTTAAGCATATATGTATATATATATATATATATATACTTATTATGATTTAAACGCTTTTATGCGCATACGAACTTATAACATATTTTGAAGTAGAGATTTTATTTTTGTGACCGAATTTACTTTAATTAGCTAAATGATTAAGTTGTTGGACCTTCGTAAGGATTTTTGATAGTTATCTCAACTTGTGAGACTTACATTATTATTTAGATAATCCGATTGATCATAAATAAATTTTTGTTCGATGGTACTTTATAATTCATATTTAGTATTGAACAATAGCTTTAGATTGCTAGCTTAGGGGCATTATCTACTAGCTTTAAGTATAACTATGGCTTGCGAGATCATAGGCAACATAACTAGCTCATATATGATATTTAAAAAGTAGGGTTGTTACAAGCACCACCCAGCTTGTCCTTCTCATAATTGATCAATGGAAGACCAGACACCAACTCTTTCTTACACAGCTTGTTGATGTCTTTGAAATTCATATGAGACAGCCTTTTATGCCACAACCAATTCAGCTCATCTTGAGACTTTGACATGAAACAGACTTCTTTTGTGACAGTTGGATTTCTCATGTCAAAAGAATACAAAGACTCATCCCTCTTTGCAATTAGAACCACATTGCCTTCTAAATCAAGAACAATACCCTTATCAGACCTGAATCTCACTTCATAACCAGCATCACACAACTGACTCACACTGATCAGATTGTGTTTTAAACCATTTACATATGAGACTCTTCTGAAAGTAAGAGAACCATTTGAAAGAACACCAAAACCTTCAGTCTTTCCTTGAGAATCATCTCCAAAAGTAACATTAGGACCAGCGCGAATCCTAAAGCTACACAACAGGGACTTACATCCGGTCATATGCTTGGAACATCCACTGTCCAAGTGCCAGGTATTATCGTCATGACCGTCCTGCAATTATGATAAGAGATTAGTTTTTTTTGGGAACCCATACCTTCTGGTCTGACTCAGATTGGGTGACTAAACACAGACTCTTATCACATTTTGAAACCCATTGTTGCTTGGTCTGTCCTTTACCAGATTCAAAGTTCTTTCTAGCAACATTCAAAGTTTCCTTCTTAACAAAACCTTTGCCTATTCCAGCTTTCTTACATTCAGCTCTCAATTTTCTTTGATCAACAATTTTTGGATCAGACACCTTCTCAAGAAAATTGGTTTTCATTGACACCTTATCAGTTTTGGACTCAACATATTTTAAAATCAACTTGTCAGAGTCAGATTTGGTGTTACTTGAAATAGACCCAGATTTTGCTTGTGATTCATTTCCTAGAGAACAAGACTTCTTACTCTTTAAAAGCTTAATTTTCTCTTTAGGAACACTGTGATCTCTATCCTTTCTTTTATTTCTCTTTAAACTATTCTTGTTTGTTTTATTCTTTGAATCTGACACAGATTGGGTGATGGTCAGCTTGGACAAGTCAAGACTTTCTTCAGGTTTTAACTCAACAACCTGATCAGCTTCAGACACAGCTTCAGCAATGGTCTGACCCATAGTTTCAGGATCTTTAAACCCAATACCAGATTTCTGAACCAACTTAATTGGTTTAGAAATAGTCTCTTTGGTTTGGACTCTGGGTGGTGAAGGAGGCTGATAACAAGGCTCCATAGCACATACTTCTGCAATGGCTATGGCCCTATCATAATCACCATCAAAGATAGCTTGGATCTGATGAGGTATTTGTTCATTTACACATTTAGCAACTCTTTTAGAGCTTATACACCATGTTTCAGTGATCTGTTTAACCTTTAAAAACTTTTCTTCTGCAGTTTTAGCTTCTTTAATCAAAATGGAGTTTAATTGCTTTTGAGCTTAACTTCAGATTCTAGTTTTTCAATGGTGTGACTCTTAGAGCTGTTATCAAGTTTCAAAACATGTATTTCCTTTTTGAGTTCTTGATTAAAATATTTTTGCAGTAAAACCTCATCACCAAGTTTGTTCAGTCTGGATAGCTTCTCATTATCAGACGGATTGGAAAAAGAAGTTACCTCAGGTGGAGCAGTCTGACTGGTAGATGCCTGATGAGCTGACTCTGATTGCTGTTGTATTTTCACCAGATCTTCAGCAAATCTTTGAGTAGCCTCTTTAGCCATGAAACACTTGGCATCTTTGTACAGCTCATCATCAGATGATGTGGCACTTTCAGCCCAGTCTTTGGCTACCAAACTCTTTTCATTTTTGTTCACCTTCTCAGTCAGCTCAGCTACTTGTGCTTTCAAGGCTTTGTACTTAGTCTTGAGCTTAGAGTATTTTTCACCTCTTCCACCTTTGGCTGGCACAGCTTGAGCAGTTTATTTGGATCTGCAATCTCCAGCCATATGTCCAGTCTTGCCACACTTGTAACAAGTGACCTTGGACATATCAAATGGCTTCTTGGTCTTATCAGCTTGGCCACCTCTTCCTTTTCCTTTAAACTTATTAAAGGATCTCCTTCTGATCCTTTCAGCCAACATAGCAACTTCATTTGCTAGTTCATCACCATCAGATTCATCACACTCAGATTCAGCACAAACAGAGTTAGGATTTGACATCACAGGATATCATCATTAACATAAGGAATGATCTCATTACTAATTGAACTAGGGTGTTCAGTCATAGAAGCAACAAGTGCAGCAGCAGGCTGACTATAAGAATCACCCATAGCAATTAACTTTTCAACCTCTGAACATTCTTGGTTATGAAGCAAACCAAAAAGTCCAGGGAGATCAAGATCCTGATAAACAGAACTTAATTTAACAGAAGAAATATAGTTGTTCCATTTGGGTGGTAATGAATCAAGAAATTTGCTCTTTAAAACCTCATTTTTTATTATTAATTCCAACAGCAGCTAAATCATTTACCAAAGCATTAAAGCGGGTATGAGTGTCAGTTAAGGATTCATTTCTCAAAGAGAAAAATCTCTCATACCTCCTGGTCAATGTAGTAATTATGGATTCCATGGAGGTAGAGCAACCCTCAAACATAACAGTCAATGTACCCCACATTTTCTTTGCTGTTGAACACATTTTAATTGAATGGTAAAGGTCTTTGGGCACAGCTTGGACAATGAAATTTCTAGCCTTCACATCCAAGTTTGCTAACCTCCTATCCTCATCTCCCCAATCTGCCTTGTCCTTAACAATAGATTTGACTGTGGCAGGAATGGTTGGTTGACCTTCCCTGACCACAGCTTCTATCACAATGGTTTGTGTAGGAACATAAGGACCATCCGTAAGGATGTCAGGCATATTGTTATCGATGGATTCAAGGAACAAAGACATTCTACCTTTCCACCCACTGAAATCATCTTTGTCAAACATGGGTGGTCGGGTTGAAGAACCATTATCAATATAAGATGACATTATGCTTTACTATAAATGAAAATATGCAAGGATCAAGTCAAGTTAATTCTCAACCTGTCTCTGATACCAATTGATACGTCCCACGGTGTATCAATATACCAAAGTATATTGAACACAGAACAGTTGTAGAGGGGGGTGAATACAACTTTTCACAATCTTTACAAACTTTTAACACAAAACGTTTTAAGATTCAGTTTATGAATATCAAGCAAGTAAGTAAAGACCAGGAATCATTAAAACATAAGGAATGATCTCATTACTAATTGAACTAGGGTGTTCAGTCATAGAAGCAACAAGTGCAGCAGCAGGCTGACTATAAGAATCACCCATAGCAATTAACTTTTCAACCTCTGAACATTCTTGGTTATGAAGCAAACCAAAAAGTCCAGGGAGATCAAGATCCTGATAAACAGAACTTAATTTAACAGAAGAAATATAGTTGTTCCATTTGGGTGGTAATGAATCAAGAAATTTGCTCTTTAAAACCTCATTTTTTATTATTAATTCCAACAGCAGCTAAATCATTTACCAAAGCATTAAAGCGGGTATGAGTGTCAGTTAAGGATTCATTTCTCAAAGAGAAAAATCTCTCATACCTCCTGGTCAATGTAGTAATTATGGATTCCATGGAGGTAGAGCAACCCTCAAACATAACAGTCAATGTACCCCACATTTTCTTTGCTGTTGAACACATTTTAATTGAATGGTAAAGGTCTTTGGGCACAGCTTGGACAATGAAATTTCTAGCCTTCACATCCAAGTTTGCTAACCTCCTATCCTCATCTCCCCAATCTGCCTTGTCCTTAACAATAGATTTGACTGTGGCAGGAATGGTTGGTTGACCTTCCCTGACCACAGCTTCTATCACAATGGTTTGTGTAGGAACATAAGGACCATCCGTAAGGATGTCAGGCATATTGTTATCGATGGATTCAAGGAACAAAGACATTCTACCTTTCCACCCACTGAAATCATCTTTGTCAAACATGGGTGGTCGGGTTGAAGAACCATTATCAATATAAGATGACATTATGCTTTACTATAAATGAAAATATGCAAGGATCAAGTCAAGTTAATTCTCAACCACCGCTCTGATACCTTTGGATATTGTATTATATATATATTAAAGCATTTCGACGGAGTGGGTGACAACTATTGTTGGACAAACACCCACTTACCTATTGCCATATAAATATCTTCCTTACAAATGGATCAGGGGGAGATTCAATCATTCACTCACAATTCACGAATCATTGATTCACTCAAAAACACACATTCCTTTCACAGAGAGACCAAGTGCTTTCTCACTCTAGGTTATCCTCTTATCACCTTAGGTTCGTCAATAAATAATAGGTTTGCACTCTCTTATTGAGGAGATTAACAGGATAACACGGTTACACTTCATTTTGAATGAGCCTGGCAATTTGTGCTCAAACATATTTGAAGTTGACACTTCTTGCACTTTTAATTACTAAACTCAAAAAATAGCAAAAAACATCTTGAAGTATCCATTTTTTTTCACTTTTGGTCACCGCGTCCAAATTCGTTAGTTTTTCTCCATCGCTCTCCTGTCGTGAGTCCTTATAGGCGGGAGAGAGTAGAGCATACTAACTTGCTCACGTTCGATATTTTTTTTTTCAATTTCCGTCATTCCCATTGATTTCATGGTTAAAACTGATAATCGGCCCAAATTCGGGTGTTAAATATTGTATTTCCTTTTTTTTAATAATTTTATTTTTTTTAGAACGACATTTTAATCTACTCCTACTCCTAAATTACACGCATGCCTGGAATGAAACTCAGGACTCTCGAAAAATCCCTATTAATCCATCTCCACAAATGTGGGAAGTGGGACTCGAACCCATGTGGATCCCCCCAAAGTCAAAGACCTTACCAATGGGCCACCAACCCCATTGACGGTAGAGCATACTAACTTGCTCACGTTCGATATTTTTTTTTTCAATTTCCGTCATTCCCATTGATTTCATGGTTAAAACTGATAATCGGCCCAAATTCGGGTGTTAAATATTGTATTTCCTTTTTTTTAATAATTTTTTTTGTCCAATTAGTAAAAATACATCTTCATTTATTGAGTTTTGAAACAAATGTTTTGAAGTTTACTACTCTATTGATTACATACTCGCATGACATGCATATTAACGATATATTGGTCATTTCTTTCATTACAACGATGAAAATGTACTTTCACAATAGATACTCCTCTCTAAACATTACATCATTAAATTTTGCGTCGTCAGAAAGAATTGTCGAAAAAGATATCCATGAATTTGAAAGGGCATAGAAATTGTTCGTGTTTTGGATTTGTAAAAAATACCAAAATTGTGTTTTCTGAATGTTAAAAACTAGAGTTGGAGTAGCATTATAATAATATATCTTTACATGTGTTTTCAACATTACTATATATATATACATTTAAGGGGGCCTTAGGAACAGTAAAGCTAGCAAGCAGGCTGCTTGCTGCGCAGCAGCCTGCCAGCCTGCTTGTTTTTTTTTTTTTTAAATTCGTTTTTTAATTGTCATGACTAACTGGTCGCTGCATATTTAAATCTAAGTGTGCATACTTGATTTTTTTCCCCTCTCTTTTGTCATGCTTTTACTTAACGTTGATTTTTTTATTTTTTATTCATTTGGTAGTATATTCATTGGTAATCTTTTTTATAAAGAGTGTTTTACATAAAAAAAACACTAATATTTGTTATCTGTCATTAACGTTCACGTAATCCACGACTAATAACCATATCTACCTATAAGACTACCTGTTTGATTTTTATTTTTTTTATTTTTTTTCTTTTTTGTTAATACTTTTCCTTAACGTTCATCTTTCATTTATTCTTTACTCATTGATTAGTATATTAATTAATTGGAATTTTTTAAGGGTTCTTCTAAATTAAAAACAACTGATATTTGCATGACCAATGACCCGGTAATCACATAACACTATGATGTAGTATTATTTTTAAATAGTCTTTTGAACCACTTTTTATTCTCCGCGTTGTAATATTTTAGTTTTGTGATACGCTTTTGTAATGTACGTTTATCTTTACGCATATGTCACCGATCTGATACACATTGCAAGTTTTACGTATCGTTATGTTTCCCGGGGCAACGTCCAGGTTCAAAAACTAGTTTATGTATAAATGAGCTGTAATTAAAATAAAAAATGGAAGGTTTGGAGGCGATACCACATTATCAACGACTCAAATGCAAGATGAAATGGTTGAAGTAATTCCGAATTTCATTCCAATTTACTCATCTTGTGTCATCCTGCATAGTGGAGGACGGTATATACAATGATACCATGTGAATATGTGGTCTCACACCATTCCCTCCACCCTAATTACGTAGAAAGTTAATTTCCCATCTTTGTAGAGAACAACTTTATCATCTCTTTTAAATCTTCATCCAACATTTAAAAATTCAATCTTCATTAACTGATAACAAATACTTCAACCACCATCATTTTCAACATTATCTTCATCAAATTTCAAAAATTACACATAAAAAAAAAGAGAAATATTCAAAAGCCAGATCTTATACTCAAAATCATTTGCAACAATAAAATCAAACTACAGGATACAACAAAATCCACCATATTTGAGTGTTTCTTCATTAACCTTCACCCACGGTTTAGAGAAGAACTATAATCATATTTTTGTATCTAGATTTATAATTGTAATAAAAAGTTAAAAACTAAAGAATGGACGGTGAAGGTCAGTAAAAATAAATAACAATAGAAGTAGTGGGATTTCAAAGGCAACCATTCCAGCAACCCAAACATCAAATCCTCGAATAATAGAGAAAGTATTTAGGGATTTCTGTATCTATGTATCTATCTATACAGAGTATATAACATATAAAAATGAAGTGACGCTTTCTAAAAACAAACTTCAAACGCAGAAATAAAAAACCAAAATAAGAAATAAAGAAAAACAAAACAAAACTCAAGAACCTAAGATTGAGAAAAAGAAAAAGAAAATATAGAGAGCAACTTAATTAGACAATAACAAGTTCACAGTCGTCATATAATGTCGTATCTTTTTGAACAAACATGATTGAGCAACACGTTGGTGTCTCCGCCGGATCTCAAGGTAGACTATGGAACTGGCATGGTTGACCGAGGAGCTTACGCAGAGCCACGGCACTGACAATCTTTGTGTAGTTTGAAATACCATTACAAACACTCAAAAGTCTAAATTACTATGGTATTACATCTCCGTTAATAAGTTTCCTACATAGCAAGTGGGTATTCTAAAGATCGCAGCTTATTTAAGTCATATCGACACATAAAACACTTGTAACATTACATAGAGCAAATGTAAATCACAACACGACGAACCCACCACTGCAGCTCGACCCGTCACATTTTGACATTAACTCATACTACGTTGATTCCTCTATGTAGACATTTCTATGACCCCTGTGGCTCGTATTATTGGGAACCTATTTACATTATTATTATTACTAAACAATATATAAAAAGGCATTCTTGCGCAATCCATCAACCATTAAAGTTTAAGAGCAACCGACAAGTGAAGACAAGTAGTCAGAACTGTATACTTTACACAATACACATCTACCAATTCAAATCAACTCCAAAATACTGTTCCCATCCATAAAAAGATTGCACTCTTAGCACTAATAGATACAAAGTATATGCATATATATAAGATCGGAAGCGCTATTAACGAGAAAAAGCAAGAAATCAAGCCGGAGACAGGGAAAAAGGATCAAATAATACAATGACCTCAGATATGTAACAGTGATATGGTGTGATTACAGTAATCGTCCAGATCCACGTATGGAGGGCTAGATGATTATTTCACATTGTTGCCTGGAGGGCGGCCAATGAGCCTGCATTGTTCTGGTAGTAAAGATGAGACAACTTGACCAGATACTCGAAAAAGTTCACCATCGATTCCACATCCGTTGTGTGTGCTTTTTCCTGGCTTCAACTTCACTGATTTGACCTGCAAACCAAGATGTGGTTGAAACCAGCTTAGGACAGCTGACCTTGATCAATTTTGCTGCTTTGACCTTGATCACAAGGAATGGTACACAAACTTGTTTACCAGCTCATATGGTTGCAAAGTTTTTGATAGGGGTAATAAGATGGTCAAATTAGGAAAGTTGGGTGACGGATTAGTGGGTTATAACAGGTCATATTATCAATATCTGTCAAAACAGACTGGGTAAGGGTGGGTTGACCTGCAAATACCTTTTTGAACTTTTTTTTTAACTTCTAGAAATTATTTCGTGTTAATCGTAACTTAAAAATGACTAATGTTAATATATTAAAAAAAGACTAGAAATTTTCGTTCCATTCGACCCGTTTCCCCATTATTAGCTAAACT
Organism: Erigeron breviscapus; assembly: GCA_034093135.1. Taxonomy (NCBI): domain Eukaryota; kingdom Viridiplantae; phylum Streptophyta; class Magnoliopsida; order Asterales; family Asteraceae; genus Erigeron; species Erigeron breviscapus. The sequence goes on along the minus strand of CM067171.1, from coordinate 86,715,591 downwards.
TTCCCACCAGTTTAAGATAAAGCATGGCCCAAGTGAACCATGCATAAGTAATTAGTGGGCAATATGACAACCTCTGTATTAGCATTAGCTAACAATACCATATGCTATGTATAACGCAACTATAATACCAAACTCATTAGGCAAGTCATATACCTTCACATATTCAACATAAGGAAGAGAAAGGTGTCGGCCCATCTGTAGAAGCAAGAAGAATCTTAACAGCCTTAGCCTTCCACTTCCATGAACCAACAACAAATCCATAGTGTTGTCATCATGTTCTGCTTTTGGTGCCACCACTTGAGAACTCAAACTTTGAACAGTTTTACAAGAATGGTTACAAACCAAAATACCAAGAAACTTCCCTTTCTTAACCACCCAATTTTCTTCCAATCTAACCCCGATTTCCTTCATCTCTCCACTTTCAACATCATCAGGTGGGCCTGGTAACTCGATTGGATTTTCCATTTCCCAATTAGGTTCTGAATCCCACTTTGGTTCTGCATCCCAGATTGGACCCGGATCCGACATTGTTGATGATATATCCTCTTTATCATTTGCTCCCAAGTTTCCCCACGAAGATCTAGTGGGATCCTGTGAAGATGTCAAGCCACTCCGCCCTTTATCTGTCCGTGATTTGGACCGTGTCCTCGGCCAATTTAATGTTGATGAAACTGGTTGAGGATGGATAACTTCTGGTTCTGATGTCACATTGCTTCTTCCACTCGAAAGACGTTTTGATTTTGGATCTATGGCCCGCACGTAATCTGATGGCTCGGTGCTACTACAGGTTGTATTATCCATCTCAGCTGCAGACCTGCCCGGAGTCATTATAGAGTCGATGCTTGATAAACTAGAGGCTCTCGGAATGCCATCCGATCTCCTCATTATATCTGTATACAAGTCTGACATATCGACTACATCTTTGTCAGCCAAGGCTTGTCTTTCCAGATCATTTTTTTCTTTGGATGCTGGTAGATATTCGAGTTCATAGCTATATTTTGGTAAGCATAAGAATTTGAGGACACCGGCAACAAAATAACGAAGAGGACCAAACCTTTTCTGATATCTATCAGAAAGTTCCAACACTGTGACAAAGATGAATACAAAATTATTGATTTACCAGTTTATACCCAGTAATTTACGAGTCTATGATAAAAATCAAAGTAGACAGAAGATGTGTATGTTGCATAATCTAGTATGTCTTGGATTAAATTATGTCTGGCTCACACATGAAACATGCTATACGTGCAACAGAGGCCCACACCATCAACATGCTCAAATGGGTCAAAGTTCATCAACAGTGTATTCAAATGCGTAAACCTCCAGAATTGCTTAATATAGGTTATGTAATCTAACTTAGCCCAAACCCTATTCTACCTATTACCTAACCTGCCCATTATGCCACCTTTTATCTCTGTGGCTAGAGATAATTGGAGAAGGGGGGGGGGGGGGGGGGGGGGGGCAATTCAGTTCACTAAATATCTTGCCTTTAATTTCAGCATTTGAACAAATTTGAGAGTAACCTTCAGTTAGATTTACTAAATATTTATGATGCGGGATCCAAAAACATATGGGCTCAAAACATTTGATAAATACAAACATAGAGAGAAGGAACTGAAAAAGATACCAATAATTATTATTATGGTCGATGTGGTATTTGTTCCAAACAAACTATAACTTGACCACTCTAGCAAAAACATGAAGCGGAGCCAAACAGAATGACAAGAATTGATAATTACTAACAACATAGCACATATGGAAACAAGGGTCTAGTATTAATTACCAAATATTTTTATGAAAGAAAATGAAATCTAATCTGTGTGCCTCCATAAACAACAATGAAATACCTAAACTCAATTGTAAGAGAGCAAAAGCTTACCGTCACTAACAAAACCGAAATATGAAACTGTCATTCCAAAATGAATGACACCTGTTTGAATCCATTCAACGGCAAATACATCTGTAGCTGTCAGACCTCCCTGGAAAATAGAGGTACAAGACATATTAGCTTCAATGGGAGTCATTATCTTTTGTTTGGATTTTTCATTTTTCCTTTTGGCGAGCGTCTTGTTGACCATCTATGTACATCATTTACTCCATTACTACAGTTTACTTTACTAGACCACATAAGAAGTCTTCTTTATCAAACTCTACTACTAAAGGTGATAAAACAGAGTGGGTAGATTAACAAAGTTTACATTGACAACCAATCTAGACACTGGTAGCAATCACTTATATCATTGTTCTACCAACTTTATGGTCATTTTTTAACTTTAACTCTATTTTCACCTGAAACCAGTACTAATACCATCAATTACCTTCACTATAGCTAGTGCAGCAGAAACTGGATCCTTAACCCCAAGAACAGTCCAAACTAAAGAATTGTCGGAGCCAGCAGGTATAATACCAATTGGGACTGAAATTGCTTCTTTCTGGTTGTCTCTGCAAAGAAGACCGTTCAGAACCTACACAGTGAATTTCATCATTAAATGAAATAAATGTAATAACACAGTCTAAATATAAAATGTTTTCCAACCCAACACTCACGATAATTCAAATTAATAATATGATATTAGTGTCTCCATTTATAACATAAAGCATTTCACTTGCGAGTAATTCAACCTAAAAAAACTGAAACCCACCTATTGCATTTTACAATTATAGCTCTAGTAAATCGGAAGAATAAATACTGGTAGCTTATCAATTTATTTCTTACAAGTATTCTTAATATGACTCCAGAGTCAACTTTGGAAGGAAAGCATAGAATAGAAAACTAAAGATCACTTCTAATTCTTTAAACTATTCCTGAACTTAGGCATTTCTTTTTCCAATTTAAATCATTTGATTCAAACATGAATCCACATTTGACTTTTTAGTTTTTAGGATCAAACGAGATACTTTTAGCTTTAACAAGTAAAAGATGTTTCTGTTGTAGATTAATTAAGAAAATCTAGATTGAGTTATTATGGTAAGCAGTGTAAAATGATCATAGAAGATAAACATCCTAGTTTATGGTTGAATTTGTTATGATAACTTAGAGCTCATGCATTCAAATCTCACACATGTATATTGTTGTCACCTCTTCGCTCTGATGACAGGTTAAGAGGTTCAGGAAAAGATGTTGACAAGTGCTACACATATGAAAATGATAATCACTAAAATCACATAATCGTACTGGCAATAATAACTATATGAACAAAGATAAACACCAACCTCGTTGACAATTCCATCCCCTCCGACACATATAATCCCTAAACAATACACAAAAAGAAATTACTAGAGGATTCACAAACTGTCATATAGATAAACATTCAAAAGTAAAAACAAAAGATACAGAACAGCTACCATCTGGACACGTGCTAAAATCAACACTCAAAGCCAGGTTTCTAGCATGGCCAGCAGAAGTTGTCTTGACTACCTCCAGCTTAAACCCAGCAAGCTGAAAATACAAAGAAATATAGAATATAATCCTCGTGATTGGAGACAAAAAGTTTTGTATCATTATCTACTCATTCATTGACCATTTAAAAAGCACAAGTATCACCAATAACATTAGAAAAAGAAACACCAATAAGAGAACAAAAGTTTTGTATCATTATCTACTCATTCATTGACCATTTCGAAGTACAAGCATCACCCATAACAATAGAAACAGAAACACCTAGAATCTAGAATATCAAATAGCTAAGTGCCTGTTAGAGTTGCTATTTCAAAAGACCAAAGGTTACAGAATACCTTAAATATAGGTTCAACCAAATTATGGAAAACTTTGCTTGAACGACCACGTCCAGAGCGGGGATTTAGGATGACAAGCATTCGAGGTGGACTTTTGCTTTTGATGTGTGTATATGAAAAATCAAGAGCAAGGATTTCAGAATCCTGCTTCTTTGCAGAGAGCAAAGGATGAGGAGAGCAATTCACAAAACAATGCTGATCTGCAAACCCTGTAACCCATTGGGTAGCTTCCTCTGGAGTAGATGCCAAGAAGCAAAAATCCTTCCTGCTTCTGCCGGATTTCGAGAAGCAATACGTGGGCTTTTTTATAGGGTAAGCATGCACTATAAAACGTCTCATACCATAATTGTAGGACACCTGCAAAGCCAGGGAAGTATAACCGTCAATATAGAAGATGAAATTATGAATCTTCTACTTTTGATTAGAAAAAACTTACTGAAATAACATCATCAAGACTTAACACATGAGATCCCCAAACCAATGCCCTGCTAGTTAGTTTAGCATCAACGGTATCCAAGTGTGCAGTTTCTGTTGTATCAGTAGCTTTTATGGTCTTTCTCTTATCCAAAACTAGCTTTCCAGAAATGACTTCATATCCAAGCAAGTCGGATTCCTCATCTCCAATATCAATCCTGTGGTCCTCCCTCTTTGATTTCTTGGAATCATCACTGCTGGCAGTGACATCGGTTCGTTTTGAAACCTTTCCCTTGGTACGTTTTTCTGGAAACACAACTGGGGATGTTTGCTGACCCGTTGCTATCTGAGAGCAAAAGTTGAGACGGAGAAGTGACTGTTGAGGGGTTCTTAGAGAATTGCTCTTGGGAAGACTGCCACTGTTCTGCATGCCGCTTACAACGCAAAAAGAACGGAATGCAAAGGACAGTGGCAATCGATATGTAGCCTTAGCTGAAGTGTAAAAAAAATTAATTCAAAGTATGAGAAGTTAAGAATCAGCATTAAATAAGCAGCTGCATATGACTCGATCACCATATACAAAGCTGAAAAAAGAGCCAATGTGGCAATGTGCAATGATTGACAGACGGGAGTTCATATAGAGAAGGAAAAATATCTCAAGATAGTGCACAGCAACAAATCAATAGATAAGTTTTAAGACAAAGCAGCTACTTTCTCCGTAGTCGGTCCCATAGAAACCGCAAATCATTGTTCTTTCAAAAATATTGAAACAAATCATTTCAGTAAACTTTTTAATCCAAAATTTTTTTAGTTTACCATCATATTTGCCCAAAATTGATGGCATTGGTTTGAATCCACAATATTACACAAATTTGTCGTTATTTAAGGGCATTTGAAAATTAGTTAATCAAAAATTTCCTTGAAGTAAATGTTACTTTGCACATTCACTGAAATACTGGATGCAGTAATTAAAAGGAACTACAGGATATAAGGTTTACACATATTATAAGTATTGCACAAGATGACCTATTACATCTAGCCTAAAGTTGAGTGTTTCAAAAAAATCATATCGAAAGCCTCTCTTATCGACTCAATGTGCATCCAGTCAATGCCTCCGCTCTCTGGGGCATTTTATTTTATTTATAAACCCCAACTTAAGAACAAGAAACAGAACAATAAGATAATAGAAGATTAAAGCAATTGATATTTAATTTGGTTAAAGTAGCAATGCAGCAGAGGTTCCCAAATAATAATTACTCACTTAAAGCTGAGATAAAACCACAATAACAGCCAGTATCTTTTTCAGCCTCAACAAAAGCTGCATAATGTCATTAAAAAGTATACACCAAAATACAACTTGCGGGAGCTTTCTGACCTCTAGGTTGAACTTAAAATGAAATGCCTTTCGTATTAGGTGTTTTCTGACAGGAAATATTCGTATATGCACTTCAATAGGCCAATAAATGAACTGAAAACGCACTAACACAGACCAAAAAGGACAAAAAAGTTGTTCTTTTAAGAAACTTAAAATATCCTCCATCTGATGATACAACCATATACATACAACTATGCATGATTATCACGAGAATAATTAAATGCTTTCAAGGCTTGTTGATACCATAGTTGAAGCCAACTTGATGCATGCCTTGCTTCTAAAACGTTCAAGAAGTAAATTCCAAAGTGATATTCTTATATCATCTTCACAAGCCGAAGATCAACAAACCATTTCCCAATGTCTAGCACCACTTGCAATATCAGCAAGACATTAACAGCCACACTTGGTACTAACACTAAAATAGTTTCTTCTCTATCTCTACTAAGTTTTCACGCACACTTACATATACAACTTAACGTAACTCATGCTTTCTTCTCGAAATTCCACCCCCCATTCTTTACATAGTTCCTCTACACACAATCATATTTCTCACAAAAAAATCATCTTCCAAAAACAAAACAAATCCAAATAAACTCACATAACAACACCAATCGAACTAATAACACTCACTATCTCCAGCAACACTAATTCTGCTCCATCGTATCACTCGAAACTTTATACATACAACTATTATATAAATCATCATCCACAATATTATATAATATATATATATATATATGAAACAGAAATGAGTTCAAATTTTCAATCAGCTATAAGTCAAACACTACAAACTCTGAATATATTTATTAAACATAAACATCAAATCAAAAAATTTAAATTAAACTTTTTTTAAATAATTAAGCAACAATTTAATAACAACAATATTAGCAGCAGATCAAGCAGAAAATAAAATAAAATAAAATAAAAAAGCATATATATTAGGTCAAAAAATGTACCAAAAATGATGCGATCGCCAGTTGAATCGTTCAAATAGATGTATAGATACAGAATTAAAACTCAATGGCCGCCAATTAATATACAGATACAAAAATATGTTATATATATACAGTGTGAGTATATATAAGTGTATAGTTTAATAAAGTTAAACTAAATTTTTTTTATTATAAAAAGTAAGTTTAGAATTGTCGGCGGAGATTGTCAACAAACACGGCGGCGGCGGTAGGTAAACGGCGTCGGAGAAAAAAAGAAGTAGTAGTGAAATTATTATTGTTATATGTTGTGATGATGATAAAGAAGAAGAAAGGATTGAATAGTGATGAGTGTGTATAATAATAATTTAAAAATAATAATGATATAATAATATAAATATATGATCCAGAAAATATTTCCACTCAGAGTTTTTGTATAATTTTTTTTCGTAAATTTTATATTTCCGTTATGTGTGTCTTTTTGTTATCAGTGTCGTAAACCACTTCCTTTTAAAAAGGGAAAGGAATTTTTTTCTTTAAGATATACTAGTTGTTTATTTATTATTTATTTGTTGGTGTATCTTTCTTTTACCTCTCTTCATGTATTGTGCTGATAAAGATTTGGAAAGTGAAAAAAATAAGTTAACTTTTTTATTCTTAACTATTAAGTTTTTTATAAAAGTTCTTTTAGACATATGTTTTCAAGATGGATTTTCCTAGTCAAAAATTTATAAAACTAAAATAAAGGTGGTATGGTGGTTAAGTATATTAATATTTCTCTAAAAAGTTTTTTATTCGAATATGCTAGTAGTGAGAGGAGAAATAAAAGTAAATAGAAAATGGTTATGAAATTACATGTATCTGGTCAAATACTCATCCTTTCATAAAATAATCATTATTATTTAGTAATACTAGCTTAAGGTGATGATTTTAACAATCCTCGTCATACTAAAAACATGAAAACACTAGTAAAAATTGAAAAATATTAAGCGTAATAGCTCACTGGTCTAGCTCCAAGACAACGAAAATGTAACAGGGCTCAAGTGATTCACCGAAGCGACGAGACCTTGAAAGCAGCTTTTTCAAGTGTCAGTAGCGGAACGTTCTGTCAATCGGGGAAGGTTTTTGGTGACAAGACCTGGAGATATCAGAAGTGAGAATGCTGACATGAGTAACGATTATATAAAAGAATTAGTGAAATATATGTGATGTATACTTATATATTTATTAAAAGCAATGATAATATGTAGCTGTTATGTACCTAAGCTTGGGTATAGAATCTCTCACATCTTAGTATTTTAATCTATAGAAAATATAGGGTCTAATAATTTATTCATTATACAATAAATATTAAAAAATTAGTATGTGAGATGTTTTATACCTAAATTTAGGTATATGACAACCACATATTCATTTTTTTTCAATTACATTATATTTAATGAATAACATGTTTTTTAACTAAAGATAACTACAAAAATTACTCCTCTGAAAAACAACCATACAACTATGTTAAGTTACATACTTTTTCATAACCACATGATAAACATGATCGAAATAAATACCTTGGCTCACTCGCTAGTCGCTAACATAATGAGAAAGATATAAATACTTTTAGCAAGTGTCATCTATACTCCTTTATAAAAATTATCACACCCCCCATTTTTAGAAATAGTTACACAATAGTTACATACGGAATTACTAAAGTACCCTTAATAAACACCCACTATGAAAAGAGTTTTTATAAAATACCAAATTTGCTCTTAATGAATTAATTTACACTCTAAACCTTTATTTTAATAATTAACACTTTAAGCTCTTATCTTCTAAAAATTTCCACTATCACAATTACATCAACCTACACCACTTGACACCGCTACCACCACCAATAGTACCATCACCGACACCACTAGACCGCCTTCCCCACCACCACCGCCGCATTGCACGGGTACCATGCTCGTCAATCATCATAAAGTATGCTTGTAAGAAAAATACTGGAGATAAAGGAATTGAATAGTTATGTACGTATATAATATAAATAAATAAGGTGACTTTTGTGTTTAGAGTTGTTAAAGATGATTCCACCTTCCGGTTGGTGCTCAACCTTTTTTAAGTTAGTTCTTAATTATGAGTTGGCCAATGTCAACTACCATATTGGATTTTGGTCAATTATTTGATTATCAAAAATTGTATCAATTTTGATGAAAAAACAAAAGATTTTTAGAAATGTAGAAAAAATATCTCTCTAGTGCATTGCATCAAATATATACAACAAATGTTATACTTTATATATATATCTGATAATTTTCGGATATTAGTTGATTAGATATAATGTATGCCTCTTTACTAAAATAAATCTAAAATGTATTTATTAGAAACTTAAATTAAAGGAGAAAACGTAGAGGATGAAATGACAAGATGTATTGATGAATTCAAATACAATTGAGTTGCTAATCGTCTGGCGCTATCATGTAATATTAGCTTCCATCGACATTTGAGATGGATTCTAAAATTATATAAACTTTAAGTATAACTAATTTGTCTACATATCCTTATATCTAACATTAATGTATACGTAGAAATGTCAAACCCATTATTTATAAAACAAAATATTATCTCTCCTCACTTGTTCAGTTCCATCTACATATATTTCGTCCACAAATAACTAGCATAAGAGTTAATTTCACAAATCGTCCTTGTGGTTTTACCAAAAAATCACGTTTCATCCTTTAAACTTCAAAATGACACTGGTAGTTCTTTATACGCGGATAATGGTCATGTTTCGTCCTTTAATCTAACGGATGATGGACACGTTTCGTCCTTTATACGGTCGACTAAAGGACGAAACGTGACCATTATCCGCGTATAAAGGACTACCAGTGTCATTTTGAAGTTTAAAGGATGAAACGTGATTTTTTGGTAAAACCACAAGGACGATTTTTGAAATTAACTCCTAGCATAATTTTAATATGCATGCGTGCCAAAAAAATCCAAAATAGACGGTTGGTTATGTCAGGTGTCGCTCCATTACCATGAGCCTCAACCACCATCATTTGAAAAACCGGTCACCACCTTAAATTATGTGGATACTATGGTCAATGAAGTAAGGTAATTTTTTATATGTTTTGGTTTTTTCAATCACATTTAGCCTAAATTAATAGCAATTGCCTCGAGACTAATGTTAAGTCATACGGCCATATGGGTATTTACCCACAATTTGGCACTCAAAGTCGGGGTGAGTTTTGTGGGATTTTTCCCATAAAAATTATTAGTCTTTAAATTTTTTTTTTTTTTTTTGTCTATCTATCTATATTACATCATAAAACATTTGGTTCCTTTATTTTTTTCAACTAAGTTGTTATTGATAACCAAAAATTCCATCCTTTTATTCACTATTTTAAACATCTCAGTTTAAATATATATAATATCTTGAAATACCTATAATATCCTTAATGAAATTAATTTACATCATCTACCGTTAACTCCTAAAATAACTATACTACCTCTTTTACATCAATAACATACACTACTCGCCACCGCCATCACCAATCGTCGCCGCCTCCCGCTATCGACGCACGCCGCCACTATACCGCCGTATCGTGCGGGCATATAACTACTCATATTGTAATGGGATTACCGGGACACCTAGGAACCAGAATCACGTATCATTGCTAAAACAATGATTAACAGGTATACATTTCCCTCAAAATTAGTTTTGTTTCAACGCTTTACAATTTACATGCTTTTCCTTGCCTATTAAATTGACCTTTACAATACTATCACAATTTGTCAAAATCAGCAAACAACCCTGAAATAAAGCGAAATGTTATTTTGAACTACAAATACAAATAATAAATGATATATAATTAAGAATAAGAATAACAGTAACAACAAAATTACTATAGACATGATAAAATCATATACCAGAGAGGCTAGCCCATCTTCCAAGATCAGAAGGGTGGGCATAGTAATATAACTTGACCCGGTTTAATAAAATTAGGCCTGTGGCCAATGCCCGCCCTGCATCACCATCTTCAGGGTCATTTGCGAAACTGGTAACATCTCCGACCAGACGAAACCATATCCTTCGACTTCTCATTACTTTTGGGAAGTCAAAATACATGGCAGTGCCGTCCTTCACCTCAGGAATCCGGTATTCTGCAACCACCACCTCTTCCTCCGATGACCCCTGTGAGCATATATCATAACATTAGTACGAACGAACTCACATTCTGTTAGATAAGAAAAACCAGATTTTCTTGGATATCCCGACATTTAAAGAAGCAGCCTGACTGAATAGCCTCTAACTTAACTTAAAAATTGCATGATAGTAACTTCTTAAATGCCCAAGAATCCACAAGTACTGGCGGAGGCACAATAACCCACCCAACCCTTTTACATCTGTAACAGTCACCATTGTATTGTTCAAGCTTGCCTGAACATGAAAATAATGTTTTTGGTATTGTACGTTTGCGTGAACAGTTAGGCATGAACGGTTGCTACCAACTGTTTCACACATTCCTTAGACCTTTAATGAAATGTTAGCACATATATATATATATATACACACACACATTATTAAAAAACCACAACAGCGCCATGTCAGAATCAAGTCAAGGAAAAGTCATTATTTTAAAAGGTAAGCAATAGAGCATCTGTCACATCAGCAATGTGGAATGAGAAGCATACGGGCTATCTTAAACAGATGCATACATCCAACTCATTACACCTTAAGGGGGATAGTCTTGATACCATTCATAACAACATACTAGTCCACTAGTTTTAAGATAAATTGAAACTATGGTGGGAAGTTATTATTATCATAAACAATGGGGATAAATATATTGTAACACAACACCCCAGCATAAAGGAACAGGTCAAACCTAACTACAAGATGAATTCGAGTTATGAATGACTTCCGTACTAACTATTCCTAAACAACAAAAAATCATGGTGGGAACTGCAAAGTACACATATATCGAATTATTTACCAATGGGCTGATCCAGGCTATGTCTTATCTCTGATGGGTAAATGTAGAAGTTATCTAGAAAGGAAATGGGACAAACAGGTTAAAAGTCTCCCAAAGTTTATTTCTAATACATAAAACCTCCTAAAGCATATTTCGTTTAGGAAAATAAAAACCACTAAATTAACATGTACTTAACTGAAATGTAGTTTCTGCAATCATATTTGACACACTAACTGTTAACAAAAAGTTTAGATATTGGACAATTTCCCTTGTAACCCGGAATGTTTTGACAATTCGACTCCTCTGTAATATGCACAGCCTGCCCATATTTCACCTCTAATGGGAAGTTATTGATGCACAAGTGATGTGTAACAAGATATCACAATACACCACTTGTATTCTTACTTTCTTAGACATCATCCTCAAGCCAAAAACCCCTACATGCCCACTTGAATTCTTAGACACAAAAACCCCTACGTACCCAAAATCAAATTATCCTCGAGAGATATGAAATTTGGTAACAGATTGTCACAATCACCACTCACACCACCTTACATATAAAGAGACTTTCGGTTCTCACTGTACCTGTGATGTCGATACTTGAATATGTAGTACCGCTGGATATAAGAATTTATGTTGAAAGACAATAGATGATACGTCCAATGCATTTACATTTGAAGAGGGTGAATGGGTTAGTTCAGGTTTCATAGCACTAAAACCATCAAGGCGGAATCCTGCAACCAGGGGTGAAGCTGGAGAAATGTTTTGTTCCAAGACCAGATCATTGTCAATCAACTTCTCAGACTCTATTGGAACCTGCAATAAAGAGGAAAATGGTTCCATACTTGTATAAGATTAGAGGTGGCATCTCGATGAGAAAGGGTTAAGTTCGGATCTACTGAAGGTTAACAGGGTGATTGTTTTCTAAAATAGCTAAAACAAAAAGGAGTTGCACCGGTGAAGTGGGTCAAAGGGGTTGAAAGTTACCCAAAGCATATCCAAAGAGGCTATTCGCATAAACAGTAACCAAATTTGGTCAATTTCTTTTTTATGGTTAAATTACCAATAATGGTTTTATTTTTATAAAAAATGACATGGTGCCCAAGAACCATTTTTTTTTTTTTTTTTTTTTTTTTTGCATTTATTTTTTAAACAGCAAATTTAGCCTCAGCAGCATTGCCTCTTCATAAAGGGGAAACCCATTATAGGAAAATCCCTGTCTCCAGTCCAGGGAGCATTTTGCTCATCCTAGGATTTGAACCCAAGACTTCAAAGTCTCAAGCCCCCCAAGTACCAATCCATCTATTAATGGTTGGTGGCCAATAACCAATTAATTACCTCAAATGGATATTAGTGTAAAAAATGCTGACTTTTTCTGGTTGGTTATCCAAATAAAAATCAGCCAAAAGTTGGTTACCTAAGTTATTTGACTCTCTTCCAAATCAGATTATCATTGTAATAATATATTTTACAACTTATTTAGAGTTGGCCAGAACCTAACCCTTTAAACCCGCGTTTAGAATACATATTTGTACCTGAATCCGTTTTGACTTGTTACCCAACCTGGTCCAGTTTACTAAATATATGTTATTGGAAGGGGTTTAATTGTGACCATACCTTGTATCTATTTAATAATGGAGCTTTGTCCAACCAGTTTCTTATGCTGCTAACATGATCAGAACTTCTGGAGGATAACCGTCCTATATCTGTTTTCACCGGATATCCGACTACTAGAATTCTTTTTGCATGAATACATGGATTGCTTTCAGATGTCCCTGCTATAGAGGCACGCCTGCCGAGCCCCGAGGAAGAATCATCATCCAAGGATAAAAGATTGAAATTCTTCCCAAAACTAACAGAACTAGAAACTACTTTTTGGATACTTAGTGTGATCCAAATCATGCGGCAAAGGATGGGATTTCGAAAGTCAAATCTGATGTGGCGAGGAGTTTGACCCTCCTTACCAGGTTTTTCTGTACCACAAAGCTCTGGAGAGGATGTGATGAGTGATCTAACATCCCATTTTCCAACACATGATCTTTCTTCCTTGTGTAGGTTATTACTAGCCCAGATTTGCACCTACATAACAAGGGACATATCATGAAACACATATTTCATACATTATAAAAACCAAGTTAAAATTTTATGAGAACCGGTGTAAACGAGCCGAGCCGAGCCCGATCTTGGCAGTGCTCGAGCTCGAGATCGTTTTAGAAGCTCGAGATCGAGCTCGTTTTAGAACTCAGCTCGAGATCGTTTAGAAGCTCGAGCTCGAGATCGTTTTAGAACTCAGCTCGGATCGTTTTAGAAAGCTCGAGCTCGACTCGAGATCCGTTCGTTTGTCAAGAAAAGCTAAAACGAATTCGAGCTTAGCTCAAGCTCGAGCTCCGTAAGTGATCAAAACTAAGATCGATTATTTGAAGCTCGTGAAAAAAGTTCGTTTAGGCTCGACTCGATTAGTATTTGAAAGCTCGATTAATATAATATGTATGTATATATACAAATAATTATATTATTATATAATATGTAAAAGCTCGTTTAGGCTCGCGAGCTTAATCGAGTTATGTATTCGAAGTTCGAGCTCGATCACTAAACGAGTCAATAGCTAAGCTCGAACTCGACTCGAGCTCGTTTACGCTCGGCTCGAAACGAGCTTTTTACGAATCGAATTCGAATAAGTATCGAGCAGGCTTGACTCATTTACACCCCTATGAGAACGTGTTCCAATCAAAGCTTTTATTTTGCAATAAGATTTGACACGTAATCTATATAAAAAAATAACTTTCAGGGTAAAGTATTATGGAAACCGACCCATATTTACACGTAATTTTATATTACCTGTTAGCTGAATAACCCATTGCCTAACCAGTCTGAATAACCCAATTTTCCACCTCTATTCGGTAATCATATAGCTCATTAAGATTGTGAAAATTTTGAAGCGTCGAAACCTTTTTATTTTTTGAAAGACATATCTACTCTACTCCTAAACTACCTCAATTACCACATGGCAGGGATTGAGCCCTAGACCTCACCCCAAGCGGCAAGAGCCACTACCAAGTGGGCTAACCCCACGTTGGCTTTCAATAGTCCAAACTAGAAGTATTAATCAGGAAATTAACTTATTGCAAAAATCTTGTTCACGCTAGTCTTTGTACTTACTGTCAGGGAATCAGACATAGAATAGCCACAGGGACTAACAAGAAGAACGACCCCGGATACATCAGAAAGATTGCCAAGGACAATAATGAGATCAGCAGACGAGGTAGTCGATGGAGCTCTCCAGTATGACTGGCGTAATCCAGCATTTAAAGGTGCAAGCAATGACAAGGGTGGTGCTGAACCCGAAGCTGATTCAATCTATGTAACCAAAAAGAAATACTATTTTAGAATCACACTATACAGCTTTGACAAGTTTTCCTAGCAAAATCCAATAAGCTTTCTAGAAGTGCATTTAACAGAATGAACAGTGAAAACTAAGAATTACTTTTACTTCAGGTGACATTTAAAGGTGGTGATTTTGTGAATACAGGTTATGTGTTATCTGTAACTTAAAAAAACAATTCAGATGGATTGAAGGGATTCAAAGTCGCCTAAAATATATTTTAATGCAATAATTTAAATTGCAAAATGACATTCTTTTAGAAGTAATACAGCTTTACTTATATCATATATGATACACTAATTAAATTCAACAAACTTAAAGATTCGAGACAACAAGTTTTTTTAGGCCAATCCTAAATTACCCGTTTTGAATTATCACTTAACCCGGCCATTTTGCGTCATGTTCTCGTAGAGGAGCTGGTAAAACATCCATGCCCCAACGTTCAAAAAAAAAACATCCATGCCCCCATACACTGACAGAATTACGTTTAAGCTGGAAAAAACCTTGTAATGTTGTTCCACTACATAGTCTAAAGATGTGATCCAGTTTACAAAAGAATTTCTTATAGTAACTAAAATTCAAATGGTTAGCAGTGAATAGCCATACTCAGTTTATTAACCAACATGAATAAGCATTAATAATTTTGATATAGGTGGCAAAACGAGTGGATCAGACGCGTTAGGTAACAGGTCAAAATGGGTAATCATATATCGTTCAAGGAGACCGAAAACATTTTTTGTCCAAAAAGTTCTTATAAATATTTTGCAGCTTTCATCCCTAACTTTGATGAAATTTTGATGTGGATATGGCTGAAATTTTGATGAATTTGTGGTTTTAATGAATTTGATGATCATTTTTGGTGTATTTAAATCTAGAGTTAACTAATTTTGGTGTATAAGTTTTTTGGACCA
The DNA here is from genome assembly GCA_034093135.1 of Erigeron breviscapus. Classification (NCBI taxonomy): domain Eukaryota; kingdom Viridiplantae; phylum Streptophyta; class Magnoliopsida; order Asterales; family Asteraceae; genus Erigeron; species Erigeron breviscapus. The sequence goes on along the minus strand of CM067171.1, from coordinate 86,699,878 downwards.
AAAGTGTAAATACTGAAAGCTAGGGACAAAAGCTGCAAGTGGCGGTCCATGACAGGGATGATTTCTGTAATTAACTCTAAGCCAAATTACGAGATTACCCATCATGTGCCAGACAAGTGACCTTCTTTTTAACAGACGTTTATGATCAGGACCAAAAGTGATGACGGAGCAAAATATTTTGGACCAAAACTGTAATTTTTGAAAGTTAGGGATGAAAGCTGCAAGTGGGGAACCACGACAGGGACGATTTCTGTAATTAACTCTTGAAATTTATTTAAAAGTTTTGTGCATTAAAAATACACTGAATAGAAATTTTGACCCATTCCTCTTTTTTCCCTTGAAATGTAATCTGAATATACACACTTCTATGTCAATGGTACGATATTGCCATATCTAACTTTTAGCATTTGTAAATTAAATGAAAGAAAAATACCGAGTGCAAAAAACTTGCAAATGGGAATTCAGCTAGCGATTCCTCTCCATTGAGCAATTGTTGAAGGGCTGTGACAGCTCCATACATTTCAGATGACTCCTTTTTTCCAGAGATATCGTTACTCCCTACCACTTTACCTAAAGCTTTATAAGTAGCAGTTTCAGCATGACTACTTCTTCGCTGACTAATTAAAACCCTAATATAGTCCAAAGTTAATGCATCAAGAACACTATCATCACAGCACAGCTTACAAATAACCCCATCCATGTCGCTATAAGTTGATCTACTAGTATTGTTTCGAAGAAGGATGGCTCCTTTACCAGCAGAACAAACTCTGCAAACCTTCCGTTGACACACAGAACACAAATATGTTGATTCTGAAGAAGAAGCCAAAGTTGAAGTTTCCACACGAACTTGGCATGGTTCTCCACAACAACCTTCACCAACTTTACTAATATTCCAGAAATCAATATCATTATAATTATCTATAGGATCAAGACCAATAGCACCAGTAATCCGGTCCTCTAAAGAAGCTTGACCAAGAACTGCAAGGGCAGTTGCCGCCTTGCACAATGAACCTATGTAAGATTCTTCTATCAGTGTGTTGGGATCTATAGTAGCTGGATCTATGCCAATAGATGCTAAAGCCCTATCCCTTTCAGCCGCAGAAAGACCAAGACGAAGACGTTCAATTTCGAGTTTCATCGCTTCTACAAAGCTTAATTTATTATCCTGCAAAACCTCATAGTCAGTTATTGTTTCATCTAATTGGTGCATGAAAGAATCTGCAGAGTAAGGAAGGACCAACTGTGGCATGCATGACTACAGAACATTACCAAAAAAGGATATTATGATTGATCACCAAAACACAAACTCAATAGCAAATGGGTCAAAAGTTACCCAAAGCATATTAAAAAGGCATAAAACTCCTATGCTAGCTTACATAGGTTAGAATAACACTACTACCAATACCAGTAACAAAAACAATGCCGCATAAATATAGCTTAGCATACCCAACGTGAGGCAGTCAACATTTCAAAGGAGCTTATGTACTGCTGCGGACATGTTTTAGTTGGTGCGTTATCTTGCACTGAAACTCTTCGAGATTCATTCTCTTCATTGTGAACATCATCTAGATTGAGACATGGATCTTGCAGACTAATCTCTGTCATTGGTTGCGAATCGAATCCTGAAATCATGTCATCACCCGTCAAGAGGTCTACCTGAGGGCTAGTGGGTGTATCAGATTTTCCAGGAGAGAATACAGTATTGATTGAAGTGACATCAGGATTGCTGTCTGATTTAGACGGGAAATAGTTAAATTTATCTTTAACATTAGCAACACCTTCCCATAACTTAGCACCAGGGCCTTCAGCATGAAAGATGTCTCTCCAAGGAAGAGAAATTCCAAGTATTTCTACCTGTAACAATTTCTAGTTAATATGTATGAAACATTGAAACAGGAGTCACATCCACTATCTTAATTGCGGCAGCTTCAAATAAAAAGCACATAAAATGCAATAACCAACAAATTACGTGTTAATTTCACATGGGCATAAGTCCATCTACAAGTGAATGTTGGTGGAGGTTCAAATGAGAACCAAAAAAGTTGAATGGCATAATATCACCTTTTGATTTATACGTGATTTGATCTGGTCAATGTGAACATTACACATGCAACTGCACCATTTACACATAAACAGATAAATTCACATGTAAAATAGAATCTTTCATCTACTATCAAAATGCATTCATTTGTAGCCACATCACATGCAAACATCAGTTTACATGGCCATCTTTCAGTTAGTATTATTCATATGAATATCTGTTCTTAGGCCTAGCTTGTCAAATTTTCCTCCACTTACAACATATCAAAAGAGATTTTTGCCAGAAAATTTAATGATTTAATAAATGCTGACATAATCTCACTCCCATAGTCCCAAAAAGTTTACACTGAATGTATGAGGCTTAAGAGCTAGATCTTATGGACGAGGAAGCAGAATAGGATTATTAGCCGAACTTAAGAGAAGTATTACAGTTAGATGAAGTACAAGAAACAATAGAAAGCGAAAATACATATATTTAATGTTCAACCTACCTCACCAAGAGTGACGGGGGAATTGGTTGATTCAGACGGATAGAATGTGAGTACAACCACACGAGTAAGAAAGTCCAATTTGCCTTCCAGTCCTCTAAAATCATACAGAAATGGAAGGTTGGTTTTAGGGGCATGTAGGCTTGTTCCCTTCAAAGCCATATCCTTGTCACTAATAGGTCCTGGTAAGGGTATCACCATATTTGTACCATTAGGACACCTGGGAATGGGGACTCCCTGTAAACAGATTGGTATAGCTTATAACAAATTCGTACCAAGATGATTATAATACCCTCAAATTATCAACTTTTAGCGACTAAAACATAAAATATAAGGTGGAAAAAGAAAGGACAGGGCTAACTAAGATGACCCATATTGATTAACGCTAACTCCTTAGTCCTTACAGTCTCAACCCACAAAAAATTTCCAATGTTTTATCCAAAATTGTATAACCACTTTTTCATTACTGTTAGTTCTTACATCATTTATTACCCACCTGAATATAATTGATCAAAACCCATATTATGTACGTTATGTCTCTTTAATGGTCAACCATCAGTGCTATAAAAATAGTTGGTCAAATCTCCTAATGTACTCAAGATTTGGTTCACACAATTAACATCCCATTTCTGCCCCTCTTCGTCTATACATTATCAGAAAGGCACAAATACTCACCAATAGATAATTCAATCATTTCTTATTTTTTGAAATAACGTATAAGTTGTATTACAACAAAAACTTGCCAGTTAGGCACTGACATGGTTTTTTAATCAGACTCAATGTGTCTAGTTCAGGCACTTCAACAAAAAAATCATGCTATTACAATTCACGGGCTTACTTTCAGATATTCTATCCAAATAGTGAGATTTGGATTTGTGTAATTGGTCTTTTGTTTCGTGGAAAGGAATAGGTTACTCATAACATAGCCAGTTAGTGGCACTTGTCAAATCATTTTAGAAGGTCTGACTCGATTCCAAATCATATGTCTGTATTAGTAACTGCAGATGTACTGTCAAATTATTAATGATATCTCCAAAGAAACCTTGTGAATAATTCATTTTGATACTAATTAATATACTTGTATGTGCCATATGTGTACGAATAAATTAGGAATAGGAAGTGTGGTTTCGAATTCAACATGCCAGCGTGTGAAGAGATAAGTCAAACCTCCACAACTAGTTTAAGCACATCTAGATCACGTCCTGTTCTCACATCAACTGTAGATGGGTATGTTGAATCATCTGCACCATGTGAAATTGTGAGAAGGAGTTGGCAAACATGACAAGGCTTTCCAAGGTAAATAAAAAGTTGTATTATGTCAGCTGCCTGTTGCGAAACCTGTACAATAAATAAGCCACGTTATAGTATATACTCAGACTTGATGTAAAAACAAAAAATGTTTATATAGAGAATCACAGTTTATATTTATATAGGAAAAATATGGGGAAGAATTAGTTCGTGAAGTGAACTTTTTTCAGGATCGTGTAATATGTAACAGCAGTTTCTTACAAAGCTATAAAGAAAACAGACTATTGTTACCCAGAGGAGATCTTTTTGCTTAAAATTGAGAAGACAGTTTCCATCGTCAGATCTTTGGTCAATGCTGGCAACCGGTTTAAGAAGGAAGCCAGATCGTCTAGTAACGACCTATCAAGAAAAGACAAGATATCAAATAATTTTAAATAGAAGATCTCAACACAACACATATAAAGAGTTATATCAGTGAGATAGATGGTATGACAAGGCAATCAAGATACAAGGTATGACAATTTGTTCTTATTTGGCACTAAGAAGTCAGAACAATGTGCTTAGATGAAATATGTATGTGTGCTGATCAAGCATAGATCAGCATAGTACAGCTTAAGCGTCGAGTTGATCGGATCGGATCCGGGTTAGATTTTTCCGACTCCAGGGTCAAGCTGATCCACGCAGATCTATGCGTGATCATGTGACTTAAATAAGAAAATAATTAACAAGATTTAAAATTTCATACATGCAAAGGCTGGATTGATACTGACGGGAGATGCTTGAAAAGCCTTAATCCAAGGAACATCTCTAACTGCTTCTGACGATAGCTATCTACAACTGCGTTATTATATCTTCTCTGAAGGGTTATTTTCACATTTTGTGCCACAGAAAATTGTTTGGATTTTGCAGCATCCTCACTAAATATGTTGAGAATATGACTGTGCATTGCTTTAGAACCCGTGTACAGTGTTGCATGAACATCACCAGCAATCAAGAAAAGGTCAGCTAACAAAAATACTGGTGATAAAAGGGTTGACCGTTTGAACTCCTCAAATGTCATGTCAAATCGCTTCCATGGCTTATCTTTCCGGCTTGTGGTCCTAGTCTTGTTATTAATATCATTTGAGTTTCCGGTTAACATGTCAGAATGCTTTTCCAATCCACTGTGGTTACGAGGTGATTGCTGACCACTAGCCAATTCATTATCAAGAAATATCCCAAGCCTCCTACATTGCTCTGTGAAAACTTGAAGGGCACCAAAAAAACTAGCAGCGTTTGTGCGATCCAAAGAATCAGCACAATTGTAGCGAATTACTCCATTTTGATGTACTCGTAAGCAGAAGAAGCCAATGATGCCATCATTACAGATTTTTTCACCTTCACACTCCTCCAATTGTTCACGAGAAAGTAGATAATCACCTTCAGATATGCCTATGGATATCGTGGGTGCTTTCAAATGGTACCAAAGTCCTTCAATGGTCTGGTGTTCACCTTTTAATCGGACACTTGTATGCCAATCATAATGTATCAAATGGAATCTGGTACTAGGAAGTTTACTGGTTGAGCGGATATAATTCAATGATTCCTCAAAATGTTGAACTAAAATGGATTCTGATTTCCCTTCTCCATTTCTAAGCAAATTGACACACACAATAGGAACTGATCCATTTTTATTTTGATTTGCACCAGCAACATCTAAATTCTGAGTATCATATCTCTTGCTTAATCTCTGGTAATACTGTGCACTTCCTTTATAAGGATCACGATCAGAAACATAAATTGACGCTTCTGCAGCAGTCATCTTTAGTTCCGCACCCCACCAGATAGGAATAGTGCCTCGTCTCCATACGTAAGTATTGAAAGGCACACTTTGACCAGCCCGTTTTGGAACCCAAACAAGCTGCTCACACTCAATTTCATTTCCTGTGGCAAATAGATGCTAATTAGAATCATAAAGAAACTATAAGAAAAATTCAAAAGAAAAAAGACATACACCAGAAACATAGTATCTATACAGCATTTACATTTACAAAAGACCTTGAACTTTTTTACATGTTTCCCATCAATTACCAATGAAGAACTAATGGTTAATGTAGGGTATGCATTTCTATATGATTAAGAGATATAATATAATCAGAAAGTAAACCGTTTTTATTTTAGCTATTTAACTGGTATATGGAATCCAACGTAGATTAGACTTCTCTTGCCTACCATTACACAAGTAGTTCTGAGATGTTACTGTAAGATTGGGTGTCGAAGTAAAAAATGGAGTACTGAAGTTGATCATGCAGAACATTGATGCCATAAGAGTATAGTTTTGAGCAAAACTTTCTCATAAAGTTGGTATTTAAAAAGGTTGGGGAATAATTACAAACTGATCATCTTAGGTTTCATTAGAAGCCATCCGCAACCACATTATCGACATGGAAAAAACATGCAAGAGCCTCTTGAGCCATTAAAAAAGAGGTTTTATCAACAAATGTAATATTCCCATCAAGTTATCAAACAATAACAAGCATTACAGAAAAGAAAAATGAATGTACCATTTTTAAGATGTCAAGCTACCTGTGCTGTAACAAGAGTTCATCCCCCTTGCTATGTATCGAGTGCCTGGATGCAGCCTACTGCGACGAGCTATGAGTGCAACAATGCCTTCTTGTTGGCCTAAGCTTCCAAATGTTCGATATTCTACAAATCCCTGTAAGTTTACATGGATTACTTGAGCATGCAATCCTATTAGATCCCAGATGCCATTTGGATATTACATGGTCAGATGACGGTTCAAGCATGTTGGTTGTGATTCTGGAAAAAAATGATTCTTATGGATAACAATATACACACCACAAGAATATAATAGTTAACAGATTTAGACATGTATCAACTTCTTTGTTGCATAAATTTTGAAATTAGACGACGAAAAATAAAATAACAATCTAGGGTTGAGTTTTAATGGTGTCCTTATTTATTATGTATATACAATAAAATACGTCCGATTAAATAATCTTGGGTTGTTTACATTGTAGAATGGACACTTATTGATTACACATATATTACGTCCCATTAAACAAACTAAGATTGTTTTTATTTGAAAAAGCTTAACATCTATATGATCCACATCATCATTCTCGATGTGAAGGTGGTGGCTGACATGGCAAAATGCACTCAAAATCAGTGCCATGTTAACATGTACTCTTAGTAATATTCATATACAAATAGCATACTTCGATGACAGATGGTAGTATGTGGTATTATAGTTGGTTAAAGTTACAGTACATTACATTTATCAAACTTAGACAGTAGACTGCACTTAATTGCCGTTTGTCCATCTTCACCTTGTGGAATGATTATTTATTCGTTATATATAATTCTACAAATATTCAGGGATCCAAAAAAGCAACTATGTTACATATGGGTTTTGCCAGTCAGATAGCACATGAATGTTTCAAAATGGCACAAACTATAAAGCACCGTACCTGCAGCAAAAAGACACAGTGCTGCTGCAACCCAATTCTTCTGAAAGCCAGTGAGAACCACCCATTCCAAACAAATTCATCATCAGGATTTTTTTGGGAAACACGACTAGGAAATGGCCGGGTGATGTCTCTTGTTTCACAAAAGTAGTGTTTTCCATCAATCTCAAGTTCAGTAAGTTCTTGAATATTTTTTACTTCTCCTTTACCCTGCGGTTGAGGGTTATGAAGTGATAACTTGATCCATTTGCTCTCATTAATGGTGTATACACACCCGCCACCTGGCAAATATGGAATGCTAGCAGTCAACTTTGTAGCAACAAGCAGCAAGCCAAAGCTCCCAAGTACTGCATAACCCAATATAGCTTTGGCGTAAGTTGTACTCTTGCAAATCAACTTTGAACCATCTGTTATGTAGTTTAGTGCTTCATCTTGGGAGTTAAATATGTCATAACCCGGCTTTCGGTCATGATGAAGGGACCCAGTTGTTGGATCAATATAAATGACTTGAGTATCGGTCCTAGAAGACAAGCTAACAACAATATACACCTCATTGGTTTCAAGTGTAAGGATAACTACAGACGTGTTCCTCAATCCTTTGACTGTACCTGGAGTAGGTTTGCACAAAAGGAACCAAGTATGAGAACCAAAAAATTACAACAAAGTACACATGACTTGATTGTCTATTGAATTACCATAAATTCAAAATACGCTATTTGTTAAAACAGATATACTATAGGTGAAAAAATGGGTAAGTTGGGTAGTGCATCAAAACAGCTACATGTAGTACATGGTGAAATGGGCCAGGGTCAACCTTATTGTCTATTTAATTATTTTAATAACAAAGCGGCATATCAAAAATGGTTACATTAATAACATCGTATTATTTCACAAGTAATCTCTCTTTTTTTTAATACATAGTTTAGGAGATTTTGTACATTAGATATAGAATTTGGCAACGTTTAACCCTTTTCCATATAGCTAACTATCTTGATTTTACCCGTTTAAACTATTAGATATTAACCAAAACCGGCCCACTCATAACTCAATGGTTTGAATATACCCATGCAAAAAGTAAGAGGGAATAAGAAATAAGATTAATGAAGCTAAAAAAGATTATATTAACACATGATAAAGGGTTGGAGGGCCTAACCAGTTGAATCCATTGTGTCGTAATGAAGCTACTCTAAGTGTTGATGACATCACTACGGTTCATGCTCCTAAAGGTAATATTCTGGAGTATAATACAACATTAAGTACAGAAGTTAGCTAAAGTATCTAGAAACTACTGATCAGAATTTACATATAAAATATAAATACATACACACATACAGGTGAGGTTTCAGTACGAAAGGTTCTGATTGTAGACAGTGCAGGAAGGACGACGAGCCTACTTTTTACACTATAAAGCATCTCAATTTCCTCTTTAATCCCTTTAACGCACCTGATACACTCCAGATGCATCAAGAATAAAGTCAGGTAAACAAAAACGATAAAGCAGGTGATCGTTCTTCCTACACTTTCTACGTTGAAAACCCTTCCTACCCGAATGAATACCCATATGGCCATATATATATATAATTATAAATCATAATCATATCAACTATGAATTCAAAACGAGTGTCACCAAGGACGGAATTAGGAAATGTTCCAACCGGTTCATAGCTAAATATAGTAAGATTTTGGTACATAATCAACGAGTTAAATTTAACATTATAACCAATACTTTACTAAGCACTATAATTCTAAAGACGTAAAATTTTTCGCGGGTTCAACTTAACGAACACTCTTGATTTATCCCCAAGTGTGATGCAATCATATGACTACATTTCCATAATATGTATCATCAGTACAACTACGTTATATTAATTTCGCATACCTTAAAAAGATATAATTAATAAGTGAATAAGATCAGAGTGATTATAAATTGATCTAAAACATGTAGATACACAAACATATATCTATATATAACAGAAAATTAATAAATAATTAAGACCTAAATAAAGGGGCCGGAAAATTACCATGTAACGATCAAAACAACGGTTAATTGATGCTGTTGGATGAATGATATAATTAAATACAATTAATTTAAGTGGGAGGATTCTTATTTAATTACTTATTATTTATAATTATGAATAATGAATTTAAGGGAAAAAATGATGTTAACCAAAACCAGAATAACTGATAACACAGATCAGCGTCTGTTTAGGGGTAGGTGTTTTTCTGTTTTTCTGTTTTCTATGTATTGATTTATTACAAAATAAATAAAATAAAATAAATTAATCAATAATTATTACAGTTAGCGTTGCCCCGAAGTAACATTATTTTCAGAATTCTTATACATGTTGTGGATACATTTGTCTGTTTTTTATTTAACGTGTGTCTGAAAATTTATTATCGTGTACAAATATAAAATATAACAATCATTTACATGATTAGTTTTATTAATAGTTGAAGAAATAAAAAACGAATGTTAATCAGGTAGCAACTACATATGATTAAAATGGAAAAAAAATAAACAAATGAAAATTGTGACAAAACAGGGAGAAAAAGAATGAAAACGCACTACTACAAATCATTGTAAAATGTAAAAGATAAATGAACGTGAATACCATATTAAATTTGCAATAAATTCTAAAAAGCCAAAAATAGTGATAAATTGTAATCTAGAATAGAAGAATTTCTTGTTGTTAAGTCATAGATAAATGATCACTAAGGTTGAGGGGCTAATTGTGACAATTAGCATAATTGTGTAATTAGACTATAAATAGCCCTCTCACACCTTAGAGATCATAACCTTTGATAACTTTTACACATAACTTTATCTTAATACCAGATCTACACGATTCTCTCTCAAAACACACACAAACACCAAGAACACACACTCACCAAATCCGCCATTGATGAATTGAATTCAGTAGTTAAAATAGTGTTATAACAAGTGGTATCAGAGCGAAACATCAATCTGATGACGATCCATACCTGAATTCAATCACAAATTCATCAAAATCAAAGTTATTCACAAATTCTGTTCGAACTTTTCACCGTCTGGTTCTTCAAAATTCACACTTCAAATCACATAAAATCACAATTATTTGTTCATCAATAGATTTGTGGTAGTTGAAAACATAATCCTGTCAAGTTTCAAGTTTCAATTCAATCTAAATCTCGAGATTGAATTTTTGAGTTTTGGCGCGAATTTTTGGGATTTGATTCTGTTGTGTTTTGTGTTGAATTTTGTTCATAAACGTGTTGCGGACATGAATTCAAACAGTTTGCCAGTGATTTCATGATCTAACTCCCAGTAATTCAAAAGATATTGAAGTTTTAAAAGTTGTTAATGGAGTTTTTCTGGAAAACTGTTGAATTGAAGAAGACGACCAGAACGATCTTCACTAGGACGATCTTATCAAGATCGTTTAGTCTGATTTATCAAGATCGTTTCATTTCCTGATTTATCAAGATCGTTTCATTTCCTGATCTTATCAAGATCGTTTCATTTCCTGATCTTATCAAGATCGTTTCATTTCCTGATTTATCAAGATCGTTTCATTTCCTGATCTTATCAAGATCGTTTCATTTCCTGATCTTATCAAGATCGTTTCATTTCCTGATTTATCAAGATCGTTTCATTTCCTGATCTTATCAAGATCGTTTCATTTCCTGATTTATCAAGATCGTTTCATTTCCTGATCTTATCAAGATCGTTTCATTTCCTGATTTATCAAGATCGTTTCATTTCCTGATCTTATCAAGATCGTTTCATTTCCTGATCTTATCAAGATCGTTTCATTTCCTGATCTTATCAAGATCGTTTCATTTCCTGATCTTATCAAGATCGTTTCATTTCCTGATCTTATCAAGATCGTTTCATTTCCTGATCTTACAAGATCGTTTCATACCTTCAAAACCCAAGACGATCTTCACCAAGATCGTCTCATTTCCTTGAATAATTTCAAACCAAAATCACTTTTATTCAAGACCGTTTCAATTCAAGACTCATTCAAGATCGTTTCATTTTCAATACTTAACCAAATTTCATCAAGATTCCAAAACGATCTCACCTAGGACGATTTCACCTAGGACGATTTTGTTCAAAACGATCTAGCTCAAGACGATCTTCACCAAGATCGTCTCATTTCCTTGAATAATTTCAAACCAAAATCACTTTTATTCAAGACCGTTTCAATTCAAGATCGTTTCATTTCCTGATCTTATCAAGATCGTTTCATTTCCTGGTTAACTCAAGATCGTTTCATTTCCTGATCTTATCAAGATCGTTTCATTTTCCACTTTTAATTCAATACAATTTTTCAAATCAAATCAATCTCTAATGGCTTCTCGTGAAGCATTGGCATTGGGTTCAGATACAAGACCTCCAGTTCTCTACCGTGGTTCTTACGGACTATGGAAGAAACGATTTATGGACTATGTGGAAAGTCAGACAAATGGTCACATGATGAAAGATTCCATCCTTAATGGACTTGCCGTTCATCGCCATCCCACTACTGATGCAATTATTCTGACTCCTGATCTGTTGAATGCTGAACAAAAGGATCGAACAGCTGCAGATAACAGAGCTAGGTCATGCCTATACAAAGCTCTACCGGATGAAATCTATGGCTCTGTTGATTCTTATGATACAGCCAAGGAGATATGGGATGAGGTGGCTAGACAGATGGAGGGAGCTGACGTGACTTCGACCATAAGATTGACAAATATTCTGACTGAGTTTGACAACTTCTCCAAATTGCCTAATGAATCTCTTGAAGCTGTCTACTACAGATTCTGCAATGTCATAAATGAGCTAAGGAAGAACAATGTCAAGAAAACTGAGATTGAGCTAAACATCAAATTCATCAAAGCTCTTGGTCCAGAATGGGAAGATTTTGGAACACAGATCAAGCAACATCAAAATCTGACCAAGTTCACCATTCATACTCTTTATGAATCCTTCAAACTCAATGAAAACCAAGTACTAAGCAAAGCTTCATCAAACAAAATGCCAGAAGTTGTATCTTCTGATCCTTTGGCATTGATAGTTGAGAAGAAGATTTCTGAAGCTCTTAAGAAGCAAATGGTGGTTGTTTCTTCGTCTGATGAGGAGGGAGATGATCTGATGGCTACAAGAGATGGTGTTTCAGATGAACTATATCAAGCTCTTGCCGCGGTAACAAAGCATTTCAAGAGGAAATTTTACAAAGCGAGGCCAACAAACAACAATCTCCGCACTTCTTCTACAAGTGCATTTCCCAAGAAGGAACACTATCATCCAAGGAGCAATGAGCAAGGTGAAGCTAATGGATCAAGGTATGGTGAAAAGAAGGAAGCCTATGAGAAACCAACTGTTGAGAAGGGTAAGGCATCAGACAAAAAGTGCTACAATTGTGGTATTCCTGGACATTTTGCCGTTGACTGCAAACAACCTCGGAAGCGGGACTATGAGTACTACAAGCAGAAGATGCTGTTAGCCAAACAAGTTGAAGCAGGGCATGCATTGCTTGCTGAAGATGACAAATGGCTGTTGCTCACTGATGATGAATACCCAGATGATGAGGTAAATCTCGACTCTACTTTTTCTTTGGTTAAAGACAAAGAGTCTTGTAGATTAGCTTTATCTAATTTAACAACTCATATCAATTCTTTAGCCAACAAAAATAAAAAGTTGACAAATAGCATTTCATTTTCTAAAAGTGAATTTACAAAACTTCTTGAAGAACATTCAAAATTACTTTTTGAATATGATGCTATTAAACAAGATTTTCAAGCTTACAAAGAAAAGATGTTGGTTAAAGAATGTGAGTTGAATGTCTCTCCTGATTTTAAGTTATTACAAAAATGTCAAAATCTAGAAAAAACCATTCAAGATCTTGAAAAGACCAATCAAGATCTTGAAATTCAAAAGACCAATGAATGGCTTCGGGCAAATGCAAGACAAATGGATTGAAATACCAATCAAGATCTTGAAAAGACCAATCAAGATCTTGAAAACAATGTCAAAATCTTGAAAAGACCAATCAAGATCTTGAAAAGACCAATCAAGATCTTGAAAAGACCAATCAAGATCTTACAAAGATAAGATGTTGGTTAAAGAATGTGAGTTGAATGTCTCTCCTGATTCTAAGTTATTACAAAAATGTCAAAATCTAGAAAAGACCATTCAAGATCTTGAAAAGACCAATCAAGATCTTGAAATTCAAAAGACCAATGAATGGCTTCGGGCAAATGCAAGACAAATGGATGTTGATATTCTTAATAAAAAGCTTCAAGAAGCTAAACCAAACAACGTTGAATTCGAAAGGAAGATTTCTGATTTAAATCATAATTGTTTTTTAAAAGACATTGAGATAGAGAATCTTGAAAAACAAGTTGAGGAATTTAAAAAGAATATACTTTTCTATCAAGAAAAGCTATATAAAGTTGAACAAAATCCTTTCTTGAATTTCACTGCCTATTTCAACAAGTCAAAAATTGACAAAACAGAACTTCTTCTCGGGTTGGGATTTGAGAATATCACACCATTGCAAAAAGCCAAAGAGGAAATTGAACCCTTGTATGATGAAAAATTTCTACGACTTGGTATGATACAACAATTTATTCGTCCATTGAATGATGAATTTGAGACTGATGACGTTGAGAGAACACCAAAACAGGAATTTTTGGTTAATTATGATGCAATAAATGATTCATACAAAACAAAAGAATCTTCAATTTTCAAATTGGAAGAAATTGAATCAAATTTTCAAAACCAAGAATCTGTCGGTAATCCACCCAAACCAACTAAAATGTACTTTCCAACCACATTTTTGGAAAAACAAATAGAGGGTTTACAACAAAAGGTGGAATCTCAACAAAAAGTTATTAATCACCTCAAGTCTCAAAGTCCGAACTCAGAGGATAAATGTATTGCTGTTGATACTAAGAAAGTTTGTGAGAATGTTTCTACTCAAACTGACCAAAGTGCCTCAGTAGAAAATTCTACCCAAACTACTTGTGATTCATCCACCAATACCTCTACCCAGACCTTGACTGATTCTCTTGAATGTACTTGTCAAAATACTGCTACTTTTATAGCTGATGATTGTGTGCAATCTGATTTTTCTGATGAAGAACTTGCACATAGTTTAGTTTTGATATGGTACTTCTATAGGTTTTTCACATGCAACACTGTTGATGAGTTAGTTGTTCACCCTAAGCCTAGTGCTAGTATAGGTGTTGATACGTCTACTCAATTTTCTTGTGAGACCAAAGATGTGTCAGTTCAAGTTGACCTAATTTCTGAGAATACCCATGATGTGAAGTTGGACACCAAGATTCCTGATTTTTCAAAACTTTCAAATGAATCTGAAACTAATCAATCTCCATTGAAATTTTCATTTTCCAAAGATTTCACAAAGAATGATTTTGATAAATTCATGGAGGGAGAATATGTTTTTAATTCAGAAACTGAGAAAAAGATTGAATCTACCAAAATCAAAGTGGAAACAAAAGTGGAATCTCAAAAACCATTGTCCAAAGCTCCAACTTCATATTACTCAAAGAAACGAGTTAAGACCAAACTCGTCAAGACTGAACCAAAGACCATTAAGTTAGAAACCTTTGTTGCTACCCCAGTGAAACATGTCAAAAAGGAACAAGCTGAAACCCCACACACGACAAAGTACACCAAAGTGAAACTTCCGAAAGACTATCCTAATGCTTCTCAATCTAGCTCTCAATCTAGCTCTTTACCTAAGGTGTCTAAGTCTAGCTCAGTTTCACTAAGATACATCAAATGGTTCAACTAGATATAATCTAGCTCTCAATCTAGCTCTCAATCTAGCTCTCAATCTAGCTCTCAATCTAGCTCTCAATCTAGCTCTCAATCTAGCTCTCAATCTAGCTCTCAATCTAGCTCTCAATCTAGCTCTCAATCTAGCTCTCAATCTAGCTCTCAATCTAGCTCTCAATCTAGCTCTCAATCTAGCTCTCAATCTAGCTCTCAATCTAGCTCTCAATCTAGCTCTCAATCTAGCTCTCAATCTAGCTCTCAATCTAGCTCTCAATCTAGCTCTCAATCTAGCTCTCAATCTAGCTCTCAATCTAGCTCTCAATCTAGCTCTCAATCTAGCTCTCAATCTAGCTCTCAATCTAGCTCTCAATCTAGCTCTCAATCTAGCTCTCAATCTAGCTCTCAATCTAGCTCTCAATCTAGCTCTCAATCTAGCTCTCAATCTAGCTCTCAATCTAGCTCTCAATCTAGCTCTCAATCTAGCTCTCAATCTAGCTCTCAATCTAGCTCTCAATCTAGCTCTCAATCTAGCTCTCAATCTAGCTCTCAATCTAGCTCTCAATCTAGCTCTCAATCTAGCTCTCAATCTAGCTCTCAATCTAGCTCTCAATCTAGCTCTCAATCTAGCTCTCAATCTAGCTCTCAATCTAGCTCTCAATCTAGCTCTCAATCTAGCTCTCAATCTAGCTCTCAATCTAGCTCTCAATCTAGCTCTCAATCTAGCTCTCAATCTAGCTCTCAATCTAGCTCTCAATCTAGCTCTCAATCTAGCTCTCAATCTAGCTCTCAATCTAGCTCTCAATCTAGCTCTCAATCTAGCTCTCAATCTAGCTCTCAATCTAGCTCTCAATCTAGCTCTCAATCTAGCTCTCAATCTAGCTCTCAATCTAGCTCTCAATCTAGCTCTCAATCTAGCTCTCAATCTAGCTCTCAATCTAGCTCTCAATCTAGCTCTCAATCTAGCTCTCAATCTAGCTCTCAATCTAGCTCTCAATCTAGCTCTCAATCTAGCTCTCAATCTAGCTCTCAATCTAGCTCTCAATCTAGCTCTCAATCTAGCTCTCAATCTAGCTCTCAATCTAGCTCTCAATCTAGCTCTCAATCTAGCTCTCAATCTAGCTCTCAATCTAGCTCTCAATCTAGCTCTCAATCTAGCTCTCAATCTAGCTCTCAATCTAGCTCTCAATTTAGCTTCTCAATCTAGCTCTCAATCTAGCTCTCAATCTAGCTCTATGTCTAAGTCTAGTCTCAGTTTCGCTACCTAAAGATACATCAAATGGTTCAACTAGATATAGAGATAGATATGGGTGGTTTTCTCATGATAAACCAAAGAAGCAAGAAGTTTCCTCACCTCCAAAAGATTCCAAAAAGATAAGAGTGTTTAAAACTCCTAGTTCTAATCTTCTTAATTTCAATTCAACAGGTGGAAAGAGTTTAACTAGTGGTGCTAGATGGGTTGCTAATACTTTAGTACCTAAGATCACTAGTAATCTAAAGAATGTTGAGAAAAAGATGAAAAGAAGGAGGAGAAAATCTGTCAATGGGAGGAAAGGTGTTACTGTAAATCAAAACAATTCATCTGTGTATAATAATGTTGAATGTGCCAAGGCAAGGCCTTGTGAGCTTGTAAACAATTTTAATTCTCGTGTGGTTGATGTGAATGCTTGTAGACATGTTACTTTTAACTCTAATGTGAATGTTCGTACCTTTTATTCAAATGTGTTTGTTGATAATGTGCTTGTCAATGCTTATGTTGATTCAACAACATGTTTGAATGCGAATCCTAAGTTATATCTCCTGCCTGTTTTAACTAACCATAAAGGACCCGTCCTCAAGTGGGTACCTAAAAACGGTTAAATTTCATTGATTGCAGGAAATAACCATCTGTGTTTGGATACTCGATTCCGGGTGTTCGAAACACATGACTGGAAATAAATCTTTGCTCAAGAATTTCGTTGAAAGATTCATGGGAACAGTTCGCTTTGGAAACAACAATTTCGCTCCTATCTTAGGTTATGGAGACATTGAACGAAATGGAATTATCATCAAGAAAGTTCACTATGTTGAAGGATTAAGTCACAACTTGTTCAGTGTTGGACAATTCTGTGATAACAATCTTCAAGTTCTGTTTCGAAAATCTCTTTGCAAAGTCCAAACTCTAGATGGAGTTGATATTCTTTGTGGTGATCGTGATGATAACCTGTTTACCGTCAATCTTGATGATAACCAACCAACTGATAATATTTGTCTCATTTCAAAGGCTACTTCAAAGAATTCTTGGTTATGGCATAGAAGGCTCTCTCATCTGAATTTCCAAACTATCAATACTTTGGTCAATAAGCATCTTGTTGAAGGCTTACCTGACTATAAGTATGAAAGTGAGCATGTTTGTCCTTCTTGTGCTGTTGGGAAGATCAAAAGAACTTCTCATAAACCGAAGAAATCTCCAAATTCTTTAGCACCTCTTCATTTGCTTCACATGGATCTTTGTGGGCCGATGAAAGTACAAAGCCGAAATGGGAAGAAATACATCTTGGTTATTGTTGATGATTATTCAAGATATACTTGGGTCAAGTTCCTTGCATCCAAAGATGAAACAACTCAGATGTTGATAGATTTCATCACTAATACTCAAGTAAATCTTCAACTTCCAGTTCGTTACATCCGTTCGGATAATGGAACTGAGTTCAAGAATGCTGTTTTTGATGAATTCTGCAACTCCAAAGGAATCACTCATCAATTTTCAGCAGTTCGCACCCCACAACAAAACGGTGTTGTTGAAAGGAGAAATCGATCGCTGGTAGAAGCAGCAAGGACAATGCTTGCTTATTCCAAATTACCATCCAATATGTGGGCTGAAGCTGTTGACACTGCCTGTCACACTCAGAATCGGTCCATTATCAATCAGCGTTTCGAAAAGACTCCTTATGAGGTTGTTAACAAACGCAAACCCAACATCAACTACTTTCACATATTTGGGTGTGTTTGTTACACGTTGAATGATCGGGAGAATCTTGGAAAGTTCGAGAAGAAAGGTGATGAAGGATATTTTGTTGGTTATTCCAAAACATCAATTGCCTATCGAATCTATAATCGTCGAACCAACACAATTCAAGAAACAATGAATGTTTGGTTTGATGAGATGTCAGGCATGATTTTTGAGCAAGAAAGTTTGCTACCAACAAGTAATGATCCAAGTGCTTCAAGTCCTTCTACAAGGAATTCTACATTAGCTTCTAAATTCAAGAAGTTTCCAACTCCTACAAGTGATGAATTAGATATTCTTTTTGAAGAATTCTACAATTCAAAACCGATTCATGATCAAGAACCTCAAGTCATCGTTGAACCAATTAAACCCAATGAACCTCTTCATAACAACGATCCAGTTCCTGACAATATTCATGAATCTTCTTCAAATTCTTCAGAGCAAGAATCATCGTCTCCTGATACTTCTCCACCATTCTCTCAGGATAATTCTTCTCAAGTGAATGTTCAAGAACAACCTTCTCGATTAACTCAGACAACAAATCCATTGAACACTCCAAGTGTGTATGTACCACTTGACTTTGATCATCCAGCTTATGAGGAAAGAATTACACCAAGTTATGATAACATCTCTCAACATAACTCAAGCTTTAATGATGATGATGTTGATCTTCAACAACAAGATCTCCTTCCTCATGATCACAAGTGGACACGTATGCAGAAATACCATCCTACTGAACAAATTATTGGAGATCCACAAGCAGGAGTAACTACTCGTACTTCAGTGAATGAGTGTCTCGTTGCACTTTCTCTTAGCAATATCGAACCCAAACAGTATCTGAAGCTCTTCGAGATCCAGAGTGGGTTAAGGCAATGCAAGAGGAACTCGCACAATTTGAAAGACTGAAAGTATGGAGATTAGTTCCAAATCCTAGAAAAGATGATCCAATCGGAACGAAGTGGATATTCAAAAACAAAAAGGATGAGAATGGAGTAGTAGTAAGAAATAAAGCTCGACTTGTTGCAAAGGGTTATTGCCAACAACCTGGTGTTGACTTCGACGAAACTTTTGCTCCAGTTGCAAGAATGGAGGCCATTCGGATATTCTTAGCTTATGCTGCATTCAGAAACTTTACTGTGTTTCAAATGGATGTGAAGACTGCTTTCCTGAATGGTGATCTCAAAGAAGAAGTTTACGTTGATCAACCAGAAGGTTTTGTTGATCCTCAAAGACCAAACCATGTCTACAGATTGGACAAGGCTCTCTACGGTCTTAAGCAAGCACCCCGAGCATGGTATGATTCTTTAACTACTTTCTTACTAAGAGGTGGCTTTACCAAAGGCACAATTGACCCTACCTTGTTCATTCGCAAACAAGGTAAGCATGTTCTACTTGTTCAAATATATGTTGATGACATTATATTTGGGTCGACCAGTCAAACATTTTGCAGAAACTTTTCATCTCTTATGGTCAATCATTTTGAAATGAGCATGATTGGGGAAATGAATTACTTTTTGGGTCTTCAAATCAAACAATTACCAACTGGTATTTTTATATCACAAGGTAAATACATAAATGACATGTTGAAAAAGTTTGATATGACTTCATGTTCTTCAATTTCTACCCCAATGGCTGCTCGAACAAACATAAATGCTGATACAAATGGGAAACCATTTGACCAAAAGAGATATCGAAGTATGATTGGTTCGTTGTTGTACCTAACAGCATCTCGCCCAGATATAATGTTTGCAACATGTATGTGTGCTAGATATCAAGCTGCTCCAACTGATTTACATTATCAAGCTGTGAAACGAATATTTCGTTATCTGAAGGGGACACCCGATTTAGGTCTCTGGTATCCAAGGGATACTGGATTCAATCTAACTGCATATTCAGATGCAGATCATGCTGGTTGTAAACTTGATCGCAAGAGCACTTCCGGTACTTTACAATTTTTAGGCGATAAAATTGTGAGTTGGTCTTCCAAGAAACAAAATTGTGTGTCACTATCAACGGCTGAAGCTGAATATGTGGCTGCGGCTAGTTGTTGTGCTCAGGTTTTATGGATGAAGACACAACTAACTGATTATGGTCTGAAATATGATCATATTCCTATCTATTGTGATTCTCAGAGTGCCATTGCCATTGCAGTCAACTCAGTAAACCACTCTCGCTCAAAGCATATTGATGTTAGATATCATTTTCTCAAAGATCATATTGAGAAAGGTGACATCGAGCTCTACTTTGTGGGTACTGACTTTCAACTTGCAGATTTGTTCACAAAACCATTGGATGAAAAGAGGTTTAACTTTCTTATCTCCAAGCTTGGTATGTTAAATCTTAAACCTTAATTCTTTTTACATTTGAAGGAATTCTTGATACATTCCAGAAAACCAAAATACAAAATTTGAAAAGAGAAAATCAAAAACAAAATATAAATTTTTTTTCAAAAATACACAAAAAGATATTTATTTCAATGGCTTGTATATACTATGTATGCAACCCGTTCTTAAATGATATATTTATTTGTAGAGTGTTTTTACATTCTAAACTTTTGTTATTATACATATAAATTGATATAAGATAACAAGGAATCGAACGCCTTTGTGTACTCCCTTGTTGTCTCATTTTATACAATTGATTGGATTTTCAAATTGCTTAAATGTTTTAATTGCCTCCAACGTGTTGTTGTAGCAAAACTTTTCCGAAATATCACAACAAAGATTTTACTTCTCTTGATCTCACAAAACCATTGGATGAAAAGAGGTTTAACTTTCTTATCTCCAAGCTTGGTATGTTAAATCTTAAACCTTAATTCTTTTTACATTTGAAGGAATTCTTGATACATTCCAGAAAACCAAAATACAAAATTTGAAAAGAGAAAATCAAAAACAAAATTGTGTGTCACTATCAACGGCTGAAGCTGAATATGTGGCTGCGGCTAGTTGTTGTGCTCAGGTTTTATGGATGAAGACACAACTAACTGATTATGGTCTGAAATATGATCATATTCCTATCTATTGTGATTCTCAGAGTGCCATTGCCATTGCAGTCAACTCAGTAAACCACTCTCGCTCAAAGCATATTGATGTTAGATATCATTTTCTCAAAGATCATATTGAGAAAGGTGACATCGAGCTCTACTTTGTGGGTACTGACTTTCAACTTGCAGATTTGTTCACAAAACCATTGGATGAAAAGAGGTTTAACTTTCTTATCTCCAAGCTTGGTATGTTAAATCTTAAACCTTAATTCTTTTTACATTTGAAGGAATTCTTGATACATTCCAGAAAACCAAAATACAAAATTTGAAAAGAGAAAATCAAAAACAAAATATAAATTTTTTTTCAAAAATACACAAAAAGATATTTATTTCAGTGGCTTGCATATACTATGTATGCAACCCGTTCTTAAATGATATATTTATTTGTAGAGTGTTTTTACATTCTAAACTTTTGTTATTATACATATAAATTGATATAAGATAACAAGGAATCGAACGCCTTTGTGTACTCCCTTGTTGTCTCATTTTATACAATTGATTGGATTTTCAAATTGCTTAAATGTTTTAATTGCCTCCAACGTGTTGTTGTAGCAAAACTTTTCCGAAATATCACAACAAAGATTTTACTTCTCTTGATCTCACAAAACCATTGGATGAAAAGAGGTTTAACTTTCTTATCTCCAAGCTTGGTATGTTAAATCTTAAACCTTAATTCTTTTTACATTTGAAGGAATTCTTGATACATTCCAGAAAACCAAAATACAAAATTTGAAAAGAGAAAATCAAAAACAAAATATAAATTTTTTTTCATAAACACATTTGATGTTTTTCCAATGATTTTCAATCAAATGGAGTTTGTGATTTCAACAACCTTCAAACCTTCAAATGTGTTTCAAATTTTTTTTCATGCACACATTTGATGTTTTTCCAATGATTTTCAATCAAATGGAGTTCGGTGATTAGTTTGCACATGAGTGATAAGTATTTCTCAAATTATACTCCATGAATTTCATCATCGCCGATGAGTTCTAACCCCGGAGTATTCACTTCTTTCATTAGATAGTGAGGGTATTTTGAGTGCTGTTGTTTTCGTGCAAATAGGATGGAGGGAGTAAAGTCGAAAAGTGAGAGGTTAAGGTGATATGTTGTGCGAAAAGGGTTAAAAGAAATGATACCCTTCCCCAAATTCTCAAAAAGCCGGGTAAAACACGCTCCTATCAGATTTCATTTGTTGATTTCTTGATATTGAAGAAGTCTTCATGGACCCAGTGAAGCGATGCACATCTTTACCTAACCACTCAAGTGTTTCTTAACAAATACTTGTTTCATTTCTCACGGAGATTTTCACATTTCTATTGACTCTTCTTTCGGAAGATGTTGATATTGAAAAAGGGTGACATTCTGCTCCAGTCCCCGACTTCATTTGATCACGATGTGTCTAGAGCTACTTTGATTGATCATTGATTTGATTATCATTCATTTTTTAGGGCACATTAGCGTCATGTCTTTGTGATATTATTGCTTATCTTTGTGATATAGCTGGAACATTTGTAGTGATATCTTAATTGATATTCCACGATGATCGAATGGAAATCCTACCAATGCTAACATCCTTTCCAACATTGAACGTAGGTCTCACATTTTCATTTATGAATTTGTTGAGTTAACGATAAGTCTATGTGACCTCGGATGTTATTTCCCAAAAAGTCTTTAAGGATAAAATTGTGGTTATCAAATGCTTCGGTAGTGTTAACCATGATTTATATTCTTTGAAGCAATCTAGTGGTTGAAAAGCCGCAGACCGAACTATGTTAGAGACTTGTTTTGTGCATATCTCAATGATACATAGGAAATCCGAAAAATGTTATACATTTCAATCGGTCATTTCATTAATCCTTTCGATTTTTGAACATGCTAACAGATCATTCTTATCCGGTTTCATTTCTCTTCACACAAACACAGAAAACACCAACACCATGATATAACGTTTGTTTCACCAACTTCAATCTTACATTTTAGTCACTCCTAGGATTTCTTGGGTTGGGCTAATGGTTTGGATTGATGTTTTGATGGTTGACGTTTCTTCATGTGATCATGTTATTCCTGTTGACACTTAATCAATCTCATATGTGCATAATGACATTGATTCCCAATTTTGTCATTATGAGGGGGAGAAAATATTATGATTGATTGATTTACTGTTTGATAAGGAAACAAGAAGAAAAGTTTGTGTTTGGTTGTTTCACTAAGTGTTAGGCTTATCAAAGCTCTAGGATTATCAAAGTTTGTGTATAGAGGGAGAAAATTCTTCATGATGTGTCAATAGTTTCAGATTTTCACTAGATTTTAGTTGATTGAGAATTTGATTTTAAAAGGGGGAATCTGAATTGATGACATAGATAAGAATGAAACCAAAGATGAAAAGATTTTCACTCAAGATGCTTCAAAAGTTCAAAAATGCTCCAAAATGTGTATACTCATGGATTAAGGGGGAGCATGATTACTTCATAAGAATTTCATCCAAACTTCATTCAATTGCTTACTCTCCAAAGTATTCAAGTTGATGTGACAAAGATCAAAGCTTCAAAAGTTCAAAAATGCTCCAAAATGTGTATACTCATGGATTAAGGGGGAGCATGATTACTTCATAAGAATTTCATCCAAACTTCATTCAATTGCTTACTCTCCAAAGTATTCAAGTTGATGTGACAAAGATCAAAGCTTCAAAAGTTCAAAAATGCTCCAAAATGTGTATACTCATGGATTAAGGGGGAGCATGATTACTTCATAAGAATTTCATCCAAACTTCATTCAAGATCTTCAAGTCATACAACAACAGTTTGTCAAGAAACTCCAATGCATACATCAAGGGGGAGAGTTCATATTCATGAAACTTCATTTCAAAAGATGAGATTCATTCAAGAATTAAAACCGAAGAATCAAAAAGTTGAATCTCACTCGAGAATCGAAGATTGATACAGTCAAAACCAAGATTCATACCTTCCGCATTTCAAAAGACAACTCTGGTTCATGATTCAACAATTCTTGAAGATTCAAGTCACACACTTGTTCGACTTCATCATTCTCTTTCTTCAAGACTCACATGCATTCATTATTCTCTGTTCAAAAAGGAACATTGAGAATCCTCACATGATTTAACTTCAAGAAGTTCAAGATCAAGACCAAGACTGAATCAAGTTCTCCAAAGACAAATGAGAAAGCTTTGAAGACTTGTTTCAACACACCAATTGTCTTCACCACCGGGCTCATCAAATTCATTCCTACAAGACAATATAACACGTATTTCATTCATTACAATATATCACTAAGGGGGAGAATGTTAGAAATCCAAAAATAGTGATAAATTGTAATCTAGAATAGAAGAATTTCTTGTTGTTAAGTCATAGATAAATGATCACTAAGGTTGAGGGGCTAATTGTGACAATTAGCATAATTGTGTAATTAGACTATAAATAGCCCTCTCACACCTTAGAGATCATAACCTTGACATAACCTTTCATAACCTTTGATAACTTTTACACATAACTTTATCTTAATACCAGATCTACACGATTCTCTCTCAAAACACACACAAACACCAAGAACACACACTCACCAAATCCGCCATTGATGAATTGAATTCAGTAGTTAAAATAGTGTTATAACAAGTTGCGACCGTTATTGTAACCCCCGTTAAACACCCAAACGGGAGTTAACATCTGTTAATGCTTGTTGGAGGTTTTTAATTTATTTTGACGTTCAGGACCATTTTTGTAAGAGTATTTAATGACAGGAACTATAATCGTCATGAAAGGTGTGAGCATTTTAACGTTGGGGACTACTGTTGTAAGAGTATTTAACGACAGGGACTGTATTCGTCAAAAGGGTGTGCGCACGGAAACCAAGCGACGCCTTGTATATATATATAGAATATATATAACATATTTATTAAGTCAATAACATATTCAATGCTGATAGTCTCATAGTCGATAAGGCAGGGTCGTACCCCTTTTAATGATCAAGAGACGAGACCCTTAACAAAGAGATATATCAGTTGGAGGCTCTAGTTTGATATAAATATCTAATTCCGATCTTATTTTTGGACAATAATAATAATATTAGTGAAAATATTCTTATGTGTTTGTGTAGCACCCCGAGCTAGGCTCGAAATATTACTGAAAAGATATAGCGTATGCATGGAATTATCGTAGAATAAGACTAAATGAATACAAGGGATCCGGTGAATCCAAACATCAAATATAAAGTACAAAATGCACAAGGAGCAAGTAACCATCAAACGTTTACAAAAGACTATCAAAAGATGGCTATCGATCCTAAGCATGATGCAACAAGTGGGCAAATGAATCTGAGATCCACGTAAGTCCAAGCCCGGGTCCAACATAAGCGAAAATCAAACTTCACGTCTTGGATTCTCTTGAATACCTGAAAAGTGTACTAAACAAGGTCAACACTAGGTTGGTGAGTTCGTAGTAATGGCTCACAAGGAACCATCGTCAATCAATCACAACATGTACAAGAACAAGGCAAGTAACAACTTACGAGACGCCCATATATTACTCATGAACGTAATTTAGGTGCTCAATGAACAACCTAGCCACACACATAATGTAACGACTCAACCCAAAAATAGGAGTAATTTATTTTTTTATTTTTTTTTAAATCGGGACTTGACCAATTCACTTTGAACCAACTTTTGGATAACCAAGTTTTATTTCAACTTTAAAAGACCTCACCATTAGAAAGTAGACTTAAACACGTTTTCGTGGATAGCTTGAACGTCAAAAACGGGGTTACGGTTTGAAAGTTATGGTCGTTTGAAAATTTAGACTTCTGCTTAACAAAGAAAAAGTTACGTCACACCCCTCAAAAGTTGCGGCGCAACTTTCAGGTCAGGGAACTCAGAGGCTTCACAGTTGCGTCACACCCTCCAAGAGTTGCGACGCAACTCTGCATCTGACAGCAAGAAACTTCATTTTGACACTTGAAACCATTTGCAAACATCTCTAACTCAATTTCAAAACTTCCTGACACAACATTTCTGATTCAAACATGTTTTAAACACAGTAATAGACATAGCAAATGTATCCGTTTGATCAAACATTCATTTTAAAACCAAACGGGTCATTTACCCATTTTGTCATCCTTCAAGTCAAGTAGAACACAATTTTGATACAAAAAGACTATGACAACTGAAATTTACAGAATTATACATAATCAAGCTTTACCAAAAGCAAACCAAATGTACCAATAGCCATTAGTTCAAAGGGGGCTACTAAGGGTTCTAGCTTCAACCGGTTTTACCGCAAAAGTCAAGATTTCACAATTCAAATCATCCATATTCTTCAAACCACTAAATCTTGTTTCCACTTCCGGGACAACCTATAAAAAGGGTAAACAAAGAAAAAGTTACGTCACACCCCTCAAAAGTTGCGGCGCAACTTTCAGGTCAGGGAACTCAGAGGCTTCACAGTTGCGTCACACCCTCCAAGAGTTGCGACGCAACTCTGCATCTGACAGCAAGAAACTTCATTTTGACACTTGAAACCATTTGCAAACATCTCTAACTCAATTTCAAAACTTCCTGACACAACATTTCTGATTCAAACATGTTTTAAACACAGTAATAGACATAGCAAATGTATCCGTTTGATCAAACATTCATTTTAAAACCAAACGGGTCATTTACCCATTTTGTCATCCTTCAAGTCAAGTAGAACACAATTTTGATACAAAAAGACTATGACAACTGAAATTTACAGAATTATACATAATCAAGCTTTACCAAAAGCAAACCAAATGTACCAATAGCCATTAGTTCAAAGGGGGCTACTAAGGGTTCTAGCTTCAACCGGTTTTACCGCAAAAGTCAAGATTTCACAATTCAAATCATCCATATTCTTCAAACCACTAAATCTTGTTTCCACTTCCGGGACAACCTATAAAAAGGGTAAACAACTAAAAAGTTACGTCACACCCCTCAAAAGTTGCGGCGCAACTTTCAGGTCAGGGAACTCAGAGGCTTCACAGTTGCGTCACACCCTCCAAGAGTTGCGACGCAACTCTGCATCTGACAGCAAGAAACTTCATTTTGACACTTGAAACCATTTGCAAACATCTCTAACTCAATTTCAAAACTTCCTGACACAACATTTCTGATTCAAACATGTTTTAAACACAGTAATAGACATAGCAAATGTATCCGTTTGATCAAACATTCATTTTAAAACCAAACGGGTCATTTACCCATTTTGTCATCCTTCAAGTCAAGTAGAACACAATTTTGATACAAAAAGACTATGACAACTGAAATTTACAGAATTATACATAATCAAGCTTTACCAAAAGCAAACCAAATGTACCAATAGCCATTAGTTCAAAGGGGGCTACTAAGGGTTCTAGCTTCAACCGGTTTTACCGCAAAAGTCAAGATTTCACAATTCAAATCATCCATATTCTTCAAACCACTAAATCTTGTTTCCACTTCCGGGACAACCTATAAAAAGGGTAAACAACTAAAAAGTAAACCAAAGCTTAGTGAATACCATTGCATACGCTTATACACACGAAGGAGAGCGAAAACACAAAGGACTATCACATGTAGCCAATGGCATTGATGTGTAATATCGAGTTTATAAATTTTTAAACAAGTATACCAAATAACGACTACCACACACTATTGGGCAGTGGACCCAATCGTATATAGTATAGCTAAGTGGTAAGACCAGGTCGAACACAGGGACTAAGTAAGCAATTGTTGAAATAAAGTAGTTCAAGTAAGAGGGGGTTTTGTGACCGAATTGTCACTTTGCAGTTAGTTAAATCAATTAGTAATCCCTCAGGATTATTCGAAAAGAGAATTTTGTTGTTTAAAACAAGAATTTAAAGGATCATCTACCTCGACTCCATGACACATTTCATTTTGGTTGCATTAAAGTTAATACCAATTCAAATATGTTGATTTTAATAACTAAGATTAGGCAAGGAACTCACTAGTTGTACACCTAGCTTATTACCCTATCCGAACCCATTAACCAATTAATTAAATCCTAAAGATCCGGCTACCACCGTCTCTATTAAGATCTACCTAACTGACCAATTTGTTTTGTTATTATTAAACAATTCCATCTATCGATTCTACCAAACCGTTAACACGTTGAATTCTCTTACCTATTGTTGTTTATCAACTCGCTACCACGAATTAATACCTATTGATTCTACCAAATCAACTAGAACAATGAATTCCTGGACTTAGCTACCACTAAACCATTCACACATCATCAACAATCAATAGAATAAATAATAAGAATTCAATATATTAAGATCTCGATGAAACGTTTAATTATCAACTTGAATTCAAAATAATATGCAACCAATATTCATTGTGTCACTTCATCTCAGTAGATGATGAAGTGTTTAGCCACTCATAATCATAATCATATCACAACTAGTAAAAGAAATAGAAAACATCTTGTACCAAAGTGGAGAAAACAATCAAAAAGCTAAGTAATACGATGTTTGAATGCCTTGGATCTCACGAGCAATCTTATAATCTTCAAAGATGTAAAAACTGCTTGAAAAGTCTCCAAAGAACCCTAAATTTGTCTGGTGGTAAAAGTCTCTTGAAAAATGGGGTTTTGGACTTGTATTTATAGTCCAAAAATAAAGGGTTTCTGCCGACCTACTTTGTGCGCCGCATGGACATTCTGTGCGCCGCACAAACACTTTTCCTCAAATTTGCCAAGTTTCTGCCCAAAATTCACTCCATCTGTGCGCCGCACAAACTCCATCTTGAAATTCTTGTCTGCCCGTTATGCGCCGCACACCAATTCTGTGCGCCGCACAAACACTTTTCCTCAAATTTGCCAAGTTTCTGCCCAAAATTCACTCCATCTGTGCGCCGCACAAAGAATCCATGCGCCGCATAAATCATCAAACTTCACAAAACTTGTATTTTTCAACCCGTCTTCACACGAACTCGTCCAGGAACCATCCTAATGCATCTTTTAACCTTCCAAATGCCATTTCTAACCTTCGTACCTGTTCTAAGCCTGAAATCACTAACAATACCATCAAAGCATCGAATATATATGTAATTTACACACAATTAAGCTTAAAACGACTTAGAAACGATATGGGAATATATATATAAATGGACATATCAAATTCCCCCATACTTAAGCTTTGCTTGTCCTCAAGCAAATTCAGAATTCAAAACAATCTTTTCCTTTGGTTCTTGATCGCAAACATATGACAATAATCAAAAAGAAGCTAAACCATGAAAGTTAGAAAACAAATGAAAATGGTTAAGCAGTTTTAATCTTAAATGAAAATTGAAATGTTTGACAATATTTGAATGATCTACAAGCCTCGAAAACACGACTAAGCACTTTAATCAAATGAAAGAAGAACATCTCAACTAACTTACTCCAACTAACAAACTATTGGGTTGAAATATTTATCAATCACTCAAAGCCTAGTCGTGATGCATAATCTTTTAACCATAGGCTTGTACTAGAATCGTTCCTTCATCGCCATGGTGCAAGCACCACAACGTCTATCAGAAGAGGTCTTAAAGGGTTGTAATAAACTCTGAGGCTAAACAAGGCATTTAATTAGGGTATGGAAATTTGGGTAAACAAATGGTGTTAACAAAGAAATAACACGACATTTAACAAAGTTTCACATAATAGTCTAGTCCATAAACAATCCCATGTCATTAGTTGCCAACGGTCCAAATCCCGAGAAGTTGTCCCGACAATACCCCCAATAGACCGATAGAAACCGACACCATTGTGGTGTATGACATTAAACAACTCAATCAACCAAATCTAACCATGTTGGCTTAAACAAACTCGCCAACCCTATAATGATACCAAAGAATATAGCATTTCAAAATCCTTTTGTTGGTGTAACTGATTAACCAACTAATAAACATGATTTGACCAAAATTGAGAAATACCAACTGACAGCCCAAGCTCTTTTTTTTCATTTTTTTTTCTTTTTTTTTTTTTTTTTTTTTTTTTTTTTTTTTTTTTTTTTTTTTTTTTTTTTTTTTTTGTGAGCTACTTTTACTCTGACTAATTGGTATTCTCTTAATAATGTTGAAACAGTGACAAATCATGTAATCATATGCTGAAATGAACGATCCAGACTTATCCAAACAAACATGACGAAATCAATCTATTCTCAGTAACCGAGAATATCCCAACCCGACATAAAGGACAACCGCAAACTATCCACTAGCATAGGCAACCAATGACCCACCAAGACTTCGACTATCGGTATGGCTAAGAAAAGGTGTATATTAAGGGTGGATTTAATAACAAAGAACAAGCTAGTGACAACAAGTTTTCTATTGTTTCTTGCACTAAAAGTGAGTGCAACATAAGGGTTTTAACAGGTGGTTCACTAACCAGTGTAGTTAGCTACTAAGCACATTAACAAAACATGCACATAACAATTTTTTACGAAACAAGGGGTGAACATACAAAGAACAAAGGTTTAATCCTAAATTTTCCTCTTCTGATAAATAACACGGAACGATCAACCAGGACAAGTTCTAAAATCAACGCAATCACCGGCACACTCATAACAAATGAAATAATCCGGAAATGGAATGAATTAACCTCAAACTTGCACATCATAGTTCAAAGTTCAAAATAGAACCCTTACTCTTGAATAAATCCAAAAGCCTATGAGAGGGACAAATTTACAAGGTCAACCAAACCAAAACCGTAAACACCTAGCAAATCTATAAATGAATCAAGAATCTCACATATTTGGTGTTATGGGATATAAGTGTGCTAGCCATGTAATCAATCCAGAAGGGATTTGCCTAATCGATCATTCAAAACACATTCCACAAACTAAAGTGACAAAGTAATTAAACTATAAGGACAAGCAAACAAAAGTTCAAAAAGTCTCAAAATTCACCCGGCTTTTTCCTATTTACCTCTCCCCCCATACTTGAGTTGTACAATGCCCTCAATGTACAATGAACTAAAGACAATCTATGGGAAATAGGTAAAAGCAAAAGTAAAAGAAGATAAAAGATCATGAGAACTTGCTGGATGTTGGTAAATGTTCTTATGCTCGGTAGAATCATCTCAATATGAATGGGCGCTGAACTTACTGCCAGCATATGCACATGAATTCGCTACCTTTCTAAAATACATAAAACACAACCAAAATAGAAACTAAAACATTAATCATTAGAATATTAAAAGCACCAACCCCCCATACTTGTCTTTAACTAAATAAAAAAAACTAAGCTAAAAACAGAAAAGGAAATTGTTTTAATCGCCAACAGAGGCGAATACAAACCAAATAAAAATAAAAACTAAAAACGAAAGTGCAGTCCACTACTTCAAAACTCCAAGCTGAAACAAGATGAAATCACAACAACCACGATGACTCAATGCCCACGGTACCGGCACCGCCATCTACAAACTCTCATCATCAAAATCAACCGACAAACTCTAAGGAGGAGGAAAAACTGAAGGAACACTCCCTCCCGCATGAGCATCATCCTGCTGAGAAAAGAAATCACCACCCGGAATAATGTTAGGTGTACCCGTGGTCGCTCTACCTCCAGCCTCATCACCCTGTGGCGTGTAGTAACTAAAGTAGTCACCACCATAACGAGGTGCACCGGTGTAAGTGCCAAAACCCATGGACTGAGAGGTAGGATCGTATGCCGGTGGCTGGAAACTGTACTGCTCCTGCTGGTAAGCCTGCTGAGGAAAGAAAAAGTTAAAGGCAGGCTCACTAGGGGGAATAATCTCTGGTGGACTATATGCAGGAAACTCAGGACGCTCTATCTCAGGCAAATGACCAAACTGCTGCTCATGCTGCTGCGCCAACTGTCTCTCCCATAATGGACGGTAATGCTCCTGAGTGTCCAAAGATCGATGAAGCATACTAGTCATAGTACGCGTCTGATCAAGCAGCATATCAGTAGTCCCCTGCAAACCAAAAATAGACCCCTGCATAGCAGACAAATCAAAGGGAGTGAAAGAAGATGAAGAAGCGCCCCCAGTGAACCTAGGCTCACTAGTCCCATCGTCCCGACGCCTCCTACGGTCAGGTCTCTGCGCCTCAGCTAAAGTACCAATAAAAACATCACGGTTATCCACCGTGACAACCAAACCAGCTCTCCTTAAATCATCCAAACCAAAAGAAACATACGGTACTCTGTTCAACCCCCTCAAATTCCTAGCGGTATCCAATCCCAACATCAAATAAATATTCATGATGTACTGCCCGCAAAACAACTCTGGATCCCTATGAGTAGCCATATACTTAGCCAAAACAAACGGGGCACAAGCATATCGGTAGGGAGCCCCCTCCTGAAACAATCTCATCAACCAAACATCCTGAGGCGTGACCTTATCAGTGTGATCACCCCGAGCTAAGAAACTGTGGGTAATCATCTTGTGTAGTACCCTCAACAAAGGATCATCAATCTCCGTGTGCCTGCTAGAAGCTGACTTCAACTCACCATGACCTCCAATCTCCTCCCAATAACCCTGAGTAGTCTTATCATCCTCAAACCCGGTGTTCTTCTTATCAAACACCCCATTACACAGAAAATCATAACCATCAATGTCCTCTAAATCATCCTCATCCATCATACCCGTCAAGTAAGCAAACTCGAGTACTGTACAATGCCTCTGAGTCCCACCAGCTCTAAAATGAATGATCTTCTTGGTATTGAACTCATTCCTAGTCAACCTAAGATCTACCCGCACTGTACTAAGAAATTCCAAACACCATTCCCGAATTGGTGCATGCTTACGCTCAAATATCTCAAACCACATCTTATATGTTTTGATTTGTCCATTGACATTCCGATACTTACATACCAACATTTCTTTCAATTGATCGGCTATCCCAACCTTAGCAAAATCCTTCCAAGAAACTACCCTTGGCTTCATAACAGGATCATACCGCATTTCTTGCAACTTGTTCAAGTAATGGGTCCTTTCATGACCCGTGACCCCTGGAAATTGTAACCACGGATGAGAATCAGCAGGAAAATCCTTAGCATTTGGATCCAAAGGAACATCCTTGTACTTATACGGGTCACACGGCTCCGGGTTTGTATAGTCATAGTCCTCTTGAACCCCCGGAACAAATTCGGGCTCACTTGAAGTTGCCACAGCCTTACCTCTCTGCAAAAACACACAAAACATCCTTATAATCACAGTAGCACATCAAACATACCACAAACAAACCAAAACAGAACGTCAAAAATCGAAAATTTACAAACAGACCATTCTGTGTGGTGCACAACCAATTTATGCGGCGCACAAAACTACCCTAAAACAATTCCCGTAGCAAAACTTGCCCGATATGCGGCGCACAGATGATCTGTGCGGCGCACAAAACTGTTTTCCAGAAAATTTTCATTTAAATTCCAAACAAATCAACTCCCACCAAAATTTAAACTCAAGTCACCATCAAGAACATTATTCAGGTCAACAAAAGTCAACAGGAACCTTTTCAAACAAATTCTTATCCAATTAACCAAAATCAATGATGTTAAGCACAGATTAATGTCAAATTAAACATACCCAAACCTTAAACATCATCATATAATCATTACAACATTTTCCCCCAAACTTAATTCATTCTCATGAACCCTAATTTCAAATTCGGACCTAAAACATGCAATTAATCCAAATTGAAACTAGTTACAAACAATTAAAGCATATTCAAACCATCCCCAAGCAACAACAAGCAAAAGCCCCAAACCAATTTCGAATTTCTTATGAACCCTAGATCCGAAAATTTCAAATCAAACGCAAATTACTTGTTAAAATCAAGTGTAATCATCATTAAACACATAACCCATATCAAAGAATCAAGTAATTTTGTTTTAATTAAAAAAAATCTTGAAAATTTTCGGACCTATTCACATCATCAATGCAAGAAACAAATGGAAATAGAGAAGAGATAAGAAACATACCCTTTGTCCACGAACCATGATGATAAATCAAGAAAAACTAGAAGAAAATTCGAATTAAAGGGTTTGGAATCGATTTGAATTGAGAGAAAAAGAAAAACTTGAGTTTTGAAAGTTTGTTTGTGTGTGTCTCTCGAAATCCAGGACCCAAAACTAAAGACAATGGCCAAATTTTCGTGGGCCCCACTTATCCTAACACAATCCTCATCCAATTTTAAACAAAGTCAAAACGGGTCAAAGCTGTATATGCGGCGCACGCAAGTTATGTGCGGCGCACAAACTAGTTTTTTCAGAAAATCAAAAATTTTAGAAGCCCCGATATGCGGCGCACAAAATCAAAATTTTTTTTCCAGAAAGTTAGCCAAATTTGCATATGCTCCGCATAAAAACCTCATGCGGCGCACAAACGACCTCCCCCATACTAAAAACTTACCTTGGCTCGTTTTGACTTACCATAACACTTCCGGACACTTCGGGACCTGCACATCTCAACAAAAAGCTATAAAAACGAAAAATAAACATGACAAAACTAAGAAAACAAAAATCTTTTTGTATTTTTATGGTTTTTCAATTTTTATGGATTTTTCAATATAAGAAACAAAAAATGAAGAAAAATGAAAGGAAAAACACACGGGATGCGTCCCGAGAAGCGCTTAATTTATTAATGAGTCGTTAGTTAGACTCGTCCCCATAATCACTTATCAATAGCAAAGAACGGGAGTTCATCAACCACAACTCCCTCATCATTAGTCTCCTCATTAAACACCTTCAATCTATGACCATTAACTATGAATGTCTCCCCATTCTCCTTATACAACTCTACATACCCCGAGGGATAAACATGTTTAATAACATAGGGACCCATCCATCTCGATGTCAACTTCGGGTGTTTCAACCTAAACCTCGAATTAAATAACAAAACTTTGTCACCTACCTTAAACTCTTTCTTTCTAATCCTACGATCATGCCAAACCTTAGTCCTCTCTTTGTAGAGCATAGAATTCTCATAAGCATTCAACCTCAACTCATCTAACTCATGCAATTGCAGCATTCTCAATTCACTACTTTCAACTAAGTCCATATTGCAATTCCTAAGAGCCCAATAAGCTTTATGCTCTATTTCTAAAGGCAAATGACATGTCTTCCCATAAAGCAACCTATAAGGTGTAGTCCCAATTGGAGTCTTAAATGCGGTTCTAAAAGCCCATAACGCATCATCCAACTTCTTAGACCAATTTTTAGGATTATCACCTATGGTTTTCTCTAAGATTCGTTTTAAGGCCCTACTAGTATTTTCTACTTGGCCACTCGTTTGCGGGTGATAAGAAGTAGAGAAACGATGATGAACACCATACCTCTTTAACACCTTAGCAAGTTGGTGATTCGCGAAATGAGTTCCACGATCACTGATTAAGGCCTTAGGACAACCAAAACGACAAAATAATTGCTTTAAGAAATCAATGACAACCCTTGCATCATTAGTTGGCAAAGCCTTAGCCTCGGCCCATTTCAAAACATAATCAACCGCCACTAAAATGTAAAGACACTTATTTGAAGGCGGAAAGGGTCCCATAAAATCAATTCCCCAAACATCGAATACCTCACAAACCTGAATGAAGTTTTATGGCATCTCATCCTTCTTTGAAATGTTACCTTGACGTTGACAGATTTCACACGTCTCCACTAATGTTTGAGCTTCCTTGAAGATTGAAGTCCAATAAAATCCTGGATCAAAAACCTTCTTACCGGTTACAGATGGTCCATGGTGACCACCGGTTGGCCCTTTGTGACATCCATCTAAGATCAAACGAGTTTCAGCTCCAGCAACACATCTTCTAATCATTCCATCTGCACAAACACGAAACAAATATGGTTCCTCCCAAAAGTAGTGTTTCACATCGGAAAAGAACTTTTTCCTTTGTTGATGTGTCCACCCTTTAGGAAGAACTCCTGCACATAAATAGTTAGCGATGTCTGCATACCATGGGTCCTCCTCCACATCCACCTGCATTAGAAACTCGTCAGGAAAAGCATCATTAATATCATGCTCCTTTAACTCCTCAAGGTGAGGGTTTCGAGCCTACTTAAGTGGTCGGCTGCCACATTTTCAGCCCCACTTTTATCTTTAATCTCAATATCAAATTCTTGTAAAAGTAAGACCCAACGAATTAAACGAGGCTTAGCATCTTGTTTCGAGAACAAGTACTTCAAAGTCGAGTGGTCGGTGAACACAATAGTCTTATTCAAAACCAAATAGGGTCTAAACTTATCAAAGGCATAAACCACGGCTAATAACTCTTTCTCGGTCACGGTATAGTTTTGTTGAGCCGGGTTTAAGGTCTTGCTAGCATAGGGAATAGGGCGGAAATGCTTATCCTCCCTTTGGCCTAGAACGGCCCCTAAAGCATAATCACTAGCATCACACATTAACTCAAACGGTAATGACCAATTGGGTGGAGACATAATGGGTGCATTGGTCAATTTAACTTTAAGTGAGTTAAATGCATCAAGACATTCCTTATCAAAATTGAAGGAGACATCCTTTTCTAACAACTTTGTCATCGGCCGGGTGATTTTTGAAAAATCTTTTATAAATCGACGGTAAAACCCGGCGTGACCCAAAAAGCTTCGAATTGATTTGACATTAGTGGGTGGAGGTAATTTAGCTATAACATCAATTTTTGCTTTATCTACCTCTAATCCCGCTTTTGAAACTTTGTGTCCCAAAACAATACCCTCTTTCACCATAAAATGACACTTTTCCCAATTCAAGACCAAGTGTGCCCTTTCACACCTTTCAAGCATTTTATCAAGACTTTCAAGACAATTTTCAAAAGAACTACCGAAAACAGAAAAGTCGTCCATAAAAACTTCCATGGATGTTTCGATCATGTCCTGAAATATGGCAATCATACATCTTTGAAAAGTACCCGGGGCATTGCAAAGACCAAATGGCATCCTCCTATAGGCATAAGTGCCAAAGGGACAAGTAAAGGTGGTCTTTTCTTGGTCCTTGGGGTCAATGGGTATTTGAAAGTACCCGGAGAACCCATCTAAAAAGCAAAAATACTCGTTAACGGCGAGCCGTTCGAGCATTTGATCAATAAAGGGCAAGGGAAAATGGTCTTTGCGGGTAGCATCATTTAATCTCCGATAATCTATACATACCCTCCATCCCGTGACAGTCCTAGTGGGAACCAATTCATTTTTATCATTTAAAATTACGGTCATCCCACCCTTCTTTGGTACGCAATGTACCGGGCTTACCCATGAACTATCCGAGATGGGGAATATGATTCCCGCATCAAGTAACTTTATTATCTCCTTTTTAACCACATCTTTCATATTTGGATTCAACATTCGTTGCCTTTGCACAACCGGTTTCACATTATCAACAAAGTTTATGGTATGTTTGCAAAATTCTGGACTTATACCCGGAATATCGGAAATTTTCCATGCAAAGGCCTTTTTATGGGCCTTTAGGATGGTCATAAGTCTAGATTTCTCATCCTCCATTAATGAGGATGAGATGACAATGGGTAAAAGAGATGTACCTTCCAAATATGCATACTCAAGGTGGTCCGGAAGTGGCTTGAGCTCCAAGTCGGTAGGAGGGTTCTCTACCGAAGTTAGCACCCGTGTGCTATCACTACCCGTGATCTCTTCATAGGTCTCGTCTTCCGGTGGAGTTTCATCAACACTTAATGCCATAATCTCTTGCATCATATCTCCAACCAACTCTTGCTCTTCTTCACTGCAAGCTAGCAATGCTTCACCTTCTTCCATGTCCAAGAAATCCATGAGCTCTTTCTCCAAAGCATCTTCTTCTTCAATCATATCTAACCTGAAATAAGTTTCATCACAAGAGTAAGGATGCTTAAGTGCTCTATCAACATTAAAAACAACTCGGTCATTACCAACCCCTAAGGAAATTTCCTTAGCCTTAACCCGGATGATAGCATCCGCGGTCATAAGGAATGGTCGGCCAAGAATGAGGGGAACTTTGGCATCCGCCTCCATCTCAAGAATAAGAAAATCAACCGGAAATATCATATGCCCTACTTTAATTTGCAAATTTTCCGCTATTCCCATGGGATATTGGAAAGAACGATCCGTGAGCCTAATGCTCATGCGGGTATAGGTCAACTCTCCTAGAGACAACTTTCTATAAACGGAGTAAGGCATCAAATTAATACTAGCCCCAAGATCGGCCAATGCCTCACACAAATAAGCACCAAAAGAACAAGCAATTAGAAAACTCCCTGGATCTTCCAACTTGGGAGGAATCTGATTCTGAATGATTGCTGAACATTCGGCACTCATAACTGCAGTTTTAGCCTCTTCAAGCTTCTTCTTATCACTGACAAGTTCCTTGAGGAACTTTGCATAATTTGGCATACCTGCAAGCAAATCAACTAAAGGAACAGTTATATTCACAGACTGAATAAGATCAACAAATTTCTTAAAATGTTCCTTGACTTTTTCTTTCCTCAACCATTGAGGAAATGGAATCTTTGATTGATACGGCTTCACCGTCGGTTTCTCAGCGGGTTTGGATGGAACGGCCGGTTTCGGCACGGCTTGGTTCGGTTCCATCTCAACTTCTTCATCACCCGTCTCCTCTTCTTCATTTACCTGCACAAGTGGAGAAGAATCATTAGGTAACGGGTTTGCAGAGTCACAAGTCTTACCCGTCCTTGTAGTGATGGCATTCACTTGCTCATTTCGAGCATTAGGAGGGGTATACTTCTGTCCTGATCCTTGATTATTTTGCCCTTGGTTATTGAATTGAGGCTTTGGGTTCTGCTGAGTGTTGCTCGGTAGAGTACCGGGCTGCCTATTTGAGTTTCCTAGCCTCCCAATCCTTCCTTCTAAATCCTTAATGGTGGCTTGTTGATTCTTTGCTCCTTGATCCAACTTGTGCCCCAATCCATCTAAGCGAGTAGTCAAAGCGTCCAAAACAGAAATCACCTTCTTGGACTCTTCTGCAACTTGTTCATTAGTTGCCTTTTGGGCACCAATGAACTCCTTCACTATGTCTCTTAATTCTGGATCCGAGCCTCGTTGATTGGTGAACCTACTAAACCTGTTACCACCATAACCAGAACTGTTAGCATTAAAAGAAGAAGTAGGGTAAGAACTACCTGATGGCCGGTTTTGATAACCAGTAGTTTGGTTGAAATTCCCTTGATTCTGAACATAACTAACATCTTGCACTGGTTTATCCGGGCAATCCTCCGTATAATGCAAGTCTCCACAATGCTCACAACCGTCGGCCATAACCTTAACATCTCTCTCAAGGCTCTTGAATCTATTATCTTGACTATCAAATCTCTCATTCATTTGCTTCAAGAGAGCCTTGACTTCGGTAATAAGCTTAGAGTCCTCACTACTTTCCACCTTAGCTACGGTAGTTCTACTAGATCTCTTGTCTCGGTCCTCATCTCTTGTAGAATACTCCCTAGCCATATCCTCAAGAATCTTATATCCTTCATTTGGGGAGATGTTGTTTAGACTACCCCCAAATGCATAACCGAGCTCCCTTTTGGTTTTTCTATCCAAACCATCATAGAAAATCTCAAAGCTTTCTTTAGTACCCATACTATGTCCAGGGCAATTTCTGAGCATTTCCTTGAACCGTTTCCATGCATCAACAACATCTTCACCGGGTTCTTGAGAAAAACCTCTGATTTTATTTTCTAATTGCCTTTGAGTTCTCACAGAATAAAACTCATCAATAAATCCTTCTCGAAGTTCGGCCCAAGTGGTAAATGAGTTATCGGGTAACTCCTTAAACCATGCAGCTGCATCTCCAGTGAGAGTTAAAGGAAATAGTTCCAACTTAACAGCCTCAGCTTGTCCTGTACCATACTGATATAGCCTACAGATCTTCTCAAACCTCTCAAGATGTGCATATGGGTGATTTCTTCGAATCCCATCAAACTTATCCTCTTCTACACTCTTGAGGTGATTCCCTTTCAAAGAGAAATCCACTGAAATAGCCGGAGGGCGAATAGCTGTGCCCCGGTCCGCCAGTATATTTCTTCTTCTCTCCCCGTAAGGACGGGCATTCGGATCTACCGGTTGTTCATCACCCATTCTTCTACCCCTTGGTTGTTGGTTAATATTAAGGTTAACCCGAGGGAATACAAGTACACTCGGTTCAGGTGTTTGAACTTTCTCTTCTTCTTCTTCTTCTTCTGAATCTTCACCTGTTTTGAAAAACTCCGATGATTTATT
Source organism: Erigeron breviscapus (assembly GCA_034093135.1). Lineage (NCBI taxonomy): Eukaryota > Viridiplantae > Streptophyta > Magnoliopsida > Asterales > Asteraceae > Erigeron > Erigeron breviscapus. Next base: position 86,659,643 of record CM067171.1, on the reverse strand, counting down.
CAATTGATCGGCCAACTGATTAACCAACTGATCTTCCAAGTTCTGGGTGGGTGGAATACTGGTTTCGGTTTCTAAATCTATTTTGACTGGTGTGGATGGTTCCCGGTTATCTCTTGACACAAGTCGACGTCTGACTTTCCCTGGATTAGACAATGGGATAAGCGAAGGTTGGCCAGAAGCTCTTGTGTTCATCAACTAACAAGAACCTGCACACTCACCACAAACAAACCGTCAACCGCACCTGTGGTATAATTGAAACGAAATAAAATACAAACTATCTAGTAAAGCAATAACTTTCTCACAAATGAATGTGAAAAAGGATCGAACTACAAAATAAACAACTACTTAAAATTAAGTCCCCGACAGCGGCGCCAAAAACTTGATGTGTAATATCGAGTTTATAAATTTTTAAACAAGTATACCAAATAACGACTACCACACACTATTGGGCAGTGGACCCAATCGTATATAGTATAGCTAAGTGGTAAGACCAGGTCGAACACAGGGACTAAGTAAGCAATTGTTGAAATAAAGTAGTTCAAGTAAGAGGGGGTTTTGTGACCGAATTGCCACTTTTCAGTTAGTTAAATCAATTAGTAATCCCTCAGGATTATTCGAAAAGAGAATTTTGTTGTTTAAAACAAGAATTTAAAGGATCATCTACCTCGACTCCATGACACATTTCATTTTGGTTGCATTAAAGTTAATACCAATTCAAATATGTTGATTTTAATAACTAAGTTTAGGCAAGGAACTCACTAGTTGTACACCTAGCTTATTACCCTATCCGAACCCATTAACCAATTAATTCAATCCTAAAGATCCGGCTACCACCGTCTTTATTAAGATCTACCTAACTGACCAATTTGTTTTGTTATTATTAAACAATTCCATCTATCGATTCTACCAAACCGTTAACACGTTGAATCTCTTACCTATTGTTGTTTATCAACTCGCTACCACGAATTAATACCTATTGATTCTACCAAATCAACTAGAACAATGAATTCCTGGACTTAGCTACCACTAAACCATTCACACATCATCAACAATCAACTAGAACAATGAATTCCTGGACTTAGCTACCACTAAACCATTCACACATCATCAACAATCAATAGAATAAATAATAAGAATTCAATATATTAAGATCTCGATGAAACGTTTAATTATCAACTTGAATTCAAAATATTATGCAACCAATATTCATTGTGTCACTTCATCTCAGTAGATGATGAAGTGTTTAGCCACTCATAATCATAATCATATCACAACTAGTAAAAGAAATAGAAAACATCTTGTACCAAAGTGGAGAAAACAATCGAAAAGCTAAGAAATACGATGTTTGAATGCCTTGGATCTCACGAGCAATCTTATAATCTTCAAAGATGTAAAAACTGCTTGAAAAGTCTCCAAAGAACCCTAAATTCGTCTGGTGGTAAAAGTCTCTCGAAAAATGGGGTTTTGGACTTGTATTTATAGTCCAAAAATAAAGGGTTTCTGCCGACCTAGTTTGTGCGCCGCATGGACATTCTGTGCGCCGCACAAAACCAAGTTTCCAAAATTTAGGCACCCGTTATGCGCCGCACAAAATCCTTGTGCGCCGCACAAACTCCATCTTGAAATTCTTGTCTGCCCGTTATGCGCCGCACACCAATTTTGTGCGCCGCACAAACACTTTTCCTCAAATTTGCCAAAGTTTCTGCCCAAAATTCACTCCATCTGTGCGCCGCACAAACACTTTTCCTCAAATTTGCCAAAGTTTCTGCCCAAAATTCACTCCATCTGTGCGCCGCACAAAGGATCCATGCGCCGCATAAATCATCAAACTTCACAAAACTTGTATTTTTCAATCCGTCTTCACACGAACTCGTCCAGGAACCATCCTAATGCATCTTTTAACCTTCCAAATGCCATTTCTAACCATCGTACCTGTTCTAAGCCTGAAATCACTAACAATACCATCAAAGCATCAAATATATATGTAATTTACACACAATTAAGCTTAAAATGACTTAGAAATGATATGGGAATATATATATAAATGGACATATCAAATTCCCCCATACTTAAGCTTTGCTTGTCCTCAAGCAAATTCAGAATTCAAAACAATCTTTTCCTTTGGTTCTTGATCGCAAACATATGACAATAATTCAAAACCTTTCTTGGAGTGTCCTTGGTAAGCTAATCCTTGTAAATTCCTTGATAAAATTTCCTTTAAACTTCATTTATAAACTAATCCTTGAAAATCCCTAGCAAAACACCAGTTTTATTTTTATTTCATTTTCATGCATATTGAAATATATATATATATATATATATATATATATATATATATATTATATATATATATTCCACTTATAATACACAATTTTAACTAGAGCACATTCTGAAGATCCATTAAATAGCATGTAAACATAGTATCGAGTACCAAATTTAGTTACATACTCCAAAATACAAAACAATGTTTAATGTTTCCAACTAGCTACATAGCAAATAACTTGGAAGAATCAAGAGGCCATTTATGCTTGCATTTCCTTGTGTTGTCGCCCGCTTTGTTATTAGCTTATCTATGCTCGATCACTTGCTTAGCAGGTGCTCTTTGGTTCTGTTGATCCAGTGCCGTTTTTCAAAATAGGAATCTACAAAATAAGAAACATACTTCACATAAGAAAACATGGACACGGCAAAACAATTTTTCCGGAAATATTATATTGCATAGATGAGTAAAACCTGGAACACATAGAGCTTTGCACTTCACAATCACAGGTAAAAAAACAAAGGCCAGAGCAAAACAAAAACATATATTAACTAACCTAAACAAAGCGAACAACTAGTGAACCTCATGTAACAATATACCACAAGGCTTTGATACGAAAAAATAAATACTAAACAAAGCAGAAACAAGACTTGGTGGAATACTAACCAAAAAATGGACGAGCGAAAACAGTACTACTGGATTAACAAGTATTGACCGCACGTGATGTTTTCACACCTGATTAGATGTGTCAACGCAAAAGTGTTGAGGCTGAGGAAAAACTGAGTAAAATGGGCTTTAGACCTCACAAGTTTTCAAGCAAGACATGTATAGCGCCCTCGCAAAAACAGTAATCTACAAAATAAAAAAACAAACTTCATATAAGAAAGAAAATCGTCCACCAAACTGTCCAATTGTCAAGTGTGAACTGCCTTTGGTATAACTGTGAGTTATCACACATCATTGCCTGTATCAAAACCTTCAGTCTTCCACCTATAGATATAACTTATAAGAATAGATAGAAGTTAGCTTCACCTTTTGTAGTATGGTTCATCTCATAGTGGGATTGTTTAGATATCTGTTGATAATATGAGAATACACCAGTTTGATTATTAACCATTTTAAATGAAAATCCACACGGTTAACACAAAAAAACCATAATCTGATCAATTACACTATGTACTATGATCTGATGTATTGTTTTCCTTTGAACATGTTTCACATTAGAGAAACGAATGTCCATAATTGAAGGTAAAAAAACCAAAACCTTAGAATCTATAATCAAACTCAAACATATGCAAATGCAGGCCTGATTTCATTTAATATCTTCATGTTGCAATCTGATTGGCTTTAGCTTGTAACACTATACTTGAATTGTTATAAGATCTACAATTATGACCAACTATTTCCTTACCCACTTCAAATGAAAACATAATTCTATAACTTATTTATATATTAAATCTTAAATTATAAAAAAAAGATTCTAAAATACTAAATCGTCCTAGCATATTTCATCTTTACTAATCGTATATTCGAGTCAAATCTCAAAACAAAATAATGATAATAATAATAATGCAAAACGAGAATAGAAATGTACAGATGTTGCTGATGGGGGTTACAGATCTCATGAAGGGGGCGGCTGTTTTAAGTCCAAATTTAAAAGTTTTTTTCTTTTTGTTTTTAGGTTTTGGATGAGCTTTTAAATTTGTTGAAACTTCGTCTATAATTTCCAAGGAAATTTCAAGGTGCTAACTTATTTTATTCATGTGTAAAAATTATTAATGTGACTAACATCAACAAATAAACAAAAAGAAATAATATTTTTTAGTTAACCAACGGCACATGTGTGAGTAATTAGAATTGCCTCTGAGGTTATATTTTTGTTTTTCCTTGCAACTTCCTTGAAACTTTGCAAGGACTATTCAAGGAAAATGATATTTTTAAATTTTATATTCAACTTCCTTAGAAATTTCTTGAAAAGTTTACAGGAATTTTCAAGGAACTTTTTGTGATTTTTGGTTTTTCATATAATTGAAAATATTTACGCACATATACACAACTGCATTCTCTATTATATGCGTTTATTTATATTCACAAATAGTTGAATCCATTAAATATACATTTACGTGTGCATATGCAAACGACGCATAAACGTTCACCAGTACTATAAACTTGGAAACAAACACATGTGTACCATCAACGTATAAACGTATAAGAAATTAATTTAAAACATATATGCATGTCTATGTTTGTGTGTAAAAACCTGTTTATAACATGGATCTTTGTTAAATTGGAAAGTAAAAAACAAAAAATAAAATTGTTCCTTGAAAAGTCTTTGAAAGTTTCAGAGGAATTATCAAGGAACATTTTGCGTTTTTTCATTTTTCATGCAATTTAAAACTCTTACGCATATTTACATAATTACAAACACAAATATAAGTGTTATTTATATCAACATATAGTTTGAACCATTAAATATACATATATATGTACGTATATAGACAAGACATACACATTCACAAATACTCTAAACTTGCAAACATACACATATGTATACCATTTACGTATAAACGTGCATAATTTATGCATAAACATTTACATATGTCTATATTTGTCTGTAAAAACCTGTTTATAGATGTGACGATTGTTAAATCGGAAAGTAAAAAACAAAAAATAAAATGTCCTTTTGAAAGTACTTGGAAGTTTCAGAGGAATTATCAAGGAACGTTTTGTGTATTTTCATTTTTTATACAATTTAAAACTAGTTGGAACTACAAACACATATATATGTCTGTTATTTATATCCACAAATAGTTGAAACCATTAAATATACCTATATATGTCTATGTATATAGACAAGGCATATACATGTTTGTAAGTACTCTAAACTTTGCAAATACATATATATATATCGTCCAAGTATAAACATACATAAAATTAAGAATGCATACCTGTATGTATATATGTGTCTAAAAATATATTTATACATGTATATGTCTTTTATACCAGAAAAGAAAAAAGAAAAAAGAAAATGTTCCTTTAAAAGTCTTTGAAAGTTTTAGAGAGATTTTCAAGGAACTTTTTTCTGTTTTACATATACAATTATTTGTTTACACGATTAAAAAGTATTATACCTTATGTACCTAATTTTTTGATTTATTTTTAGTAATCTTTGATTAAATTATTAAAAAATTATTTTCAAGGAAATATCAACGATTATATATTTTGTTGCTAATTTATTGAAAATCTGTTGGTATTTTTCAAGGAATTATCAACAGGGTACAGGTTATTAGTATTTCCTTATAAATTCCTTGTTATTATAAAACTGTTGGTATTTTCAAGGAATTATCAAAGGTACATTGTTGGTATTTTCAAGGAATTATCAAAGGTACATTGTTGGTATTTTCAAGGAATTATCAAAGGTACATTGTTGGTATTTTCAAGGAATTATCAAAGGTACATTGTTGGTATTTTCAAGGAATTATCAAAGGTACATTTTGTTGGTATTTCAAGAATTATCAAAGTCTGTTGGTATTTTCCAAGGAATTATCAACAGGGTACAGGTTGTTGGTATTTCCAAATTATCAACATGTCCTTTTGAAAGTACTTGGAAGTTTCAGAGGAATTATCAAGGAACGTTTTGTGTATTTTCATTTTTTATACAATTTAAAACTAGTTGGAACTACAAACACATATATATGTCTGTTATTTATATCCACAAATAGTTGAAACCATTAAATATACCTATATATGTCTATGTATATAGACAAGGCATATACATGTTTGTAAGTACTCTAAACTTTGCAAATACATATATATATATCGTCCAAGTATAAACATACATAAAATTAAGAATGCATACCTGTATGTATATATGTGTCTAAAAATATATTTATACATGTATATGTCTTTTATACCAGAAAAGAAAAAAGAAAAAAGAAAATGTTCCTTTAAAAGTCTTTGAAAGTTTTAGAGAGATTTTCAAGGAACTTTTTTCTGTTTTACATATACAATTATTTGTTTACACGATTAAAAAGTATTATACCTTATGTACCTAATTTTTTGATTTATTTTTAGTAATCTTTGATTAAATTATTAAAAAATTATTTTCAAGGAAATATCAACGATTATATATTTTGTTGCTAATTTATTGAAAATCTGTTGGTATTTTTCAAGGAATTATCAACAGGGTACAGGTTATTAGTATTTCCTTGTAAATTCCTTGCTAATCTGCGACTTAGGAATTTGTAACTGTTTGGTTAGTAATTCCTTGTAAATTTGCAAGGAAAGGTTCCTTGGAAAATCAAAATTTTCTAGTAGTGTCAGGCATCGTCATACCATCACTTTCATACTCACCTTTGCGCTAACAAAACATACATGGATCCATATACGCTAAACAATAATCAAAGAGGTTCTTAGGCCTTATCTCAATACAACAAGAGGTTCTTAGGCCTCATCTCAATACAACTATGGGGTTCTTAGGCCCCAGCCTCAAAATTAGGCCCTAACGCCAAATCGATTACCACACACGGAATCCACCATCATATGGTAATCGACCCAACGCACATATAAGAGTATGCAAATTTACTCACCTCTTTCGCGACAACCAAATCCATGATGACCGCAAGAACACAAATTACAAGCTTTCAATCTAGCAAATCAAATTCAAAACACATATAAGGTCATCCATCATAATCAAGGCTATCTAGCCATAGCCAAACACAAATAAGTCACTAGCAATTCTTAACCCATTTTCATTCTCATCTTGTTCTTGAGTTGGCTTCTTTCAAAATCTCATCATTTAAACATCATTTATAACCATAACAACTTGGTCATTCACAATTATCATCAAAATCTCCATTTTCATTATTTGACTAAGAAAGTCATTACAATATCGTCATCAAATTCAATTATCCAACTCAAAAACAACAAAATTATCAAAATGAACAAATGGGAAAATATCAAGAATCATGCATGGTCCTAAATTGGACAAATCTCTAGGGCTCCAATGTCACATACCCATTTCAATTCAAAATCCCCAAATTTTATTAATTTTATGAACCCTAGTTGTATCAATAACAAGTAAACAAATCATACATTTAAGAAACTGTTAGGTCCAGTTTACTGATAATCTGGAGCGTCTCCAGTTACATCTGGAGACCAGTTGATTTTTCCAGAAATATTAGAAGTCCAGTTGCAAGGTACAGTTTATGCAACTGAAGACTTCCTCCAGTTGAGATCTGATCAAACCTGAAGACATTCCAATCGAAGTTGAAGACAACAAGTGGAAGATAGAAAACATACATGGCAGCGAAGCCCAGTGGATGTTTTACCCAGATCAAGACTGGAGAACCATCAGTGTAAAGTACTTACAAAGATTTACACTAATTACGAGGAAGACCTTTTTGCTTTATGTACCTTTATCCGGATAATAACATTTATCTATGTATAAAGTACAAAAGTACATAAAGCAGGTTGGATAAAGTGACATTATGTCATACCTTATCAAGCACGTTCAAGGAATTAAATGCTATTCCTTAAATGCTCTCAACCATATTTGTACGGCAAAGTTGACATCCCAATGTAAACCTTTGCCTATAAATAGAGGTCTTTGCACAACCAAGAAACAACTTTGCATATTCAAACATTTGCATTCTTGGTGAACTTGTGCAATATTCTCTCAATCGCAAAAAGGAACATTTCACAACTTTAAGTGTTTCGATTATTTAGAGAATTTCCAAGTATAGATCAATTGTATTTCATAGGTTGTTAGGATATTTACATTATTGTATTATCTTGGTTCCGCAACAACCTTGTAATTTATTTAATATTAATAAATAAATTACACTTGAAAACTACATATTGTCTCACCAATTTACTTTACAAGTACTTTACTTATTGCATTGTCTTTACTTATTATACATTGTCACCTTAATAAGTAATCTATCCAGAACCTGGTATACTATTCACTGTAACTGGTCGTCTCCAGATCCGTGAACGTATTGCAAAGTTAACTCACCGTTGACATAGAGGTGTCTTCAGTTAGTACCATCTATTGAGTTGGGACTTACAAGTGGTATCAGAGCAGAAGGCTAATATACTTTCCTAGATCTGCTTAGATGTCTACTACTGAAGGTGAGTTTGGTCCTGGTCCAGATGAAATTAATGTTAATAATCCACCCCCTGGACAAAATGTTAATACTAACCCTCCTCCTCCTCCTAATGCCCCCAACCATGTCCATGTCCATTACTCCAATACTCCTATTCCCAAGTTTGATGGAAACAGTGAGACCTTTGGGACATGGAAGGCCAGAATGCTCTTGCATTTTGGTGGGATAGAGAGGTATATGTTTAAAATCCTTAAGGATGTATCACATATACCCATGTCTCATGGGGTTAGTCCTCTTCTTGATCCAACTGGATCTAGAAGAGGTACTAGAGAAAAACGTGAGGAACATTGGTCTGATGACGATCGCAGGCTGGTGGACTTGGACACCAGACTGAAAAACATGATCCTTGGGGCTGTTCCTGAAGAACTTATTCCAACACTTGTGTTGTTCCCCAGTGCCAAGGCAATGTGGGATGAGTTAGTTCTCCAGTTTGAAGGAGGTGATGACACCATTGTCACCAGAAAAGTTGCTCTTAACAAGAAGTATGAATCCTTCTTTGCACTCCCCAATGAGAGCTTAACTGGTACTTATACCAGGTTTACTAGCTTAATTAATCAATTAAGAGGCTTGGGAGTTGAGAAGGATAAGGATATTCTTCTTAAGAAGTTTTGTGATATTCTTCCTACCAAATGGGCACACATGGTTCTTGTCCTAAGACAAGGTAAGACCCTGCACAGTCACACTCTTGCATCTATTTATGGAGCCTTCAGATTCACTAAAGATAATAATGCACAGAGACTGGTGGCTGAGCACGATGCTTTAAACCATGCTCAGAGTTCCAAGGTTGCTAGTTTTACTGAGAAACCTTGTGCTGCTTTAATGTCTGCTGAGAGTGTCCAGTCACACTCTATGAAGGAGATGTTAAACAATTTCTTGAACTCGGGACTGACCACTGAAATCAGTGATGATTGTGATGAAACTAACAATGATGATCTGGTAGCCATGATTGCTAAAACCTTCAAAAGGTTTAAGCATAAATCTAATAGATTTAATGGTTCCAACAATGCTTCCAGCTCCAACTCTCTGGACAAGGCCAATCTTACTTGCTATAAGTGTGGTAAGAAAGATCATTTTATGAAGGAATGCAGATCTAGTCAGTCAAACAATCAAACTGGCCCCTCTGTCCCAAATTTTAACAGGCCTGATGATAGCTACAAAGCAAAATACAAAAAGCTTAAGGCCCAGATTGCCCTCTTGTCACTTGAAAGAGAGAAAGAAAAGAACAAGTGCATGATGGCTAAGACTGAAGAAAAGTGGGAATTCTCTGATGACTCATCAGATGATGATGAAGAGATTAGGGACATGTGTTTCATGGCTTTGGAAGATCAGCAACATGTGGTGAAGGATGATGTTGTCTCTGGAAGATGGGTTGACATCATTTTGAAAAAGGTGTGTGATTATGATAATCAACTGGACCCTGAATTAAAACTGGACCTTGCTGAATCACCCAATAGTGATTTGATTTTTGTGGAAACTGTTAGAACTGACAGTGAAAGATATCTTGATACAGTTCTAACTGAACTGAACAATTTAAAACCCTAAATTTCAAATTTGCAAAGTGTCCAGTTGGCTCTCAAAGAGCCAGTTTTAAAAATTGAGGCTCTTGAACTGGAAAAACAAGAGTTAAAAACTGCTTTGGAAAAGGAACAAAAACTGATTAAATCCTGGATGAAAGCATCTGGATTAAATTATGATGCTGCCACTAGAACACATGCCCAACAACAAAAGGCATATAACAGTGGTGATGTTGACATGGCAGTCATCATGCCAGAAATCCACAGTTTACCTCTTAGTCTCAGGAAAGAAACCCCCTATGATGAACCTGAGACAATCAAAACTGAATCTGTTGAGACCACCCCATCTGAGGTTAAAACTGGAGCCAATCAGGCTAAAGCTCCATTAAAAAGGTTGTTGGTGACAAACCTTTACCTCAAAAGTCTAAAGAGCCCAAGACTCAAAAGACCAAAACCCCTGCTGAACCTAAGTCCAAGGTTCAGCTGCCTATTGAAAATGATGTTTTGTCAAAACTGGAAAGTCAACTCCAACTTTTGTCTAGGCAGGTTCAGAGTTGCACTGCCAGAATCAAAAATCTGGAAGGAGCCTCGTCTTCTCCAGTTGAAAAACAAAATGTCAAAACCCCTTCAAGACAAAAACAAAATGTTCCATCTGGAACAAAATCTGAAAAGAAAAAGGGGAATAAATATCTCAAACCAGTCGTTTTTACTCCTGGACCTGAAGCTGATAAAAAGGCTCCAGCTCCAGACTCCAGTTCTACACCACAACAATCAACTGAGACTTCTTAGGTGAAGTCCAGTGAACCCATAAAGAAAAGATGGGTTCACAAAATAACTAATGATTTGTGTGGGTGTGCAGGGAAATCGTAAAAAGAACACCTGGTATCTGGATAGCGCAGCTGGCCGGACTATGACCGGATGTAAGCCCCTGCTGGAAGAGTTCACTGTCCAAGATGGACCGACAGTGACGTTTGGTAATGATGAGAATGGAAAGACTGAAGGATATGGTGTAATCAATAATGGACAAGTCCAGTTTACCAGAGTTGCTTTTGTAAATGGTTTGAAATATAACCTGATCAGTGTAAGCCAACTGTGTGATGATGGATATAAGGTATTGTTCGATATTGCTCAAGGCACCATATTTAACAAGGATTGGAAAGTGGTGATGGTTGCACCAAGAAAAAGAAATGTGTACATCATGGATATGGAACCAGCTCCAAAAGAGCAGTGTTTCTATACCAAAGCTGATGAGGACACCAACTGGCTGTGGCATAAAAGGTTATCCCATCTTAATTTTAAGAACATCAACAAGTTGTCTCACAAGCAACTGGTGGATGGGATACCTCAAATTTCTTTCAATAAAGAAAAGCCATGCCCAGGGTGTGAGATGGGCAAGCAGAAAAGGGCCAGTTTCAAAACAAGGCAAAACTTTAGCATCACTGAACCTCTTCACATGCTTCATATAGATCTTTTTGGTCCAATGAATGTTCAAACTAGAGCTGGAAAGAAGTATACTCTAGTTGTGGTTGATGAATTCACCAGATACTGTTGGGTGGTATTCCTCAGATCAAAAAGTGATGCAGCTGCTGAAATAATCTCTCTCATCAAAAGAATTGAGCTCAAATATACTCGAAAAGTTTGTCAGTTAAGAAGTGATAATGGGACATAATTTCAGAACAAGACCCTTGAATCCTTCTGCAATGACACTGGCATCTCCCAGAACTTCTCATCAGCTCACTCTCCAGAGCAAAATGGAGTTGTTGAAAGAAAGAATCATACACTGATAGAAGCTGCCAGGAGTATGCTATCTGAATCAGGTCTTCCCACCAGTTTTTGGGCTAAAGTAGTAGCAACAGCTTGCCATACTCAAAACCGGCCAGTCTACATCAAGAGACACAAGAAGACTGCCTATGAAGTCCTTAGGAATCGTAAACCAAATATTGAATATTTCCATGTATTTGGTTGTCCAGTTTATATTCTAAATGATTCCAGTCAGCTTGGAAAATTTGATGCAAAAGCTGATGAAGGTGTATTTAGGCTATTCAGATATTCGAAAGGCATTTAGAGTTTATAATTATAGACTCCAAAAGGTTCATGAGACAATTCATGTCACATTTGATGAATCAAATGATGCAATTAATAAAAGACCAAGCCTTGACATTTCTCCAGTAATTTCTTTAAGTTTTGGTGAAACTGACCAAGTTCATCAGTCAGTTACTTCATCAGAAGATGTTTCCAGTTACACTGAACTGGAACCAGTACATATGAAGAAATCCTTCAGTGACACATCATTTTATCCCTCCATCAGTTTTAAGTTACCACAAAAACTGGTGATTGGATCAGATGTACGTGCCACTCCAGTATCAGTATCATTTCAAACTCCTCCAATGTCACTAGTTCTTCAAGAGATGCCTTCAACTGAAGAATTTCATGATGCAAATCGTGACCTCATTGATTTCGATGAGGATGTTGAAGTAGTTTGGGCTATTCCTCCTCCAGAAGTTACAACAACTGAAGAGGTTCCTCAGGTGACTTGCACTGATATTGTTGTAAGAAATCCTGGTCAATACTCTAAATGGACTAAAGCACATCTAATCGACTAGATCATTGGAGAGTCCAGTAGAGGGGTTCAGACCAGAAGAGCCACTAGCGAACAATGCTTAAATGTCACCTACTTATCACTGATTGAACCGAAGAAGATTGACGAGGCTATGGAAGATCCAAGCTGGGTAGAAGCAATGCAAGAAGAGCTTATCCAGTTCGAAAGGAACAATGTATGGGAACTTGTTCCTTGTCCACCAGGTTGAAGAAAGAACCCATTGGTACAAGATGGGTCTATCGAAACAAGATGGATGAAGATGGAAATGTTGTAAGAAACAAAGTCAGATTAGTTGCCAAGGGTTATTGTCAAGCAGAGGGTGTTGATTTTGATGAGACCTTTGCTCCAGTTGCTAGACTTGAAGCCATAAGAATTTTCTTGGCTTATGCAGCCCATCTGCAGTTCAAAGTCTTCCAGATGGATGTCAAAAGTGCGTTCCTTAATGGAACATTGGAAGAAGAAGTGTATGTTAAACAGACTCCAGGCTTCATTGATGAGAAGCATCCTCACTAGGTATATAGACTGAACAAAGCTTTGTATGGTCTAAGACAAGCCCCAAGAGCCTGGTATGACACTTTAACTAAACATCTTCTAAAAAATGGCTTTCAAAGAGGTGCAATAGATAATACCTTGTTTATCTTGAAAGAAAAATGTAATATCTTACTGGTACAAATTTATCTTGATGACATTATATTTGGGTCAACTGATGATGCAATGTGTAAAAAGTTTTCTAAAATCATGTCATCTGAGTATGAAATGAGTTTAATGGGTGAATTAACATTTTTCTTGGGTCTTTAAATTAAGCAAACTGAAAATGGTATTTTCATAAACCAAGAAAAATATGTCAGAGATTTGTTAAGAAAATACAAATATGATTCAATCCCTTCTAAAACTACACCAATTGCAGCACCTTTAAATTTGGATTCTGACCCAAATGGCAAACCAGTGAACACAATTGAATATAGAGGAATGGTTGGTTCACTGATGTACTTAACTGCCAGTTGACCAGATATAATGTTTACAACATGTCTATGTGTCAAATTTCAGGCTAACCCAAAAGAATCACATTTGCATGCTGTTAAGCGCATCTTCAGATACCTGAAAGGGTGTCCTAGCCTTGGTCTTTGGTATCCCAAAGGCTTAGGGTTAGATCTAATGGGTTATTCAGATTTAGATCATGCAGGTTGTAAGATAGATAGAAAGTCAACAACTGGAGGTTGTCATTTCCTTGGAGGAAAACTGGTGAGTTGGACCAGCAAGAAGCAGACATCAGTCTCTATGTCCACTGCTGAGGCAGAGTACATTTCTGCGGCCAGTTGTTGTGCCCAGATTCTCTGGATCAAGAACCGGTTACTAGATTATGGTCAGAAGTATACAAGGACCCCAATCTTTTGTGACAACACCAGTGCAATTGCTATATCTCACAACCCAGTGATGCACTCTGTTAGGTCCAGATTTACTGGACTCGCTCCAGACTCGACTACTGGAGCCTTACTGAAGATCTGTCCAGAAATGGTATTTACTGGACCTACTCCAGACTTGGAAACTGGAGTCCCTCTGAAGATTTGTTCAGAAATAATGGAAGACCAGTGAGCAAAATACTTGTATAGGAAATCTGGAGACATCCTCCAGATTAGCTCACTGGACTTCACCCCAGTCCAGATCTATTCTACTGAAGACATTCTCACTGAAGTCAAAGACTGAAGTCAGAATAAAGAAGACTGACAAATGGCGGAGTCCACTGGAAGTCTTACCAGATCTACGACTGGAGGTTTGTCAGTATTCTAGACCTTACAAGTCTGAACACTGATATCGAGGAATTGACTTTTTGCCTTTACACACTTTCCAAAGAACATCACACTTGTTCTTTACTAAAGTGCTTACGTGTGTAAAGGTGGTTGGTTAAAAGAATAAAGTCATATTGATGTGGCTTTATCCTTGTACCTTAACCAATGCATAACCATATTTGTACGGCACAAATTCACTGGTGAATTTGTTTGCCTATAAATACAAAGTCATTTCTTCGTTAAAATTACTTTTAGATATAAAAGATGAATTTGTCTAAGTATCTCGATCTAAAAGAGTTATTTGGCAAATATAGATCATTTGTAATTCATAGGTTGTTAGGATACTTACATATTTGTATTATCTTGATTCCGCACAACCTTGTATTTTATTTAACATCATAAATAAAATACTTTTGGAAAATTACATTGTGTTCCACCTTTACTTTAAGTCGTGTATTACTTTGTTTATATACTTGCATTTATATTCATGTAATACTAGTCCATTCTAGTGCTTATTAGACTTGTTGTATTTTACACTTTGGGTTAACCATCTAGAGAGTTTGGGACTCACATTTGGTATCAGAGCAGAAGGCTAAACATTGCCTAGATCTGCTTCTTTGATGGCCACCCCTGAAAATACACAAGGAAATTTTAATTTTGGTCCTGATCCTAATGTTAATGTTAATGATCAAAATAATGAACCACCTGTTAATAACACTAATCCACCACCTCCTCCTCCTACTCCTGCTTCTCCACATGTGCATGTGCACTACTCAAATAATCCTGTTCATAAATTCAGTGGGAATAGCGATGAATTTGGTACGTGGAAGGCTAGGATGATATTGCATATCACTGGTATTGAGAGAAATATGATGAAAATCTTAAATGAAGGACCTTATGTCCCCACATCACCTCTCAATGCTCTTCTTGATCCAACTGGATCTAGAAGAGGGAGGAACATTGGTCTGAAGAGGAGAGGAGATTGGTAAATCTAGATACCCTTCTCAAAAACATGATCCTCGGGGCTGTTCCTGAAACCCTAATTCCCACACTAGTTCTTTTTCCCAGTGCTAAAACCATGTGGGATGAACTATTGAACCAACATGAAGGAGGAGATGACACCATTGTCACCAGAAAAGTCTCCTTAAACAAGAGGTATGAGTCATTTTTTGCTCAACCAAATGAGTCTCTCACTGGTACTTACACCAGATTTATGAGTATCATAAACCAGTTGAGAGGTCTTGGGGTTGAAAAAGACAAGGATATACTTCTGGAGAAATTTTGTGATATTTTACCCACCAAATGGTCTCACATGATCCTGGTCTTACGACAAGGTAAAACTCTGCACACTCACACTCTGTCAACTCTGTATGGAGCTTTCAGATACACTGAGGAAAATCAAGCTCAAAGAGTTGTGGCAGAACAAGATGCCTATAACCATGCCTCCAGTAGTCCTATTGTGGTTAGTCATACTGAACCACAAAGTACAACACTGATATCTTCTGAGAATGTATTTTCTATGAAGAAGATGGTGTCTGAACTCATGGATTCTGGAGAAGCTAGTCAAATCTCTCCAGATTGTGATGAATCTGAAAATGATGACCTGGTTGCTATGATTGCTAAAACGTTTAACCGTTTCAAAGCAAGAGCAAATCGGCCATCTGGACAATTTGCATCCAGTTCTTCAACTGATAAGACCAATCTGACATGCTTTAAGTGTGGCAGAAAAGGTCATTTCATGAAAGATTGCAAGTCCAGTCAGTTTGCATCTAAGCCTGGTCCATTTACTTCTAATAATAAGCCTGATGATAGCTATAAATCTAAATATAAAAACCTTAAGGCTCAAATTGCTCTCATGGCACAACAAATGGAGAATAATAATAAGTGCATGATTGCAACAACTGAAGAAAAGTGGGTTCCTTCTGATGATTCATCTGCTGATGAAGAAGAAGAAAGAGATTGCTGTTACATGGCTCTGGCAGACGAAGAGCACCTGGTGAAGGAAGATGTCACATCTGTAAGATGGGTGGACATTGTTATCAAAAAGGTTAGTGATTATGATACTGAAACTGACCAAGAATTAAAATTGGACATTGCTGAAGCTCTTAATTCTGATTTAATATTTGTTGAAACTGTTAGATCTGACTGTGTAAATGGTCTAGAAACAGATTTTTCTAAAATAACTGTTTTAAAATCAAAATTAAAGGAACTTCAAGACATTGAACTGACATTTCAAGCCCAGGTTCTGGTAACTGAACAATTGATTCAAGAAAAACAAGATCTTGAAGTCATTTTAGAGAAGGAAAAACTGGTGATTAAATCATGGCTTGAAACCAGAAAGCCATATGATGCTGGAGTAAATCAATTTCCCACACAAAAACGTGCATATTTAGATGGAAATACTCATGTTGCATCATTAATACCAGTAATTGATCGATTACCAGAGGGGTTCAGGCCCAACACCATTTATGATGAGCCTGTAACTCCCAAGGCCAATATTTTCCCAGTTCAATCCCCAGAGGTTAAGACTGGAGCATTCCAGATGACTGCTCCAGTTAAGAAGGTTAATCGGAATAAACCTTTGCCTCAGACCAATTCCCTATCTAAGCCTCGAGTCCAGACAACTGGAAAGGCTCAGGTGTCATCTGATGAAAATATTTTGTCAAGGTTAGAGAGCCAGTTTCAACTACTGACTCGTCAATTTCAAAGTTTTAATGCAAGATTAAACTTTATTGAGGGTACTTCATCTAGCCCTAGACAAAATACCAAACCTTTTTCCAAGAAAGATAAATATATTTCTCTAGTTGAGAAAAAGAAAAAGGTTTCAAAACTATCAACCCAGTGGTCTTTTCATCTAAGACTACTGTTGAAGAAAGTGAACTAAACCAGATTGCTCCAGGGACCTATAAGGGAGGGTCCAGTGAACCCATCAGTCGATGGGTTCCAAAATCTAATTGATATATCTGGTGGATGTGCAGGGCGATCGAAAGAAATATATCTGGTATCTTGACAGTGCAGCTGGCAGGACGATGACCGATGTAAGACCCTGCTGGAGGAATTCATCATTTCTGATGGACCCTCCATTACTTTTGGAAATGATGGTTGTGGAAAGACTGAGGGATATGGTGTTCTGAACAATGGACAAGTCAAGTTCAGTCGAGTTGCATTTGTGAATGGTTTGAAATATAACCTGATCAGTGTAAGTCAACTGTGTGACGATGGCTATCAAGTTCTATTCAATATTGCTCAGGGAATTGTATTCAACAAGGACTGGAAGGTAGTGTTGGTTGCTCCCAGAAGAGGGAATGTGTACGTGATGGATATGGAAAGCTCTTCTTCAGAGCAGTGTTTCTATACTCAAGCTGATGAAGACACAAACTGGTTATGGCACAAAAGGTTATCCCATTTAAATTTCAAAAATATTAATAAGTTGTCTAGAAAACAACTTGCAGATGGGATACCTTCAGTTTCCTTCAAAATGGAAAGACCATGTCCAGGATGTGAGATGGGTAAGCAGAAACGTACCAGTTTCAAGACCAGACAGAGTTTCAGCATATCTGAACCTCTTCATATGCTTCATATGGACCTTTTTGGTCCAGTGAATGTTCAAACTCGTGCTGGTAAAGGGAACACCCTGGTGATTGTAGATGAATTCTCCAGATATTGTTGGGTTATCTTTCTCAGGTCTAAAAGTGAAGCTGCTGCTGAAATCATCAGTCTTATCACGCAAATTGAGCTCAAGTACAGTCGAAAGGTGTGTCAGTTAAGAAGTGACAATGGAACAGAATTCCAGAATGCAACTCTGGAGTCATTTTGTACTGACACTGGCATCTCCCAGAATTTCTCATCAGCCCGCTCTCCAGAACAAAATGGAGTGGTGGAAAGGAAGAATCGAATGCTGATAGAAGCTGCCAGGAGTATGCTTGCTGAATCTGGTCTGTCTACCAGTTTCTGGGCGGAAGCAAGTGCTACTGCTTGCCACACCCAGAACCGATCAGTGTACATCAAAAGACACAAAAAGACAGCCTATGAAGTCTTAAGAAATAGAAAACCAAATATTGGTTATTTTCACGTTTTTGGATGTCCAGTTTACATCCTGAACGACTCTAGTCAGTTAGGCAAATTTGATGCCAAAGCTGATGAAGGATATTTCTTAGGATATTCAGCCATTCGCAAGGCCTTCAGAGTCTACAACAAGATACTGGAGAAGGTCCATGAGTCAATTCATGTCACATTTGATGAATCAAATGCTGCAATGAATAAAAAGCCAACCCTTGATACTCCCCCAGTAACTCCAATTGTCTTCTGTGAATCTGATCCTATCAACTACAATAAAGAAGATTCTCCAGAAGAAGTTTCCAGTCATCCTGATCTGGAACCTATTCAGAATAAGAAACCCTCCAGTGGTACTCCATTCTATCCTTCTATTATTTTCAAGCTACCCTCTGAAATTAATATTGGATCAGATGTTCGTACTACTACCCCAGTATCAGTCCCAGTTGAAACTGAACCAGTACTTCAAGAAATGCCTTCAATGGAAGAATTTCATGATGCAAATCGTGATTTAAATGAATCAGATGAAGATGCTGAAGTAGTCTGGGAAGATCCTCCTTCTGAAGCAACACCAGAGGAGACTCAACTGAATTCTTGCACTGATATTGTTGTCAGTAACAATCCTGGTCAGTACTCCAGATGGACAAAAGCTCATCCTATCGATCAGATCATAGGTGACTCCAGTAGAGGTGTTCAGACCAGAAGAGCCTCCAGTAATCAATGCTTATATGTTAGTTTCTTATCACTGATAGAACCAAAGAAGATTGACGAGGCTATGGAAGATCCAAGCTGGGTGACTGCTATGTAAGAAGAGCTTCACCAGTTTGAAAGGAACAAGGTTTGGTACCTGGTTCCTTTCCCAGTTGGAAAGAAAGAACCAATTGGAACCGATGGGTTTTCAGAAACAAGGTAGATGAAGATGGCCACGTAATCAGAAACAAGGCCAGACTGGTAGCACAAGGGTACTGCCAGTCAGATGTCGATTTTGATGAATCATTTGCTCCAGTGGCTAGACTTGAAGCGATCAGAATATTCTTAGCATTCGCTGCTTATCATCAGTTCAAGGTCTACCAGATGGATGTAAAGAGTGCATTCTTGAATGAAAAACTTGAAGAAGAAGTTTATGTCAGACAACCACCAGGTTTCGTTGACAAAAAGCATCCACATTGGGTATATCGTCTGGACAAAGCGCTTTATGGTCTCAGACAAGCCCCACGTGCCTGGTATGATACTCTGACTAAACATTTATTGAAAAATGGTTTCAAAAGAGGTGCAATTGACAATACCTTATTTATTCTTCATGAAAAAGGTAATCTGTTAATGGTACAAATTTATGTTGATGATATTATTTTTGGGTCTACTGATGATAAAATGTGCAAGAAATTTTCGAAAATAATGTCAACTGAGTATGAAATGAGTTTGATGGGTGAATTAACATTTTTTCTAGGACTCCAGATTAAACAGACCAGAGATGGTATTTTTATTAATCAAGAAAAATATGTTAGAGATCTTTTAAAGAAATATGATATGAACTCTTCACCATCTAAACCCACTCCAATTTCTGCACCATTAACACTGGACTCAGATCCAGATGGTAAACCAGTGAACACCACTGTCTATAGAGGCATGGTTGGTTCACTGATGTATTTAACTGCCAGTAGACTAGATATTATGTTTTCAACATGTTTATGTGCCAGATATCAGTCTAATCCAAAAGACTCTCATATGCTTGCTGTAAAGTGCATACTGAAGTACCTTAAAGGTATCCCCAGTTTGGGTCTTTGGTATCCCAAAGGCTCAGGCATGGATCTAATGGGTTATTCAGATTCAGATCATGCAGGTTGTAAGAAAGACAGGAAATCCACTACTGGTGGATGTCATTTCCTTGGTGGCAAACTGGTCAGCTGGACCAGTAAGAAGCAAACTTCAGTTTCATTGTCCACTGCTGAAGCTGAATACGTGTCTGCAGCCAGTTGTTGTGCTCAGATACTCTGGATGAAGAACCAGTTGCTTGATTATGGTATTAAGTATTCAAAGACCCCAATCTTTTGTGATAATACCAGTGCCATTGCTATCTCGAACAATCCATCATGCACTCTAAGACGAAGCACATTGATCTCAGGTATCACTTCATTCGTGATAATATTGTGAAAGGCAACATTGAACTCCATTTTATTCCCACTGACAAACAACTCGCTGACATTTTTACTAAACCTCTGGATGTCAAAACTTTTGAATATCTTGTTGGTGAGTTGGGAATGTTAATCCCTTAAATCTGGAACCTTGGTATTGAACGCCGTTGTGTACTACTGGGGATCCTTGATTTAAAGATTTAAAAATCTATGACTGTTTAGATATCGAACGCCTTAGTGTACTATATTTGCATTAATAGATTTCTGGATCAACATTCCAGGGGGAAAGACTTTGAAAGATTTTTGTTCTTAAAAATGTTTTATTTTCAGGGGGAATTTATTAATTTATTTTCTCACTGGACAAATTTTCCAGAAAATATTACTGGTACCTTGTAAATGTGTCCCTCTCACTGGTAATTAGATAGGTTGAAGTGCATGTTTGAGGTGACTTTTTGTCTCCTTGTAAATGTGTCCCTCTCATTTGTCTGTATTAGTTGACGTGCATGTTTGAGGTTACCAGTCTCTTTCAAATGGTTTTCACTGGTACTTTACTGGAGTGTCCCTCCAGTGTACCATCAGTACATGCTTCACTGGACTAATCCACCAGTGATACTAGAGTGTCCAGTCAACCTCCAGATGCACTGAAATGAGTCATAATATTTTTAATACTTGGTCATTGTGCGTGCCACGTATGCAAAATCTTTTTGAAAAGATATTTATCTTATTATCCTACGTGGCATGTAAATTTTTCAAAGAACAACAACAACAACAACAACAACAACAAGGGTACCCAATCCCAGCATAAGCCGGGCTATGGGGGAGGTATGATGTAGACAGACCTTACCCCTACTCAAAGGTAGGGAGGCTGCTTCCAGATCCACCGAAGTGGAAGGGACCTCCGGCCCGAAAGTAAAAAATATTATCCTACGTGGATGTCATTTTTTCAAAGAAATGATGGTATTTTTACCTTGGGAAGACAAAAAGTGCAAGTTGGTACTGTTTGTGGGCTGTAAACCGTCACACATTTATGTGTGATGTGATGTAATTAATGCGGATCTCAGAACCCGATCAAAATTATATTTGATAATTTCAAATTAACCGTTTGAGTTCCACATTCTATCTCCTATAAATACCCACTTTCAATTTCATTTGCATTTACTTCGAACATATTTACTCCCAAAATTCTTCAAATTCCTTCATTTAATTCTTTCTTCATTCAATTTCCAATCATCAATCTCTCTCTCATATTTATTTCATCAGATCTTCATCAAAACCCTAAATTCTTCAATTTCATTTTCATCTATCTATCATATTCAATGGCACCAAGACAATCCAATTCACCTAAAAATCTGCTCGCCGCCGAATATGCTCCGGTTGCCAATATTGTTAAGGCACCTCATATCACTCTTGAGGCTAAGAATAAACATGAACAATTGGATGGCTAGACTCACAAGCACCACTCATGCTCCCACCTCTCTTATCAGACGACTGAATGCCTTTTTCCTCAGTTGTCCACTATATGGTGCTCTCACTCTTAATCCTGGTAAAATGTATCATGATTATTTGTGTGAATTTTGGTATTCTGCTGTGTATGTTGAAAACACTAAAACCATCAACTACACATTGCAACAAGGCACCAGGTCTTTCACTCCCACTGTCGATTCTCTTAGAGATGTTCTTCATTTAAATTATTTGGCTGAAAATGAGATGGCAATTCCTCTCCCTACTGGTATCAATTTCAGGGATGTGTGCAGATTGATGGGGCACACTGAAATATTGGATGAACATGGCCAGTTATTAAGGAAAGCACAATCTACATAAGCAAGCTGTCAGACTCATGGAGATACTTTTTCACTCATCTTGTTGAGTGTTTAGGTGGCAGTTCTGGAGGGTTGGACCAGATTAATCAAATGCAACTCCAGATTGCCTACTGTCTATGGTTTGGGTACAGGGTCGATTTTGCTCAGATCTTCTTCGATGACCTTGTTGACCGTCTGAAGGTGAAAGGTAGAAAACCCCATATTCCTTATATTCGTTTTCTGTCACTTATTTTTCTAAGAGCTCTGGGTGCTGAGTATGATTATGAAACAAATCATTTTTCGGTGTGTGAATATCTGAGGGAGTTGAGTTCCCTAAAATCAAGAGCTGGTGAGGTTGAAATTCCTGTAAATATGTTGAATAATTTTGGAAATGATGCACCTGATGAGCAAGAAGAGGCTCCAGGTAGGGGTCAGATTGTTGTAGGACCCACTGGAGTCGTCGATGTTGAAAATGTGCAACCAGTGACCCAGGTGGCTCCTGAAGGTCAACAACCAGAAAATGTTGATCCTCCTAGACAGCCAAGATCTTCCAGGCGTCTTATGAGAGCTGGAGTTCAGGTGAATCCAGATAGAGCCGATGCAACCCATCCTGGTGATATTATGAATATAGATGGGTCTCCTATTTTTGAGCAAGAAGAAAACATTGTACAAGATGCTGAGCAGGTTGAGCAAGTGACTGATGAACAGGTAGAAATTGTTGCTCAGAATGTTGAGCAGGCTGGTCAATTAGACTTGAATGTAGAAGTTGGTGAACAGGCTGGTGATCAGGCTGGTGATGAAACAGTTGGTGAAACATTTGTCTGGGATGAGGCTGATTCACCCATGTCAGAAGGTCATAATTTTGATGTGAATATGAATTTCTTGGAGATGATGTAGTAGAAGTTGAACGCTTACCAGAAATGCCACCACCTCCACCAGAATCAAATATTCCACCACCACCACCACCACCACCACCACCACCACCACCACCACCACCACCACCACCACCACCTTCAATTCCACAAACCACTCCATACTTCAATCCTCCCACAATTCAAATTTCACAAACTCAACCACCACCACTTGAAACTCCAATCGACTTATCTGAACAACGTGTGCTGGACTCAACAGTTGTAACTGCTGAAACTTCCTCTGAAGAGGTCTGGGCACAAGTACCTTTAATGACCAGAATGACTTCAACTCTTGATCCTCCCAGTGGTCCCTCCTCTTCTTCTTCAGCCGAGGTCCAAGGCCTTTTAAGTAAGGTGGCGGACCTGGAGAGATCACTCCAGTCTTCATCATAGGTTGTTTCTGACTTCAAATATCTTTTATCGAATAATCTTTCATCAGAAATGAATCTGTTTGCTGGTAATGAGAAGCTGGTATTTGAGAAGTTAAATGAGCTGGTACTGGCCACCAATAACAATTCTGAAAATATAAAAGTGGCAGTCCAGGGTTTAGAGGCAAAATTGGTGAAATCTGTTCAGACTGCAGTAAAAGATGAAGTTGTTCAATCACTGGCAGGTCTGACAGATGAAGTTCAGAAGTTGACGACCAGGATAAGTAGTTTGGAGAGTAGGCCAACCCTTGATCAGAATGCTGTTGTTAGTTCAATCAGTGATGAGGTTGCTAAGAAGTTCAGACATGGAATGTTAAAAGAAATTTCTGAAGAGATTTCTGGGTCTGTTCTTAGAACCATTCAGGATGGTTTATTACCACAAGTGGTGAAGATGATAGAAAATGAAATGCCAAAACACTTACCTCAAGAAATTCAGATTATAAAGAAGGAAGTGATTGCTTTAAGAAGCACTGTGAATGTCACAACTCCAGTGGCTGGAAGAACGTTTGGTGCTCTAGACAGACATATGCTTGAACAGTTATGGAATGATCTCAAGTCAAGAACTGGTGATCATTCCAAGGGGGAAAAGTCGTCTGTTGTCACTGAGTCTGTTCAAGAAGGTTTGGTTAGGAAAAAGAAAGAAGTTGTTGCCAGTGCTATTGAAAAAGCCTTTGCTACTGAAAGCATCGTGCAACAAGAACAAGTGACTGGTACTGATGCCAGTGCACAAGAAGCATAGAAGGCACTTGGCACTGAAGCCATTGTGCAGGTTGAAGATGGCTACTGGTACTGATGCCAGTGAGCCCCAGTTTGAATCTTTCCCAGATATCCCAACAACTCTGAAGTCTGTAAAAGGAAAGGAACATATGGTATCTGGAGAAGAAACTGAAACTGTTGAAGGTTCATCAGAGTTTCCCACTGCTGATGATGACACCTCAAGAAAACTGGAGCAAGAATGCATTATGATAGAAATATTCAAGAAAAATCAAAAAGATGAATTGCTGGCCCACAAAAGGGAGATGGCAATCATGGGGACTCTTGATTCTTACAATGCTGGCAGGTTAGGCATACATATTGATGTTTACAAAAGAATGAAGGAAGACCCCAGAATTCATCAATGTCTGGATGCATTGGATGACGTGTATATTCGCTCCAGGTACTCTGAAGAAGAACAAACTTATGATTCTGTAACTTATGGTGTCAGCGTACCTGAACTAATCAGACAAAGGACGGAGGAACTGGTGAACCTCCAGAAGAAAATAAGAAAGAATGCTGGTGCTCTGGAGATAGAGTACAGGAAGAAGATAAAGGGCTTGCCAAAACTCACTGCCAAACAGATCAAGGAAATCAGAGACAGAGATCTGAGCACATTCATTCCTTTGGATACATCACAAAGAATCAATCGTGAACAACTCCAGTCTGCCATCGAACAACAGAGAGTATCCAAGGAAACTGAACATATGATCCAGATGGCTAAGCAGAAAGCCAAGTATGAAGATATGTTGAAATTCAGGGCTGATGCCAGAAGGATCATAGGTGCAGAGATTAAACTCGCTGAAAATCATGAAGGCATGACCAGGTTTAATATAAAGTTGACCAGAGAGGGTAACTTTACTGATGAAAGGAAGAATGCATCAGTCCAAGCTTTTGGATGGACTGAACTGAAGGAGATAGGATTAACTTTCAAAGGAAAAACTGATTTAACTCCTGATGTCAAGGCATTTATGAAGAGGATTGAAAAGGTTTGGAAAAGAATACAACAGATGGAAGCTGTTCTAGGTATGAGACCACAAGTTTCTGTACCATCCTCTCCATCACCAAAGAGAAAGGCTTCTGAAGATGCTCCTGGACAGACGTCGAAAAGAAGGGGCTGACTCTTGTATCATTTACTTGTACTTGTATTTAAATTTCTCAAAATTGTAACTTATTTTCTGTTGATGGCTGTAAATATAGTTGCATATTTTGATTCATAAAGTAAATGATCAGATTTAGTCTAAGTTAGAATTAAACGATGAAACTGGAACACTGATGATCTATAAAGTGTTTCCCAGTAACAATAAATTTTTAGACTAAGTCAAAACAAGTGTTTTTCAAGCATACAAAGTTGTATAGATTAAAGCTTGAAAAACCTTGCATTATTTCTAAACAAATAGGGGGAATTTGTTAGGTCCAGATTTACTGGACTCGCTCCAGACTCGACTACTGGAGCCTTACTGAAGATCTGTCTAGAAATGGTATATTACTGGACCTACTCCAGACTTGGAAACTAGAGTCCCTCTGAAGATTTGTTCAGAAATAATGGAAGACCAGTGAGCAAATACTTGTATAGGAAATCTGGAGACATCTCCAGATTAGCTCACTGGACTTCACCCCAGTCCAGATCTATTCTACTGAATAATGTTTTTGTATATATATTGGGATTTTATACCCTTATAAATAATGTTTTTGTATTATATTGGGATTTTATACCCTTATAAATACCCCACATTTACTCCGGTTACAATTTACTTCTTTTCACATTCCTTCATTTACTCTCCAATCATCAAATATTGTTTCCTTTCTCTCTCTGCTTCATAAATCAAAAACCCTAATTCCGAAATTCTCAATTTCAATTTCAATCTTCTGTACATCCGCGAATTTTGACCCGTTGACTTTGGTGTAATTTGACTAACAAACTATTCGATTGAAGTATTTGGACCCATTTATGATTTTATGACTATGTGGCATGCTAGTCGGGTCGTCGTATGTGTAGTCGGTATGTAATTGTGCAACTAATGGTATTGTGGTTGGGAAGGGAAACGGGTCGGCCCGTGGGTAGTCCATGACCCACCAGCCCCTCCCCAAGACCCATCCCCCTTATCCTTTTCTCTTTTCCCTCATCTCTCTCTTTCTCTTCTATCCTCTCTAGTAAAAGAACCCCCATCTAATTTCCATTTTATTCCATCTAAATTGTGTTTTGGAATTGCTATAATACAAGAATCGTAATCATCATCTCCTCATTGTCGCCATCTTTGAAGAATCAAAGGCCAAGTTCTAACCTTTTACCCATTTTTGACCTAATTTCGGATTTGAGCACTAGGAAGAGTTTTGGTAAGTCTAAATCAACCCATTTACTTCTATTTATGTTTGTTCATGTGTTTCTAGTATTTGGTGCAGTTGGACAAATCTTCATATGGGATTCCAGATTCCAAGTCTGGAGTAGGTCAGATACTGGACAGATCTTCAGTAAGGCTCCAGTAGTCGAGTCTGGAGTGAGTCCAGTAAATCTGGACCTAACAACCACTCCTCATATATATTCAACTGCTGGTTTGACAACTGGGGAGACTTCCATCAGTTTGCCTCCTCCAGTTGC